>UXGC01000044.1:0-472863 GCA_900480045.1 Eurytoma adleriae
AGGGATCTCCGACTTTCAGCGGAGGTGCGTAGGGACGGATACCGAATTTTCGACCGAGGTAGGAAGAAAAATATTTTAAATTATTCGCATCAAGAATTATATTTGCATTTACAGAGCGACATATGTGCACGCACGAGTACATTAAAGTCGTTGGATGATTCGTGGAAAGTGAAAAAAAGCATCGTACCAGCGGGATATAAAGAAAAAAAGGGTGGGGAGAGGGCAAGAAAAAGCGAGAGTTGGAGAATATAGGCTCTTTTATATTCCGCTGGGTAAAAGAAAAAAAAGAGCGCAAATGAGAGAGAGAGAGAGACAGAGAGAGATGCACACAGAGTCGGGCCAGCGAGGCTTGTCAAATGAAGTGTTGAAGAGCTCTGCCAACACGAATTGCGCCCTGCTGCCCGAAAAGTAAAATGCGCGAGCACTCGTCCCCTCTCTCTCCCTCTTGCCTTTGAATCGCAAAAGTACAAAGGGCCCGCCGCCAGGCTAATTTGTCTGAATGAGCGAGCGATGGACTATGGGGGTGTGCGAGCGCGGCAACGACGCCGACGAGGCTGTGATGGAGGACGCGCGCCGCGCCGCCGAGAGCGGAAACGTCGAAGTGCTGCGCTGCCGGGGCTCGGGATACTTAAAGGGGTGAGCGCGGTCGGCGCGAGCTCGCCGCTCATACCGCCGGCCGCCGCGTCGCCCGACAGGGGCGGGCCGGACCTAATTACGGATACACACCCTTTCGGCTCCTCGCGCCTCTTTTGCGCGACGGGTAAACGCCAATTGTTGACGTTTGTTGTTGGCGCGAGAACGACGGAAATTTTACAATTTTTTTTTCTCAATTTTTCAATTTGTTTTCATATTTAAAGTAAAGTTTGTTGTGTAAGTCTTTATTGCGCATTCATTTGTTGTCTGGTTAAATTAAATCGACCAGTTGATTATTGTTTAAAAAATTTTAATTTCCGTTAAAGATAAGCGAATTTTTTCATTAACAAGAAGGAGATAAAAAGTGCAAGAGAGAGACAGAAAGACTCTGTCAAAGTAGTAGTTTGCCAAGCTCCAAAATTAAATTTCAATCAGCAAAATTGAATGAGCTTTCAGGGATACACGGGCGCGACTCCCCCGTCCTCTTCCATCACTCTCTGTCCCGAGTGAACGATGCAAGCGTCGCCTCGCTCCCGCGATAGAGGCTCGGGCTCGCAACACTAGAAGAACGTTATCATCGAAGAGACAAAGTAAGAGGAACGAGAAGAAAGGCCCCAGGGATATAATATGCTCGAGGCGTCCGTTTCTCCGCGGGAGCCAGGGGGAGGGGGAGGTTTTGTTCCTAGCAAACTAGCGCGCCGCAGTTATTACGCGGGAGGCAAGTTTTAGTTCGCGCTATTTCGCCTCGTAATATAGATACTTACTAAGTGAGTTAGAGGCGTCTAACGGTTGCTCCTCGGCTTGCTCTCTTCACGTCATATAGCACCAGAGATACGAGCGTTTAATGACTGAACGAGTTTGCCGGCTGGAGAAAGGAAGTCGAGCGCCCTTCCTTCCAACTCTTCGATCTCCCAAGCGCACTTAATTGTTTACTTTAAGAATCGCGCTATTTGTATGCCCGCTCGTTCGCGCCGGCGCCTCGCTTTATTAATTTATTGCGCGGTTTAAATTTTCAATTTGAAGTGAAAAATAAATGTTCTTGGCTAATAAAATATTTAAAGTTGGTCGAGAGTTGGAAATAAGGTTGGGAAAACTCCGCGTTTATTTGCGCGCTCGTTCATCACGCGCGACTCGCGCTCCATTGTCGCTGCGACGGAAGGAAGAAAATAAAAAGGACGAGAGCGGGGCCGCTCGTGCGCGAAAAAAGAAGGGGAGGAAAGTAAAGGGTCGCGAGCGCGCGGTCGATTATTCCGGAAATTATTCGCGGTAATTAAAATGTAGATAAGTCGCACAAATCATCGGGATTTTTTCGGCCGCGGAGGAGGACAACCCCTCCCGAAGAATTTCGAGTGTACACAGAGGAGCTCCGGCCACCTCTTTTCTTCCCTTTTCTCCCCGCTCATCCAGCGGCGCCCTTAAAAAATTCCGGGACCGGCGGTTTTAAGTCGCCCGGGGAACGCGGAATACGTATACGCGGGAGCAGCTTCGGAGGAAACGAAGAAACCAACGAACGAATGAAATATACTCTGAATAAGAAATGAGAAGGAATATTTAAGCGGGACAACGAGAAGGAGAGAGCGGGCAAAACCACTGACAAGACAGGGAAGATAACGCGCGGGATGTTCTGCGGGTACTGAATTATTGTTTGCACTCGGTTAATATTGCTCGCGCATGAACATCTCTACATTTAATCTCGAGATTGAATTAATTACTACCAAACATCGTGAAAAATTCAATGTTTATACTTTACATAATTCAAACTCTTCGTTTCTCAAAACTTCCTATTTCTATCCCTGACAAATGCTCAATATTACTGATTTTTAAGCATTTGACTGTGATATCACTGTTAAATTTCAAAAATTGTGTTTTTACTGGAAGGAATTTTTAAACTTTGAAAATATTCAAATATTTTCCGTTTTATTTTATTCTATTGAAAATATTGTTTGTTTTTACCATTGACATAGTTTTAAAAAAAGAAGATACAGATATCTGGTAGAAATGAATCCTTCACATTCTTTAGTGTAAAAGAGAGATATAGAAAGGTGTTGCTGGTTAAAGTGCGCACGAGCGGGCATGTAGCAAAAAAAGGGGGAAACATAACTGGATTTCCGGCAGTTATTCCTCCGGCGGAATAGTTCAAATAATCCCGAGCCACTCGAAAATTCACAACTAATTCCGACTCCTTCAGCCGCTTCTCCCGGGCGTGGGTGCTACAGGAGGGTAGTTTTAACACGATTAAGAATTAAACGGCGAGTTTTCGGTCACTCTCCGCCGGAATTCCGTATGCGAGGTCCCGCGCTCAGAAATGCCTGGTGCCGCGCGCGCGCGCGCTATCCCCTCCCGCACACGTGCACACCGTAATATTCGGGACAAAAGTGTGTGCGCGAGGAGGCGGCGGGAATGTTTGTCGAAATCAAGCAATCAGCTGTCCCCTTTTCCGGGACCTCTCTAAACTCCGCGGCACATGCGCCACGCAAAGAGCCGCGCCTGATCGCCCTCTGCGGTCGGGATTAATTTGGCTTGGAATACATCAAGAGGGAGGCGAGGAAGAGATGAATAAAAATTGCATACGTGATCCGCGCCTTTCATCGCGCTTTTGGAAATACATTATTTTCAAATGCACGCTTTTTCAGCAGCGCACATTATTTTAATTATTTTGTTAATTAATTATTGAAGCTAAAATTAATTTAAAATCAATCTTTGATGATTCCCAGAATTTCCAGCGTGAATTTTTAGCTAACGATAGGTATACCAGCGAGTCTTGCGACAGCTCGTTTATGCATGGGCCTCGATGAGCAAGAGAGAAAGAGAGATAGACATATAGCGCGCGGGGCTGGGAGAGCAGTACGTCTTTGCCTCTTTGGTCGAGTTACCCAACAGTTTGGCGTCGCTGATGGAATAATGGTCCATTTGGGATGCACGTGATGTCGCTGGAAACCTCTGCTTCTCTCCTATTCCCCGCGTCCTCTCTTCACTGGCAATTCATGCCCGCCTCCATCTCCTTCCACTTTGCCTCATCCGCCGGTATTTACATGTAATTTCGGCCAATTAATATTTACGCTGTCGCGCTGCTCGCGCGCTACGTGTTCGCGTCGAACCTTCGACCGACCCTGATGCGAGCCTGCATCACCTGCTGACTGCCAGCTGCAAAATTTCTTCATTAATTCGTCTTATGGAAATAAACGCCTTTTTCGTGCACTTCGCGAATTTTTAATCATTATACAGATTTACAATTTTGAATTTATCTACTGAACCGCAGAGAAATAGCCATGGAATTATTGCATGTCGCTGATAGAAGCATCATCCAGGTGACAGTGATATGAGGTTGCGGCATATTCCGACACATTCATTGTAAAAGTGTAAAAATAAAAACAACGTAAATTAACAGTATAAAAGTGCAAAGAAAAATGATGAAAAAACTATAGATCTATAATAATAAATAGATTTACCTTTCAGTTTTCCAGTCGAGCTTACCTGATTTCTGATATCCTAAAACAGTTACTTGTCAAAAATGAAAAAATGCGTTTCTTCGATTTGATGAAAGTATTCGTGAAAAAAAAAGAAAGTGACGAAAAGAATGTGGATACCGTAGGGAAAAAAGGACTGCGTTGGTGACCGAGAAGAATAGGCGGGTAGGGAACCAGAGGACATGCGGCTTTTATACTCCGCGAGTCGTAAATACTTCAGTGCCAACACGGGCAATATTAAAAGAGTGAGCAGGCGCGCGTAAGGCCATCATCCGAGTGCTTGGAGAACAAACGCGCATACGTTCGCGGAGAGGAACGAACGAACGCGTTCCCGCTCTCAGAATTTATGTTGCTTATACTTATGTTCTACCACAGCAGCAGAAGGTGGTACAAAACTGAAATTGAAGGTGAAGAAAGAAAATAAGGCTGGCTACAAGATTATTTCGCGAAACCCATGCAGCGTTCGAAAAAGGAAGTGTAATGTACAAGTACTTTTTGTCCGCAATAGTAGGTATGAACGTTCGTTGACTCGTACTACTTACTGCTTATGATTCGTTTCGTTGCAATGACTTATTTTGGGATTAAAATGATGTTTCCCCGGTAGATAGAAAATAATTTCGACATCAATTTTTTGTTATAAATACTTAAATTATTATTATAAAGTTATAATTATTTACTACATTTTGATAGAAACAGATGAAAAGTTGAAAATTAAAAGAATTAGAGGAGCAATCTTTCAATCGGTTCACCTATACCAGCGGCAAAATAACATATTGTTTATCATGACGACCTCGCCAAATCATCTACACTTGAAGCATTCCAGGTGACCAAGGCCCATATAGGTACGCCAGTTGAACTCGACGGTGTGGCTTCGTTTCACGAGTCATTTGCCCGCGTCGAGTGCTTCGTTCGCGGTTCCCGGAGAGACTCGTCTGTCTCCGTTCACACATACGTACGCAACGGCCTACACCGTGCACGCGTTAGTGGACATTCGCATAATGCCACGGACCGTTTAAGTAAATGGACCTATTCACCCTTACGAATATGCTGCTACTGCTGGAAGGGGGCGCGAACCAAAAAAAGGATGTAGCAGTAGGAAGCTCGCGCTCGATTTGCGGAACATGTAAAAATCCGTTTCTGCGCTTGCGAATAATGCGATTACCTATGTACGAACAATCTAACGGCCGTTTATTTTGCGGAGGATTTTTCAACGTCGCTTCTTATTCGATTTCAATTTTATCTCATTCTCGAGTCTGATTCACCAGCACAGCAGATAATTATAAGTGGAGAAATAATTGATATGCATTTTTGTGATTCATAAAAATATAAGTTATAGGGGGAACATCAAAATCGAACAACGAAATTTCGAACTCCCCTGTCCCAGAAAGTACAAATGCGAAAAGAGAGTGCAGGATAAAAGATAAAGATTTAAAAAAGAGGCAGTGCTTAAGGGCAAAAGTAAAATAAGACGCGAAAAAGAGACGAAAAAAGCTTGAGCGTCGCGGTAGTTAACTTGATTAATTGCATATTTATGTATCAAGCCATTTAGGCAAGCAGCCTTCGTACTCTTCCTTTTTTTCGGTGCCGTCCCTCTCCTTATCCTTCTTTCGGCGCTCGGCGAGACTCTTGGCGCGCCTTAACGCTGAAATAATGCCCAGCTAGAAATAAGGTCGGCTAAAAATGTTTAGAGTTACTGTATGAGTGTAACGCCTCGGACCGTGGCTCTAAATCACGGGGCTAGGGCCTTTTTTCTCCCCGCTATCCAGAGCCCCGTCCTATCGCCTCCTCTGCGAACGAACATTGCCGAGATATTTTAAGCTATGTTTTACCCTAAATCCCATTGAATAATGGAAAATGGTGATTCACGTATCCGAATGATTGGAGGATTGATTTTAATTTCGTTCAAGGGATTTTAACGATCGCGATATTCGAATAAATTAAATTCAAATATTAATTTATGGATGGCCGGATTGACAGGGTAATTTAACATTTTAAATAGAAAAGTGTAATAAAGTAAAAAGTATCATCTGCGGTAAAATTTTTAAAATTTTTACGAGTAATTCCGAATAATTAATAGGACGTCGTTGTAATTTTATAAAATATTAAATTCCGAAGAAACGAACAATTTTCCAGAAATTTGAGAGAAGAAATAATCCGTTAAAAGTAGTTCGCAAAAAAATTAATCAATCACTCCTCCATTATCATAGATATTAAAAGCACACTTGGCAGCGCACCTCGCTGGTGCAAAAACCGACGCGTTACAATCTTAGGACTGTTTAATTTCACGAAGAGTTATTGGTTTCTCGCGTCTGCGGAAACGTACCTGCTCACGAGTTGTAGCCCGCGAAAAAGTACACGACGCCGCCGCCTCCCCCTCGCGAGCGCGGACTGACTGGTTAGTTTGTTGGATGTCTGGCTGCTGAGCGTCGCGGAAAAACGTTAGGCAGAAGTGCGCGCCTGCAATGCATTGCGCGTCAAGCACAGGCTCAGGCAATAACGTGACGAATTCCCGAAATTCCCTGGGAATCCTGCATTCCCAAGGCTGATCGTGACATTTGCCTCGTTGGAAATATCAGTTTGGCTTTCGCAAAGGATTCCGCGCCGCACGCTTTTTTCCTAGCCGACGCGTCGTTCAACGTGAAGGTTTTGCAGAACCTCGGTGCATTTAGAAAGTGACGTTCGGCAAGTAAACCGTTTGAGTTTTACTGCAGCACTGCACCACCCATCTGGTTTAACAACAGACTGAACATTCATATTTTATAGGCAAACTTGTAAATCTTTTTTTTACTGTGTCATAAAAATTCACTGTAAACAAAAAACGTTAGAGAATTAAAGGCTTTCTGCTTGCAGCTTTTAGTGTATTTAATGATAAAAAAGCTAACGAACAGAGAAGAAGCGCAGAAGAAAAAAGTGCATGTAAGAAGATCAAGATATAAAGGAAAATGGGCTGCAATTTCTAATTAAAAACAAATCGGCGAGGCAATAACCGTTAGCCGGTATTTGTCGGACCGAGACGTAGCGATATCGCGTTAGAATAAATTATTCAAGTCAGCAATTTCGCGGCTCCCCGATGGCTAATATCTGGATAATGGAACGAGCGCAACGCCTTGGGCGCTCTTTCTCTCTTTTCCCTATCTTTCGAGGGCTCGACTAGGGGAGCAGTAGTAACAGCCTGTCGAATCAAGAGAGAATCAAGAGAGGTAAGTGCTCGAATATCTTCCCGGCTTCTTCCTCCTCCTCCTCCTCTCGACCGCCCCCATCCGGAGTAATTGATAAGGAGGAATAAAATAATTGAAAGATAAATTCACGCCCTGCGACTGACAAATTGTGAAATGACTTACGGGCCGAGACAAAACCATAGCTTTAGTCTTTGCGCTACCTTCATCTGGAATGACGAAAAATTACGTTTTAGTTGCTGTATATAATGCAGTTGGATGAATTAGTTGAGTTACAATAATTTGGGATTGTATAATTTTATATTAAATTAGGCCTGAGAATTGCCTAAATATTAATTAAAAAAATGTAATATGAAATATTATATAAGTAGTATCTATCAATATTCGTTCATCCAAACGCACCTTTTGTTTATTATCAATAACATTGTTTCAATTTTTTTCTCTTTTGGTACATCAATAAAGCAGCTACATTTCGAGTAAATAAATATTTCCACAATGTTGAATTTTTTATTTTTATTAAAAAGTGTACGTTCAGATATGAAAAATGAATAGGTATTTGATAGAAACAGCGGAAACGCAGGGATGCGCTATTTATAGTTAAGAAATTTAAAACACCACCTAATTATTGTACAATTAAATCGTTATTTTATAATAAAGTGTTCTTGCTTTAATCTACGTTAGCTCTTTAAAGGATCCAACTGCACGAAGAGCTATCTGAATCCTTTGCAGTGGCTGCTTCACGCGCAATCCTGAAAGATAACGGGTGCTTAATGGCGCGGGATTCCTGTCGCAGCGGAATATCCCGATGAAAATTAAGTCAAGAGCTCGCGAGAGCTCACTTGACGCAAAGTCACGAACGTGCCTAGCGATTAGAGTCATCGCCTCTCGACAAAACTCACCAACGGCGATCTATTGACTCGAGAGTAGGCCAGTTTTTCAGAGACGGGATTGTATCTTTCTTTTTATTTTTAATGGATTATCTTACCGTTTTCGGAAATTTGTTCATTTACTATATAAACACTGGTTTCTTTCGTAGAATTCTACGGAATTCTGTGGGCTCCTTGGAATTCCACGGAATTGGGAGGACTGGAGCAGTGTATTTGCAGTGCTTTGGTAGTGCTTTAGGAGAGGTTTGGTAGTACAATAGTGTTGAATCACTATCTGATAAGAATTTTCCTAAAACAGACATTTTTTAAAAATATGAGAATGTGATTCAATCAAGATATATTAAAACACATTTCTAACATGTTTTAAGCAACTTTGTTTTACTATAAAAACTCTCTTAGGGAGAAAACAATGATGCGCCTTTTTTTTATTATTTCTAGAATTCTAAAAAAAGAACACCACAGATCGTGGGGTTCTATAATAGGTGGATTTTAAAATTTTATAATAATTTTATAATAGAAATACTCTAACTTAGATGAGCAAAAATGATGAAAACTAGGATCGTCTCTCAGGCGCTTCCTTCAAGCGCAGCGTAGGTGCCAGGCAAGCGTCGCATCGTCGCTGTCAGGTAAGCGCGCGAAATACCCGATTGAAATCCGCAATTAATTAAGTCGCGCGGCCAAGTAGAAAATGTACGGGCTAAATTTATGCAAATTCGCGGGCGTTCGCGCTTGCCTCGACAATCCCTTAAGCATCACGGCGGTACATATAGTCTTTTCGTTTCCTCGCTTTCGCGCGTCCGCGGAGCTACACACCCGCCGTGTCAGAATTATTCCGTATAATTATATTCGTTTCCCAACGACACCCCCGGGGCTCGAAATTGAAATTGAGCTTCCCTAGACGAATATAGCCCGGGCGCCGCGGAGATCTTTACTTCTTCCTTCATCCCCCGCCCATCCTCGAGCCCCGGCTCTCTCGCCGCGAGCTAAGATTCTGCGCCTTCTCTTACATTCATTTTCAGCCGTCCGTCGCCTCTATCGCTCCACCTTTATCTCGACGTAGCCCAACTCTTGCTTGCTTATCTTTTGCTCCCTCCCAGAGGAGGCTTTGTAATAGAAAAAAAGTTGCTCTAAAAATATGTTTTTCGTTTTATTCACGTGTTTTTCTGTCATAACGATTTTTCAATGTTCAGAAAACAGTATAAGTTAATTAACTACTGAACAGCAACGAAAATGTTACCAAATATTGTTATGATCCAATAAAATAAAAGTCTAGTGAATTAATTGATGTTTTCCTGAGTGGGTGTTGTTTCCGTCAAGCCTCACTGCTCCTACCACAGGTATGTCATTGTTTTTCCTCGGTTGCCTAACCGGCCCATGAAATTCGCGTCTCTTACGCTCCTCCGCTACAAATTCCAGCGGTGCAAAAAAGTAGGCGATCGATAGTCGTGTTCGGTGTTGTTGTTTAGGAATTTCATATCGTCCTGGCCTTCCCTCATGCCTCTTCTTTCCCGCTGAGATTTAATGGATTAAGTGCACGATTATCCGCTGCCATTACAGTGATTAATTTTCGATGTACTCTGTCTTGCTGCATCCTTGCAGCTTAAGTTGTTGCAGAGACCCCCCAACTTTTTTATGTTATTTTATTACTGTAAGTAAAAAATCTGTGCAAAAGTACTGTCATTTTATTTTAAAGTAAGAATCACGATCTTTAGTTGTAGAAAAATATATGTTTCTAGGAACGTCGTATAATTCGTAGCACCATCGTTAGAGGCATAAAAGCGTAAAGAAGATAAAAGAAATGCCCATAATTAGAGACAATTCACAAATGCGGCAGCACCTCTGGCAAAGAGAGAGCTCAGAGACAAGGCAATATTAGTTTTACATCTAACTTTCGATTTGGGGCTGGAGGAGCGGCAAAATCAGCCGGCAATCTTGCCGACGCCCCCGAGGGCGGAAACCGAAGAGCAAGAAAGCCAAGCAGAACAGACGTCACGACGCAGCGGCCGTCCCGTTGCCGTCGGTGTTTTGCGGAAGGGGCCCCGAGGCCAAAGGCTGAGCCCCGGCTCCGTCTTAAATAATTGCCGAGTCGCGGAGACCGGCGTATTTTGTGCATCGCGACGCCGAAATGCCGGCGCGCGGTGTAAATGCGCAAGAACGAGCCAGCTCTTGCTGATCTGCCGGGGGAGTTTGCCTTTTCACTTTGGGTCCAAAATTATCTCGAAGTGCAATTATTTTTTTTTATTAATCGATTAAAAATCTTTCCTCCGCGTGTCAGCCAATCAAGGCCAAATGCATGGTCCGGCTGGTGGAACAACGTGACTCGATCGCAAAATCGTTCTCCTACACCGTAAAGTAGTCAGCGAGGTCCACAGAATCTGCCGCGAGCGAAAGCTCGTTATAAATGCAGTCACGGCCGGCGGGAGCCGGAGGAGGGTGGAGAGGGGGGTAAACAACGAAGATAATTGATTCGCATTAAGGCCTTTTCACTCGCTCGCGCACGAGTGTCACACAAGAAAACGTGCGGCCAATAGAGAAAGCTACTAGCGCGCCTCCCCTCCCATATCGGCGCGAGGGAAGCCATTGTAATTCGTAATTGCGGAAAACAGTAGTGCGGCCGCTCAATGCACATTTTATCGACGATCGCGGTAAGCCCTGGCGATGCAGTTACCTCCCGTGCACGCTGATCAGCAGAAATTAGCATAGCCAATTTATGTCCCCCTATAAATAACATGTTTATCGTTGTAATTTATGCGCGTTGTTGTCAGGGCCCTCCCCCCTCCCCTCCCGCTCGCCCTCTCTCTCGGTTCCAGCCCGACTTCGACGCTGGCGCGCTTTATGCTCTCGCGCTCTTTGAATTTTGCATACAACGGGAAACGGCGCCGCGTCGCTTCGTGCATTGAATTCACAAAGCGGTTTATCTTGCAATTTTCGCATTAGGCGCGCAGTCGCCTAGAAAAAGTGTATTTCGACTGCACTCTCTGACATTTGCCCCATTATTCAAACTTTCTATGATTTTTTTTTATTTTCCTGTTAATTTTTACGCTGAATTACAGGGTGGACCATTAATTTGTGAGTTAATTGTACATTTGAGAGAGTTATAAAAGGTTTTGACCCAACGGTAAGTTGTACACAATTATGAACTGGCAACGCATTCAATTTGAAAACTAGTCAGTGGATCTTCATCGACATCAATAGTTGGAAAGTATAAGCCCTCGGAAAAGGATTAAAAAGAAAAGGGGCCAGGCGTTTTTTCGATCCCGATTAGTCGGCCACACGTAAATGGTTCGCGCAAACTCTCCAACATGTGGGAGGTCGAAACAACGATCCTTTGATCTCGCTTGCTCTGTGTCACGTAGGCCGGAGCGAGAGCGGGATAGCTATTGCTCCCACCTCCTCGCCGTACGATATGCAACCATTTGCATACATATAGGGTCATTATAAATATACAGAGTGCGTTGTCTGCGTTTCCCTCACCATCCGGTGTCTGGCTGGAATTTTATGCCAAACTGGCCAATGGGCCCACTTATCCTTTATTGCACGCGTTTACGCTTTTGCTTTAAGTTGCGTTCGACTGAATGCTCCCGCACATCAATAAAAAATGTTCACTGTGGAAATGTTGAAATTTCTTAAGATTTGTGGACCCTGCACATCTTTCCCTTAATTTACAAATTTTTTGGATAGATAATCATTAAATGTTTTATTTTTCTTTGAAAATAAAATAATTTACATAAATTAATAATAAATATATACTTTCTGCCGTTAATAGTAGTTCTGTCTGACCAATATCCGATTACTCCCCTAGTTGGGCGTGATTAAGGTAGCTCCGACCTTATACTACGCCATTTGCTATTTCTTTCTTTTTTACGGCACCTGCATTGTCCAGTGCAGCAACTCGACAAGAGAAGATCTTAAACAAAGAACCGAATGGGGAAAAAAGCGCGGAAAGAGCAATAAATATCGAATTTTGAATGGACAAAACAATGGAGGGTACTTCCTCTTTTCCAATTCATAAAGTTATTGGCGAATGCGCGCCCGCTTTCGCAGACAGAGGTAGAGGAGACCGCGGCTAGGCTTTATCCAAGGTAATAAACAACCCACCGTCACGGTTTTGTCACTCGGCGAACCGTCAAATATTCGACTCGTGAGTTGAGTCGGCTTCAAGGGACGAAGAAGATGTACTACTGCCGTCCGTTGCCAGTACGGATGAACTATGTGGATCATTCATTGTTAATTTACAACTTTTTCGTTGTTCCATCATTGAACAACAGCTGACTAAAAAAAAGAATCATTGATAAAAGTGATATCTTTTAACAATTTTTTAATTAATACAATTTATTCCAAATATTTTTTCCTGAAATTTGGTTAAAATGTAATTGAATAATAAATGTTCCGTAAAATATCCATTTACCCTATTATACTGTATCTTTTGTACCATGTTATAGATATTTTGTTTAAAATATAACAAAAAATTCAATTGTTAGAATTTTTCTTTAATATAACGTTGCGTGATTAAGGTTTAATATTATTCGAAAATTAAAAAACCAAATATCTTTACAAACTCCTTTACAAAATAAAATTTGCAATCTTTGTTATCTGTAGCGAGCAGCTAAATGAATTAAGTTTTTATATCCACTCGCCTTATGCTTATTTTTTATATCCACTCTTGTTTACTCCCTTCCCGCCCTCCCCCCTTTATTCGGCAGCTCTATAAACGCTGATGTGTTTGCATTAGCGTTAACGTTCGGTTCAACAGCCGGATGGAGAGTCGCTGAGGCGCGCGCGCATTACAAATGATAATGGCGGCGACACACTACAGATGCATTTGGATACCCGCATTAGCATCTCGATCGTCAGTCATTGCGCTGCAGATGAAAACACTTAAATACACCCCGCCCGGTACCTCGGTCAAATTTTGCACTTTTCCTAAAATAGCCATCTTAAAATTTTTTACCAACCTAATATTGAACATGTGAATTATCGTGGATTTGCAGAACAAAGGAGTAATAAATTTTAATTTTACACGTAACTTTGTTAGCAAAAAAATTTAATTAAAAATTTTCATTTCAAATATAATTTAATTAACGTTTTATTTAAATATTCACTCAAAGCTTTGTGTATAAAAAATTACGCTTAACCAGCAAGTTCAATATAATCGCTGGTATTTAAACAGCTCGATCAAAGAACGCGGCATAAAATTCCAATGCTCCACCCCCGTCGCATTCTCGGTGTCGCTCCGACGTCGAAAAAAAAGCCAGTAACGCAGGGGCGAAGCTCTTCATTAGGCGCTCGATAGATTCCCCGGGATTATTTCAATCGCGGCCTCTGCGCATCCACACAGGTATACCACTGAAGGCCCCGTCAATCCACGAGGCGCGCACTCAAGGCGGAGCGTAGTCATCGTCATCGCGCGACGTCGTCACTTGCACGTGCACGTCGGCTAACGCGAAAATTAGCCGCGCACGAACGAGCCCGATAATGCACCCACGGAGATGACGGGGCGGGGTCCAATTTATACGCACTCGGGAGGATTTTCGCAGGTAGCTTCTCGGGCCCCGCGCGATTCAGGTGTGCGCGCCAGCTTTTGCCGAAATTTCCTGAAGGATCCATTGCGCGCAGCATGGAGTTAACAGTCGACTATCCCTCTTCTGCGCTCTCTCGCTTTCTCTCCTCGCAGACTATCGAAGCGCGGGGAGGCTCGCTCGCCGTCATCCTACCGTCGCTCTGATACGAGCTCCGCCGCTGCCTTCGGTCTGTCTCTTTTGCCGGTGCGCACCTACACTTTGACTGGCTCTTTCACTCGGCGCCGCGCGCCGCACTGTTTCAGAGCTTGACATGTTCTGTCTTATGAGAGAGAAAGGGTGAGGGTGCACCCACACTCCCGACGATCTTTCTCGTACGCGGTAGGATTTAAGGCTAGATTACAGTGAATATGAACATTTTTAACAGTTAAAAAATATTCATCCGAGTTCATTTTACGTTGAATATAGTTTAATATAGATTAATGAATTAATAATGAGAGAAAAACAAAGTTTTGGTTTTGACTGGTACGTTCTACATGAATTCGTTTCACTTGTCTGACTAAATACTGCTAATACTACTTATAATTATCCTTAAGTAAATTGCATGCATCTATTTTACAATAGATTACACCATATTTAATTAGTGTTTAAATGTAACATATTTGTAATAAAAAGGATAATAATTAAGAGCAGTTGGTCTGGTAATTCATTATATAGTTTGATTGCAGCAAATCACTGACATTATCATCTTTGTCATTCCAGGGGTAATAATTGCCCTTCCTCATCCATCAATCAAGAGATTCGCGTGAAGTTTTTCGTCGAATGAGCGCAGGTACAACGTGGGCGAGAAAAAATATTCAGTGTAGTCGAGCCTTAACCATCTTCTGTATCGTAACCTCCCACCCGTCTCCTGCTCTCTCCTCCGCTCGTCTCGCTTCCCTCTCTCTCGTCATCCCTTTCACTCTCCCTCGGCCTCTCTCCCTCTTTCCACATCCCTGCAGGCGCGTTACGTACCCCGAGATCCTCTCCCCCTCTCTCTCTCTCTCTCTCGCGCCGACATTACCCTCTCCCGCGAGCGAACGAATGAACGAACAAGCCCCTCGTTCGGGCGCCACCCCCCACCAGCAGGACCTTCCTCTCTGTCTCTTTCTGGCGTCGACGGCGCCGCCGCCGCTGCCGCCGCCAGCAGCGCCGCGATACATTGCGATACACGGGGCTCTAGCGCTCTCTTGTCTCCATGCTGGTCACCTACCGTGCAGGACAGCACCGAGAGAGCGCTCTAGTTCATAGACGCACTAGGCTACTAGACACGCACTCTCTAACTTTCCCGCTCTCCCACCCCTCCTTTTTTCGACCCCTTCACCACCTACTCTTCTATCTCTTTCTCCATCTCTCTCTGCCTCCCTTTGCCTATCCGCCCCTCTCTCTTTCTCTCTCCCATTCTATTTCTCACTCTCTCGAGCCGCAACAACACTTGGCGAGGGCCAGGCTCCTCTGTTCTGCCAGCACCACCTCCACCAGCCCGGAACGTCACGTCAACCGGCTGCGCGCAGGGTAAATACACACGTGTGTGTACATATGCGAGAGGCGAGACACGCGCCCCTCTCTGTGTACACGAGGATGTCGCGAGTTTGATATTGCCCGCACCGCACAGTGTCGTTTCTCTCTTCTCCTCGGCCTGCGGGAGGAGCTCCACGTCTTCTCTCACGACTCCTCGCGGCCGCCGGCGACGACGGGACGAGTGGGCCGTGGACTCGAGTGTGAGTTTGCAAAAATTGAAAAAAATCATAAGTGACGCGAGTGCGACAGATCGCAGCAGTGCGCGCGAGGAAAATTGTTGGTGCGCGCCCGAGCTTCTCGAGAGGAACGCAAAAAGGAGTTTTCACCGTCGGCGAGTGACACGTCGCCCGCGCCCGCAGCCCCGACCGCAAACGCGTCTCCGCGACAATGGCCGGCTGATTCGATTGACAAGTTAATCGCTCGTCCCGGTGCTCCCTCCGCATATCTCCGCTCCATGTATCTATCACTTTTTGCTGTCTTTTTGTCTCTCTTACTCTTTCATCATCTCTTTCTCTCTATTTGCTCTTTTATCTTATTTTTATCTCCATCACAAATTGGATGTTGGCAGAGAGATGTGTTTTTTATGATTACGCGATAGACCATCAAAGATCATGATTGAAGTTCGTTTTTCGAACGAGTCTATTTCAAATAAAGACACCGATGCTCTTCGACAATTTAAAAATATAATACATTCATTTTCTTCGTGCCGTAACATGTAATACAAAAAATAGCTTACCTCGAAGTATAGCGGTAATAAAATCAATAGCTATTTCTATTGCGAAAAGAAGTAATTAAAAGTAAAAAATATTTATCAATAAGCAAAGTCTATTATTACCAGCAGGATAAAGTAGCATTGAGAAATAAAATTTTAATCTTGAAGATAAAGTATGTACTTACGAAAATGTTCAAAGAATAAACAGAATTTAAAAAGATTTGCGTCGTAAATGAAAAAGAAGGCAAGAAATCCGCGGCGTGCGTCGGAAGACATCGGCTATCGGGAAGGAGCAGTTAGTCGTCGGAATCGAGTACGAAAGGCACATGCCGACTGAGGCCACGTGAAGAAAGGCCGGGTAGCGGAGC
Source organism: Eurytoma adleriae (assembly GCA_900480045.1). Lineage (NCBI taxonomy): Eukaryota > Metazoa > Arthropoda > Insecta > Hymenoptera > Eurytomidae > Eurytoma > Eurytoma adleriae. Next base: position 16,323 of record UXGC01000044.1, read on the forward strand.
CGGCTGCGTGTGCCGCGGCAGGCCGTGGCTCTGGTTTCCCGCGTGCGGCGCGCGGCGCGCAAAAGCAAAGGCAGAGAGACGGGCAGCGCGGCGGCAGTAGCGACGGGAGCCCGACAAGCGCAGCCCCTCCGCCGCCTACCCCTACACACAACAACCCAACAGGCAGCAGTAGCAGCAGCAGCCGCCATCCCCTCCCCCGCGCGCTCCGCGAAACGCACAACAGCCGAGAGCGGAAGTGCTAGTCAGTCGCCGAGCGACCTTCCGACGTCACGGGTTACCTTTGCGAGCTCCCGCTCCCGCTCTTTTTGCACACATCGGCCGCCCCCTCCTCCGCCCGAGTGCAGTCGCCGGCGCAGTTTACCGATAGCCCCGCGCCCACCTTTTTTTCCTCCGTCGGCGGGCTTGGAGTTTCGCGGCCGGCCGCTCGCCTTTTTTTCGCTGCTGCATACATTAGACTGTTGTGCCGCGCGGTAAGGATGAAGTTGCGAGCGGTTCTTTGATCCAGTCCCCGGGTGATACAGTTTCCAACGAGTTTCGCCGGTTTTTAGCTGATCAGTCATGATTTTTTGATATTTGGTCTTACACTCCAGCTGCTTCGGTGCAAAAGAGAGCGAGAGAAATTTGCGGAGGAGTGAGAGATAATCGAGAGCAATTGAAGATAAAGAGAGAGTGTGTGTGAGTGTTGTGCTACGTCAAGATTTTTAACCGAAAGTGTCATTTTCCAGTCGAGCCGGCGTACATAAGCAACGAATCTTTTATGCATCCTTGGGATTTACGATCGAAGATAAAATGTTTCTATAATCGCAGTGATCAGTGAAAAATTGAATTTTGCACTAGACTTCTTTGCGTACAACTAATGACATTTGCCAACTTCTCCACTGAACGACAATCTGCCTGGTGAATTTTCTGGTCGGCTTTAAAATCGGTCCGTCGAATGTTTTTAAACAGACTCAAGTCTTAGAGAGCCGAATTAGCCAGTTTGACGCGCAGTCACAACCCAGTTATCGAAGCTTGCATACAGCGATAGAAGCGGTCGGCGAGGCGGAGGTTCATATCGACCACGTGGAGAGCAGCATCGCGGTCGAGTAAACCGAGCAGTGAGCAACCGAGAAAGCTCTCGCATTTTCTTTGTGGAATCCTACTTTCGCACGCAGCTCCTTAGCCTCTCTTGCTCTTACAGCTAAACTGCTGCTGAGAGCCTTGAAGGAGTTTTGAGAGAGCCACTTGTTCGAACTTAAACCTCCAGCTACATTCGCGACAGTCGCCGCCTGCGGTAGTATCAACAAGTTGTGAGTTCTCCGCAAACGATTCCATCGTTTCACCGCCTAGTCGGCTGCAAAGAAGGCAAGATCTCGTCCATACGCGCCGGCGAGTTGAAGGAACCGACGCAGACCAGAACGGTAGTCCGGGGCCCAATTATCATTGACGCTCGAACCCTCAACGCCCACCCAACGATCCTATCGCACCAAGCGGCGGACCAGCACCATCACCACCACCATCACCACCAGCTGCAGTCGGCCGAGCCCAGCAGCAACCTCCCCAGCGCCACCGCCTGGTCCACGTCGGTTCAGTGGTGCAACTCCTGCCGCAACAAGAGCGACGTTGTTGGCGTGGCCGGCATCCCGTCGTCCCTCAACCAAGGTTCGACCGCGGGCCCCGGAACTCCGGTCGTAGGCTGCTGCCTGCTTGGCGTGTATCCGGGTTCCGGCTGCTCCACGGGGCCCAGGGCCCCCTCTGCCGCCGCGGGCCACCTCGTCCAGGGCGTCGGTCCGCATCTTCACCAGCACCAGCATCCCATCGGCAGCAGCGTAGTTCCCAGCTCTGGTGGCTGCCGCGCCTGCTGCTGCCATCACCAGCAACAGCAACCGGCCACCGCGGTCCAGCTCACCAGCCAACGGGGCGGCATCTCGCTAAGGGTAGCGAGGGTGGCGTCCACCACCTCCGTCCGAGCCGCCCCCTACGCCCACTCCCAGCACCAAGGCCTGGGAACGGAGTGCAGGTAAATTAGTAGTTTTCTCCAAAACGGATCGAACGAGCGACTACTTCATCGTCCTATTGCCGCGATCATTCTTTGTTTCGCTTTCACTTGTTTACAACGAGAGATTTCTCATTCAAGTATTCAAGCGGCACTCGAATGACTGTGAAATAGCTCGACGAAGTAGGGATAGTGCCGCGCTCTTCGTTAGCACGAGGTCAAAATGAAACGAGCCTGGAAACGTCAAAAGGTGTAGGGAGGAGACGGGCGCACTGGGTGGAGGTGGTGCGCACATCCTCGGCAGCCCGATGCTGTTTGTCCCGTTCACGGTGCCCTCGTTCCCCGCCACGCACCAGCAGCAGCAGCAGCAGACGAGCCACCCGTTGCCGGCCCACCAGAGCCACCACCAGACCCACCACCAGAGCCACCACCAGCAGCTGCAACCGCCACCGGCCGGCGCGGCTCAGAGCCAGGTTGTGCAGCAGCAGGCGCCGCCGCAGCTCTCGCAGCTCAACCACCTCAACCACCAGGGCCTCGTGCAGTCGCCCACCGGCAACCAGCCGAGCCTTCACAGCGCCAGCTGTTCGCCCCAGCAACAGGCCACGACACCAAACAAGGTAACCTAACCTTCAACATCCCCGTCTTCGTTACCGTCGATTCGAATGGCCAACCGGGTGGTCGCTCGTTAAAAACGATACTCTCGGAGAAATGCACCGAACCGTTCAAAAACGTTGCGACCATCTCGTGGCAATGTCTTATCTCGAGCTCCGGCGCGCACGCACTCCCCACCAAGAGCGACTCGCACTTTTATTATCCTGGCTTCGGTTCAAGTCAATTTTCTTTAGCGAGCCGTAACTCGAGGAAAGATGCGCCTGGTGCGCCACGGGGGCCGTGTCCTTGGCAGAGGGCGACCCGCGCGGCTTAATTTCGCCGGTGCGCGCGCCACCGCCGAGGCTCCACCTTCCTTGGCAGCTGTACGCCGGCGCAGCGTTATCAATTATCGAGCACCCCCGCGGAAAAATCTACGGAACACTTGTCTGAACGGCGGCGCGGAATAACAGATGCTTTCTTGTCGCGATAGAGTTTTCTAGTTCAGCAGCCAAGAATGGTATTTTAAATACTTTCGAAAAAGTAAACGGAATGAAAAATTAAAATGGTTCAAGTCGTTTTCCTTCGCTTTCTTTCGTGAAAAAAAGGAATTTCAAGTTTCTTTCAAAGAAAAACGTAAAATAATTCAAAAATGATAAAATTATTCGTCGTGCCATGTTACTGCAGACTTTATTTTTTATTATGACTGATTTATGTTGTTCCACTGATCTCATATAAGATAGTGGAATAGCCTTTTATTCAATACAGAAATCAAACATTTTTTTCGAAAAAAAGTTTTATTCTTTGATGAGAAAATTTGAAATATGTGCAAATGTAAAATCCCTTTTTACCTAAAAATCTGAAATACCTTTATTTTTCAGTCAAGAATGTGAAATACGTTTTTTCGCAGAATTTCAATAGCATTTTTCACCAGATGCTGCTTTTTACATTGCACGATACGTAGCGCGCTTTTTCTCGTTAAGGCTACAGCACATGTTTTACTTTCAGTGTAATAAAAAAGCTATCGGAATTATTAAAAGATTCAAAGAAATAATCCACTGTACAAGGAAAAGAATTGATCAATTAGTGAGAGCACAAAAAGTCGACTGTAATTGCCCTCAAGTAACGCGGATATCGTATCTTCCGGAAAAGTGCGAAAATTAGCGAGCCTATCGAAAGGAGGGATGCCTGGGGGGCGGGTGGAGGTGAGGAGCGGTATACTTTAATTCAAAGGGATAGGAAAACGTTGCTATATCCGAGAAGACGGCGCGGCGCGAGCAGAAGAGCACAGAGAAGCAAGACTTCGAAAGTAGCTCAACTAACTTTATTAATTAAAGGCTGTTAGTCCCGGTTGCTCGATATAGGGCGCCGAGGCGCGCAACGAAGAGTTTCCCACTCGGGTCTTGATTTTCATTATTATTCGTTATTTTTATAATTACAATAGTCTCCTCTCCCCTTGTGTAACTTTATTTGTCAATTGAAAGTTTGAGCTCTTTATTTGGCAACGCTAACGACGCGACTTTAAAACTATTTCTTTATTTTGAGTGATTCATTTTTGACCGATTAATTATACAAAACATTTTTATGACATTCTATTTTGACTGAAAATAAATTATGTGATTAAAAATAAGAGAGATAAATATTTTTAGTCAATTTTATAGTCAATATTGAGAAATCCAATTGATAATAAACTATTGATATTTTAGTGTTACGATAAAGTTGTGTACTTACAGCTCATCTGTAACAGTCAATACCGCATTATACGGATTGAGAATACGAGTATTTACACTTGAGTTTTTAGGGGTTCGCACCCGTTTTCCGTAGGTCAACAACTATTTCGGTACAAATACTGCTTTAGTATTGGGTATAAATGTTAAAAGTAAGAATACAACTGAAGACAAAGAAATTTAAAATTTTGGAGTTTACATGGTTATAATAAATTGCAATAATGTATTCTATTATTTTTTAACACGTATATATTTATGAAGAAATAGATTTCATGTTTTTTACGCAGATAAATGTTAGAAATTAATAGTCGTGTTATATATGCTACTTTTAATATAATTCCAATTATAATTATGTATCAAATATTATTTTTTTTTAAATAATATGAGAAAACTTTTTCTATGGTTGTCTAAAGACTTACATATTCTCTATACATTTTTAAGTAGAACCTAATTAACACCTAAATTAATTTCTTTTCGTAATTTCGATTAAAAATTGATTCGCTCTTTCAATAATTACAAAATTCCTTTTAGCTAGTTATGACTACATGAAGCTACCGCAAGTAAAATGTCTCCCCCGTTCCTGCAGAAAACGAGCGACTTTGTGTCTGTAAAATCTTCGCGGTGCGCGGTGTAAACGGGACAGAGCAAAACTGTGCGCCACCTCGGGCGCAGGCGCGAGAGAAGAAGAGATAGGTGGTGGGGGTGAAGATCAAAGCAGTGGAGATGATTTCATTACGGCGCGCCACTCGTCTGCTTCGTTGAAATATCAAAAGATTGCAGCCGGCACTCTTTTTTTCCAGTCTTGTGGCTCTCCCTCCCGCATTTTTTTATACCTACGTGCGTGTGCCTTCTGCCATTCATTCAGGAGCTTGCTCTACTCTTTTCCTCCCCTAGCCCCACCTTTTCTCTTTTTTGCCTATTTTCTTCTTTTGTTCTGCCATTTCGTGTCTCGCGCCGTCCCCCTCAAACCCCTTAAATTTGTTTCAGTTATTAATTTTGTAGCCAGTTTATATAATTACTTAATTTATAAATGGTCCTCAATTTTCCTTAATTTCTCATTCCTATTGAGTTTGATGATAAATATGTTATTACTAAATCTTGTTTTACTTTCTTATACTTTCCTCATCCTTTTATAAATTTAGACTTGCAAACTTTTCGCAATCGAAAATATTAATTTCGAGGTAGCCTTCATAATATTTTTATCACCTGCGGGCGTTGCATTTTCCGTCGCGCAAGAGGAAAAAGACAGAAATATTATTAGCTGGAAGCGCAGCAGCCCTATTGTCGAAATAAACCGCGCCGCTCGCGCCTGGGATATTTCCAATACCAGGGAGCAAGTCTACTAAGGCGGAATAGATTCGTTTTGTCCCGGATCGGATATTTTCTTATTCAAGCTTTTGTTGCACCCTAGTGACAAAGGCGACGATGTTCGTTTCTTTCTTGCATCGAACTTTACCCCTTGACAGCGAATATTTCGACGCAGTCGGAAGTCAAAATTGATAGGGGTAGGAGCTATTGATTTTATGGATGTAAAATATTGCAACTATCATTACATTTTTTTTGTTTGTTTATACCTTTGCAAATGTTACTTAAAAATTTTTTATTTTTAATTACAATTGCCTTATATATGAAAATATTCCAAAAACGATGTAAATTTATGTATTTATCATCTATTATTTTATAACAAATATTTGGGCACAACAATTTAAGTTAAAGAAAACGAATCTAATATTCGAATATCGGATTTTCTGTCATCGAAAATGATGAAACGGACGTCAGTAATTGAAGCAAAATGCGATAAAACAACGGCCGCGCGTTATGGATGAAGGGCGCACAGAAGGGCCTCTCGTAAAATTTTAAATATAAACGTGCCAGCGGTGCGCGAGCAAAAAATAAAAGAAAAATGTAAAAAAAAAATAAAAAATAAAAATAAAATTTGTTGAAAACATAAGTTATAATAACATAAGTTAGGTATAAATAAGAAATATTTTTTAAAATAAAAATTACAAAGCAACATTACTAATATGAAATTTGTAAGTAGTAACTACCCTAATTGGTCAGACATGATGAAGATCTAAACATTTTTTTATGAAATGTAATGAAGCTATTTTAAGAAACGAGTATAATTAAAAATATAATTAATCTCTACGATGGTATAATAATTTAAAAGTTTTGCAGTATACATTAATGTTACACGTACAAACTTTCGAAATGGTAGTATTATTTTAGAACTTTATAAAGTTTAGTGGTCTAATCATGTAGTAATAACATAGTATAATGGGGCAGTAAATGCTTAATTTTATTTATACTCGGTTATATGTTACGAACGCTTTTAAATGTCACATCGTTATTAAAATTTCGTACCATCTTTGTTTACACAAACCTCGTACACGTTAATGTTGCAAGATTAAAATATTTTAAAATACGTTTTTGATTAAAAAAGGGGAAATTTTCCAAAGTCCTTTTTTCAATAAAATTGATGATAAGCAATGAACCTTCGAAGCAGTTTTTAAAGATTTTTATATGTATTTTACTTTTGAATAAATTCACATAACCTACTTACATTTTTAAACGCTTTTACGAATATTGGTTTTTTCATACGTATAACATTTTACGATTTTCTGCTCCTGCGGTTATATCCCAATATTTGAAATAAAATTGAAGATGGCTTAACAAAGTTTTGTATAATTTTACAGAAATATATTTGAAAAAAAATTAATAATTGCGTCTAATTTTAAAACGAAACTTTTATTTTATAGAAGATATTTTACGTAGAACGTAGTGACATTGAAAAATGAAACTACTACACCATTTTCTCTGCATTAGTAGTTTCGTATGCTAACGTGACGTAAAACTACTTCAAACATAAATAAAATGCCGAGAGCTTTTTTGCTCTTTTTGCCTCATTACTTTCTGCCACGCGTTCTTTTAGTCGAGGCATAAGATATACAGTCCTATCTGCATTTTAAGGTCCTCTGTGCACACTTACAAACCTTCCGCTCTCGAGTAATAATTTAACGAATATTTTTATTAGAAATTAATGAACAATTTAAAAAGAAGTGAAATGAAACGAAAGGACGCGCATCTTCAGGAATAAAGCTGTTGGGGCAACAATAAGAGCTGAAAGGCCGCAAAGAAAGCGGCACTCGCGCGATACGCGTTTTAAATTTAGCCATGAAACTGGCGTAGCAGCCCGCCGTAATTTCGCAGTGCAAAACGCTCGGACGCGGCTGCGGCGAGCGAGCGCGTTACCCTGTGTGCAGCGGGATTTGCATGCCGGATCCCGCGATTTGCATTTCAATTCTCCGCGAGCGACAGGGAAGATCAGTGCTACGGGCTGCGCGCTGCCAAACGCCGCCAAATACAAACGTAAATACGAGCTCTTCGCGCGCGCCCGGGCACCGCGAAGAAGCCGGGGGAGGCTCGAAGGCGCCGGCGTAGTTTGCATCGCTGAGCTCGAGTAATAGACGCCCAGAATCCTGACTGTAACTTGTCACCAGCCGCGCTCATCCGCACAGACAGTTCGCTAATTGGGAAGTAACGATAACTTATTGCTCTCCAGTTTATTTATTTGCATATTAACTTTCTTCTGGTTGCGGATGCGATATTTCGATGCTTTTACGTGCTAACGCATGCTCGAACGCATGTGTAACGAAGGTAATGCATCGGGTGTACAGGTTGGAGAGAAGAATGTCTCCTGGGGAGGGGGCCGGGCGGATCGAAGCCTGCTTTCAAAGCAGTTGTTTTGAATTATTAATTACAGCATAGTAACGTAAACTCATTAAACCATAAATTTCTCATCAAGCCGAGGGGATTGGTCTGAATGCTAATGCCTGCGCATGGTCGACTGTAATCTGGCTTTTCCGAGTAACTTGATTTCGCGAGGCTCTAGCCATTCAAATGCGTAATAAGCTACGGAATCGCGTGTAATCGGTCATGTTTATGCGTTCGTAATTGCTTTACTAGCCAGCGAGCTTTCTTTCCGAAGCTTCAATTGCACTTTAATTGATAAACCCATACAATGCACTGAGTTATGTCGATACATGTCGCGTTCGATTAAAGTGCATTGACGAACTGCTCTGCACGGTATTATCAATTTTATACCGTCATTTCGCCCCGGGTAATGCGTAATTATTTTAAATCAGTTTCCACGCTATACCCGCTTCGTGTAATACGTAAAGCTTCTTTGAAGTGAACGGTTCGATTCAATTACAGGATTGTTCTTTGTTAGATTTGATTATAGCGTATGTATTTAATTCAGCCCAGTAATTAGAATTACCATTTTGATTTATTAATTATACTAAATTTTCAATCAATATGTTATCCGTACGAAACACAAGAGGATCATTTAATAAAGCAGACAGGTGACGAGGAAGCATTTTGTTTTCCTTCAAGCAGAACCTGGCTTCCTCGTATTTCGAGGATTTCGTATCACCGGTGAAATCTCAGTGGCCGTGTCCTTCTTCGCTCGCACGAAGTGCGAAACAAAAAAGAGAAGACAGTGGGGTCGAGAAAGGCGGAAAAGAGAATGCGAGGAGGCAAACTGATTCAGAGGAGCAACTGGGAAAACTGCCGCGGCGCGAGGGGAGGGGGAAGAACGAAGAGGGAAACGCGCGCGCGCGCTCGCAAATGAGAGCTTTTGCAGCGGCAGTATTTCTTGTTGAGGTTTTTAATCCCGCGGGTAACGCGATACGCGAACGTGCATCCCCGAGGAGAAGCCGGAACGCCCGGAAACGAGCTCGCGACAGAAAATTTTGCTCCCTCTATGTACTCCATTTCTTTCTCTCACTTGTCCTTTGCTCGCCCCTTGCTTGCAAAATCTTTCTAATTATTTTCTTGTGAAAATATATTTTTAGAGCACTCCTTCTCCTGCGATGAACTAAATCGTTTTACGGATATTGACCGATTAATTGTACCAGGTTAATGTTTCTAAATATACATAAGTGGATATGAAATTTCTATTGTATAATTGCAGAAACGACGATTTAAGATTAAACTTTATTTCAGGAAATAAATTAATCATTTATAATGCGATGCTGACTGAAAATTGACGCAGAAAATAAGCATGGAAATTAGGGTAAAAGGTATTTGTCAAAAAAATTTGGAAAGAATTTCATGTCTGTAAAGCGGTAGAAAATGTACACAGAGAACTGGCGTTGCCAGCGAAATTATCCTTAAAAACAATTCCACCTCGATTTAACAATTTGGAGGCTCTTCAGGCAGCCTTTCGCGCCCCTCGAGCCCTTCCGCACTATAGCGGCACTCCGGCCGGAACACTCCACTTTGTCCTTTTAGCTCTTGTCCATCGCGCTCGTCGAATAAAACGCGGCTCGCCGCGGCAGGCGCACACACGTAAGTGTGCAGCAAGCCCGGAGACCTTACGGCCACGTAGCACAATGGGTCCGCGGCTGCGTGAGACGCATATTGATTTCGCTATTTCGAATTTCGCCGCAGTCCGCGCGCGCGCGCACGCAGACAGCCAGGCGAATTCGCTCGTTTTAACGGGTCCGGGCTGCATCGAGATCGTATCGCGGTCGTTATTCTCGTTACTAACGAGTGTAATCATCGAAACGGGAAAAGAGGGAGGCGGAAGGACAGGCGCCGCGTGCGTGCCCGGTTCGTTTGCTAAATGAGGAGTGGAGAGAAAAAATTAGCGAAGCGAGAGGAAGAGAAGGTACGAGGGTGCGCATCGTAAATACAATATTCGCGTTGCGATCCTAGAGATGAAAAGCTCATAAAATCAGTAGAATTGTATTATGCAACTTATGTTTTGCCTTTAACATTTAACATTTCCACGTGAAATAAATTTCCTAAAAACGCTAAATAACGTAAGCATTTACATCTAATTTTGGAATTTTGAATGTATGCTGTATACCTTGGACTAAAAATTAATAAATCATGATTACGCAAGCGTAGCGTATCCCTCTTAATATCCCCGATAATTAACCACTCTGAAAATTACAATTCGAATGCCGGTACAAAAGCCCTTAATGCGACAATAGAGCATAACCGCGAACAAGAGTCAGGCCGCCGCGATTTCGTTCCCCTTTCGGAAAAATATGAAATGAGTGCTCGCGCGAGCGCGCTTTGTCCCCGACGTGGGAAGCCGGAGAGGGAAACGTGTTTTCTGGCAATTAAACATTTCCATTTTCAATTTCTCACCGGGGACTGCGCCGGCGGTCGGGTTGAGGTCGCCGATCGCTGATTCGTTTATCAAGCCTCGCTATCTCGCTCGCCCGTGCTCCGACCTCTCGCTCCATGCTACTCTTTGTTTTTCTAATTCTCCCTCCCTCCGCGGCCCCCGGGGCGTTTCACGTGTCTCTTTCTTGCGTGTGCGGTGCTGCGCGTTTGTTCGTGCGAGCTCGTTATCTTTGCGAACGATTTTCTCCTACTCTGTCATTTTTTTCATTCGTGCAATGTTTCATGGAAGAGATATTAGGGATTGTTTAAAAATTAGTGAAGATCATTTTTCGCCGTTATTTTATAAAATAACATATTGGCAATTTTAACCTTTAATTCTACTATTTAATACGTCACACAGCAATTTTATAATTAATTCATATAAATACTTTATTGCAAATTGTACGAAAACTGATTATAAGGTAATTTTATTAGCGAGTAATTTTCGCTAAATTTATTATTAAATGCAAGTTTTAACCATGCTTTTATTTCAGTATTTTTTGCCCAGACGCAATTGTAGAGGAAAACTCTTCAATATTCTAGCCACTTTACACGAAGCAATTAAACTGACATTTGATCGTTTGAACGTGTAACAATATAACGTTTCGTGAGATAAAAGGCGTGAATTTTCGTTTGCAATATTGATATTTTGACTTGTTTTTTTTTTAATTTTCAAATTAGTTAGAAATAAATAGATTTAGAAAGTACATTGTTGTAATACCAAACTGTTTATTTATTTTTTTCTTAATTAAATTAGTTATAACTACTTTCAATTTATATTGCCGTGTAATTTAGAAAACATTTTGTCGAATAATTTTAATTTATTTTAAACGCGACATTTGTCTACAACAAAGAAAAAAAATATGATTCCTACGATATTAGCTGATATTCGCATCAGGTTGCCTTGCCAGGGGTATAAACACGCGGGCGAGAAGCGAACTACTGGGGTCGATGCCTCGGTTCACTCTGCTCTCCCTCTCTCTCCCTCTCTCCTCGCTCGGCAAAGAGTTTTAGTATGAAACAACAAGATTTCCATATTTATCCGACGACGCTCGTTGTTGTGTGTCGCTGCCGGCGTCAAGAGACTCGTTGAGTCTCGATACGTGCGCTGCCTCTGCATAACAATATTTCTCGAGAGAGATTCTCTCTCGACTCCCGGTTTCATCGCGACGCCCGGCGAGACGCGTGGGAGCGGTGTGGCTGAGCCGCGAAGAGACGCCGAGCGCAATTATCGCCTCGAGTATTGTAATCTTTCAGATCATTGATCTGGCTTTACGAATCAGCCGCTTTTTTTTAACAATTCAATAAACGAATGATAATCAAATTATTTTTTAATTAAAATCTCAATTTCAATAACGGAAGATGTGTGCGAAAAAAAAACAGTAAAACGTTTCATCATAAAATTATACCACTGTTATTTATTAATTACATTTATTATTTATAATGTTGACAAAGCGACAAGTGGAGCTTGAAATTATTAATTCAGCCACGAAGCGGCAATAAAAATTTAACTACATTTGGCACTAAATAAAGCAGAAGAATAAAAAAAATCTGCACTCAGAATGGTATAGTAAATTACGCTTCTCGGCAGCTTTAAAGAACGGAAAAATCTGATAAGATAAGTCTGCAGCTCGGAGCTAGCGACCCTTTGGGTGCAATCTCGCGAAGCTCGGTCTCTCTTTCTCTCTCCATTTTTTCCTCCTCCGGGCGCGCAGCCCGCATGGAAGAAAGAATCGCGAGCGCGGGCCTTGATTGTTTTAGCATCTCTCAACGCCGCGCGTCGCCTCCCACGGCGCGGGAGGGAAAAAGAAAGAGCGAAAAAGCGAAAGTGCTCGCGCTCAAAACCGAGAAGAAAATCTCGTTATTCTTTTATCCGGCACTTTTCCTCCTCGACCTTTTTCCCACCACCGCGCCTCGCGACTCCTCCCTCCACCTCTTCTATCTTTCGAGACAAAACTGGTAAAGAGCAGAGAGAAAGGGCGAGTTATATACGTGCCTGAAAAAAGGGCAAAATGCAAGTTAAAACAATAAGGATAAAAGGATAGCGGAGGGAAGGGTGGGGGCGAGCCGAGATGCATTGGGGCTCTCTGAACACGTGACACGCACATTAATTATTTTTTTCCTCGCCTTCTTATTTTTCTCTTTTTTGTGCCGAGAAGTCCGCACCCAACTTACCGCTCTTGCCTCAACGTTACTCGGATGCGCAGACGCACCACCGCGGAACTTAAAAGAGCAGCCATATTTTTTAACGTCCTTTGACGGACTTTTTTATGAACTTAAACAATTCAAAATTAGGGGACTCGTTAAAATATGAAAGCAAGTATTTTGCAGTCGTATGAAACAGAATTTATTCTGTAAGGGAGAGTTGCTCGGCGTGGACCTACTTAACTTTTCAAGCTGTAACTTTTATAAGGAAGTTTGAAAATTAATTTCATTCAATAAATTTTTGTCCTTTGCATACTAAACTGAAAGTAAAAGTGGTATTTGAATTATTTGCTCTAATAAAAAAATGCCACCCACTATAGACCTTTCATTCTTCATCAAATAGCTGTAAAATAAATAATGCAATGTTATAGTTTCTTCGAAAGCAATTGTAGCCGACAGCAGATGCTTTACATCTAAAATTTTTGAAACTCCTGAAATTTTGTTCAATTTTTCCTAATTTATTTTAGCCTAATACGAATATTCGACGACTTAGCGATTAGCGTTTTAATGCACGAGTCGACTGCAGTCGATGAAAAATTTGAATTTGTTTCTCGAAGTGAAGCGTTCAGGGGGTAAAGCAGCATCAGTAAATATTTGCTAGGAAGAAATCAGCAGTCAGTGCAACGAACTCCGAGCCGGCGGGCGCAGGAGAAAAAATGTCGAGTATTAAAAAAATACGCAAGCATTCTTTCTCTCATATTTCGAGCGGGTCCGCCTGCTCCGCCTCCTCCGCCTCGTCTGTCTATGTCTTCCTGTCTCGTTTCTCGCGCGTTGAGCCCGCGCTTGCACCCCCCGCGCACACAGAGCCACACGTACGCTGATGTATGATTTAATGCTGGTTTCGCGAGTGGTAGACTGAAGCCGAGAGCCGTGCGACGGCGCGGGGGCGGGAAGGTGGGCGACGCGGTGTAAGGGTTTGCACGGTGAAGCGTTACAGTGAGCTCATTAATTTTGTAGCGGGAGAGCGGGCGAGAGTGCCAAAGGGTGCCTTAACAAGGCGCCAGCGCCAGCCCATTTTAACGGGCGACATTGAAGATACGCCAAGGTGAGGGCGGCCGGGTGCCGGGCGCCGAAGTCAAGCCTCTCGTTTTCGCTTTGACATATTTCTTCCTCCCATTTTTTTCCCTCTCTTTTGCTTTTTTTACACCTCTCCTCGACACTGGTATTCCGATACGGGGTTTCACGGCTGCCGAGATATCAAATGCGATGGGACCTGCTCGAATTCCCGCTCGCACGCGGCAAGTGTAAATAAGCGTCTGCGCGGACGAGCGTTAAGTGGAGGATAATTAAAAGCGTTCGGAAAGTGCAACTTTCCTCCGAGCCTCAGTAAATTATAAACAATTTGCACACTTTTATCAAAATACGTAACAGTTCATTCGATAGTGATAATACTTGAATTTACGCGCGGTAAACAATCAGCAGCATAGCAGCACGCATTGCCTAAAAGCCCGCCTCTGCGATAGGCCGAGAGAGAGGGAGGGAGATGGTGTTATCCGAGAAAAAAAGCTTGAGAAGAGCTCGAGTGGGCGAGCTCGCGCGGGCTCGCGCGAGCGCCTGTCCCTTCGACTCCCGGAGTTACGAGCGCGGAGATTACCGATGTAATCGCGGCTGCAGTTCTGCCTGGGCGTGCGAGCGAGCAAGAGGCGCAACTCGAACATCTCTATCTCTCTGGATGCAGCACGGCCGCGAGACAAATAAAAGTCGAGCTTTTACGAGGGTAATATCGTCCTCGCGTGCTGCCTAAGTGCTTTATAGATTTATGGCGGCGAGTCGTGAGCTGAATTTTACTAAGGACGTCTGATAAGCTTCTTCTTAATTGCAGCGTTTTCATGCGAAATTATACTATGCTCAAAGCTATCTCTCAATACGAATCAGTTTTTATTAATTAAATATTTTATTAAGATTATCTACACTAGATTAGAATAACAGTGTTAATTATCGATATACTTATTCTACTGTAAAAGTCATTTAGAAATGAAATTAATTTTGAAGTAAAGCTCCTTGAAAATTAATCAAATAGAAAAATACCTTACTACTTGCAGTCGTACGAAATTGGTCATCTCTTGATTGCCGTTAAATTCTTCGCACTTTGATCGACAAAGTCTCGCCTCCTTTGCAGGCATTAATTAGATTAGCGGAGCTTTGACTCTTTAACGAAAGAAACCAAGAAACCGCATCGGCGAGAATGTCGCGCGTCGCTTCCACTCCTTTTGCGGCTTCGCGCGCCGGCTGCCTTTTGCGCGCGTCTTCATCCTTTCCGAGGAGCCGGTAAACCGACGCGTCGCTCGTTAAAGCGATACGTTCCTCTTTAAGGAAAATCGATCTCGCCGCCTTACGCTATTACGCCCCTGGAAGATTACGGCAAAGGATCGCGGAGTAAAAAACCGCGGCGGTATTTGTCGGTCCCATGGAATTCGCTGTTTTTCTCTTACAACTCCCTTTTTAACCGGGGGAGATTATCGAGTAAATTATTGTTGCTATTTTTCAAAGAAACCAAAGTGGAAAGCGAGTCAGGTGCTCGCCTCCTCCGCGTGTAGCGTGTGGACGGGGCTTACTGGATACTGGAACTTTAGACATTAATTATATCAGTCAAATAGTTTTCGTCATTATTAATGAATGCCGTCCTTAGAATTTCGCTATTCGCAATGTGCGAACCTTCCTAAGTTGCTCAATTAATTAATTTGTAAATGTGAAAATGTTGTTTGCTGCGGAATTATTAATAGCGGAGAGATGAATTTTGGTGAAAAAGTGGAGCGCGAAAAGCAATTGCGAGTTTGCTGGAAGAATTAGGGAATTTAATTAAAGGCCATAAATCAACAAGAAATGTAAACATTATGCGTACATGCACTTACATCGCGTTTGCAATGTAGATACATCTACTTTGTCAACTGCAAAACAAGGGGCTCTCTATTATCCCCGTGTAGCTGCTAATTTCCCTTGTAATTACTGTCATCCGGTTAATTGAAACGTCAACGCACGCACGTGCGGGCCGAAAAATTGAACCGAAATTTCGGTTTAATAGCCTACCTCGTGCGCGCGCGCACCGCTGGCCCCTTTCGCGTTTTCCCTCGCGGTCTTATCGATCGCCCAGCGAAATTGGAAAATTAACCCGCGCAGATAGGAAGTTTTACGGGGTCCACACGGGCTCGTACGCTCTGTTCTCCCGTTAATTTCAGCGACACTTGAGCCGTCAAAGCTAAACTTACCTATCTATTTTACGCGGCTACTCCTAGACGCGCGCGAGAAACAAAACCTCTAGGGTTAGCGTAAAAATAAATGAGGATTAAGTGACATTTCAAACATTTTTATTCATCATTTATTATTTAACCTGCTGATGACGTTAAACATAATTTAAAACGTGAAAAAAAGAAATTAATTTCGTCAGAGTGAAAAATTTTATTGAATAATAACTGCAAGGAGGCCACACCATTTGCGCGACCGTGGAAAATTCGAGCGTTATTGATTCAGCTGAAATTTGTCACCCCACTGGCTTCGTGTTTATCCATGCAAAATTAAACTAATCGCGAATCCCATCAAGTAGTGCGAAGCAGTTATTAAATCCAAACGCTTCAGTCATTAGTCGAAACTGAAAAGCATCTCATCAACGCGTCGTTACTAATTTACTACAGTGACGTAAAAAATGTCGTCTAAAATTTAAAAATTTATCCGCAAGAAAAAAATCCAACTGATGTATTTTATCTCGAAATTTTAAATAATTTCATTTTTGAACGTCAAACGGTCGAAGAGGATTTTCGCGCTTTTCACTTAAACGTTGAGCGTCAGTCAGGCATAAAATCGCGCTTGTGTCGACTGACGCCGACTGTTTAGCATCGGTTCATAGTCTGCGTCGAATTTAATTAATCCGCGAATAATTGCGCTCCGAGTGTTTTGGCCGGGCGCGTTTCCTTCTAATCCCGACGCATCGGCTCGATCGGCGATCCATCAAATAATCAATGAAAATTACGCTCTCGTTCCATCCCATCGAATTATTACGCGGCGAACTTCTCGTGCTCGACAGGCGAGATGCGAGTATTTGGCGTGCGGCGGTTTTCGAGAATTGCCCTGTGCGCCCTGGGGCATATTGCATTTTGTGTACCGTCGTATAGCCGATTGGGCCGATTGGAGAGTAAGGACGATCAACCGCGCTGGAATGACGATTGCGATTCGAATCGGTCGATGCGTGACTGCC
This sequence comes from Eurytoma adleriae, assembly GCA_900480045.1. Taxonomy (NCBI): domain Eukaryota; kingdom Metazoa; phylum Arthropoda; class Insecta; order Hymenoptera; family Eurytomidae; genus Eurytoma; species Eurytoma adleriae. The sequence goes on from UXGC01000044.1 coordinate 33,187, forward strand.
GGAATTTCGCTCGGGACTGCCAAGCGCCTTCACTTGTAGAGACTCCCTTTCGTACACGTTTCAATTTCACCCCCGCAAATTACGTAGTTTCAATTTTTTCAAACTACGCCGTAGAATGTTTAATTTATGCTTCTCGATAAAGCAATTAATTAGCGACGTAATTGGATGCTTTGTAAGTGCAATTTCACAATAAGTGGTATGGTTTAAAAAGACGCGAAATCAGGTGATAATTACGTCCGATAAATACTCGATCGTTCGAAAAGCGGCACGCGTCCGACTCACTTCGCTCGCCCGCGTCCGCTCGGGCGATTTACTCGGATATCTTAACGAGTGCCGTAATTAATACGGACCGCAGATTGGAGGGACGTTCGAGTGGCGGGTAGATAACTGCTCCTCTTCCTCCGTGTTATACGCGCAAGCTTTGACGTGCTCGTCCTCTCCACTCCGGTATGTGTGCGCGGGCGCCAACGCTCCGAAGATAACCGCGTAGCCTGAAATGCAAATCGAGCGCGGTGCCCGCCTCGGTCATCCGCTCGTGTGCACGATGCGCATTTGAAGAACCGTTACCTGCTTATCGGATCCCTCGTCTTGCCTTTTTTCCCCCCTATTTTTCCCCTCGAGCCTTTAATGCCCCTAACGCCGAAGCGCAAATTTCATTTGCATCTTTTTAAGTGATCTGATAAATCGAAATTGATTGCTTCCTAAGGGAGGCGCTATTTGTATTTTTCAAGCGGTTTTTCGATATTGAGGAATACAGAACGCTCGATTGGAGTGGAAAAATAGGAAATTATCCGAAAGCGTTAGCAAGTAAAATGCCGGTACGCGGGGGAAGCCCGAATTCATCATTGAAAACCGCGGCTGGTTCGGCTAGGCGGTTCGCTCTATCGAGCGAGGCGGCGGCCCCGTCGAACGTATGACTTTCGCGTCCACCTCCAAACGACCGCATCCGCGGCCCTCCAGCCCCGCTCGCACACGTGACGGCGTCTCTCTGTGTGCATAAGCAACTTTCCACGCGGACGGCTAAAAAACTTTCTACCCGGCAAACTTCTATCATGTTTATTGCTATCGCTTGCGCCGATGCGCCGCCTCGCCCTTACTCTCCTTCGACAATAAAATGTAACTGGGTCGATGGTCGAATTAAAAGTTACTCCTTTTAATGCCGACGCTACAAGAGAAAGGGGAGTTCTGGGACTTGGAGGAACGGCTTAGTTATATCATTTTTATTTTTACAAATTTAAAGATTTCGATGCATAATTGATCATTCAACTCCTATAGTTTTTATTTTTGAAAAGGATAACAAGTGTTTTTTGTTTTACACAATAAATTATTTTATTATTCTTTTATATGCAATATTTTAATCTCAACAAAGCCTCGCAGGTATTTTGCATTTTGAGGTCAACTGTAATTTGAATTTAAAATTTAGACTTACGGTATTTTGTGGGACAAAAATTACGCAAAAACTTAAAAAAAGAAGGACGTATAAATTCTTCAATTTAAAATTTTAATAAAATGTAGCAAAAAATGTAGTTAAAAATATTTTACCAATGAAGCTAACTATGAAAAAGTACGTTAACAAATAACTTGATACTAGTACGGTATCTTTTCGAAGAATCTACTTTGGTAAGTTACGCGGCTGGCTCCGATTAAATAACGCAGGAGAAAACGAGAATAGCTTTGGCTGCTTGAGCAACTTGAGAGACTGTTGATGTACCCGCGGAAAAAGTAAGAACAAGTTGAATAAATGGTAAAAAGAATAATAAAAAATAAACGTGACAAAGTATATATGGCCATTATAGTTCTTAAGACTAAAGAAAATACGATTTTAAAAATATTAATTACAAAATTATTTTAAATAATTTGCAATATCTATTTGCTTTCAAAAAGAGTTCTTGGCAGTTAGACAAATGTGTTAATTAGGTATCCAAGTTCGAGTTAGCAAGAGGGCTGAGTGAGCTGCAGGAGAAGGAGTAGAAAACAAAGTGGGTCAGTTTACTCATCGACTCCTGATCGAAAAACGATCAAGTCTCGACACAACGGAGCCTAAGTCCAATAATCTGCTTTTTTCCTCCTCCTCTTCGGGGCTTTCTTTCGCTCCCTATACATCCAAAGATCGAGCGATCGCCGTCGCTCACGCTTCTCCTTCTGCTTGTCTACTTCAATGAGGGAATCACACACTTCCCCCCTTACGGCTGAAAACTCGCCTGATGCGGTCGAACAGTCGCTCTTTTTCTCGAATATCGAGCAATAAATATTAAAGGCGATCAAAAGTGCGGGAATGATAAGACGAGGGTATAAAAGTTTTCGCGAAGGAAAAACAAAAAAGTTTCGTCTGACCAAACCGCAATGTATCTACTTATTTTAAATCTAAAAAATCAATTGGTGTCAATGCAGAGCAGATAACGTCAACATTGGTAATGAGTAAAGTAAAATGTTATACTCGAAATGGGTAAAAAAATGTGATCAAGCGAAAATGGAAAGTCAAATTGTCAATTTCCTCGTTCCACATCTCATTAGAGCCATTTGGATACGACATAACACCCTTGGCCCCCAACTCCAAGCGACAAGCTTCTTCCTGCTTACGATCGGCGCCTCGGATATTTCCTCTCGGTTTCTTAGGAATATCCAGCGCGGCGAAATCTCGGCGAGCTCTCGCCCAAGCCACTCGGAAATTCCATTTCCGTGCGCGCCGTCGCAAAAATTGATTCGCTTAAGTCGCTGCCTGCTCGACCCCCCACCCGTCGCGGCGGAGTCGCGCCTCGAAAATCCAAAACGCCGGCTTAGCACGGCCGGGGAGGCCGTTCTCGAGATTACGGTGCCATTGTTAACGCGACCGGACCCTTTGTCTCTGGCCGCGCCTTCGTCCGACGTCCTACGCGCGTTTTGCCCCTTTTGACCTGCGGGTCCTCTTTGTAGCCCCGGGAGATTGTTTTTTTTTTTTCACTTCTCGCACTTTGTTTTACATGGAGATTATAAGGGAAGGGTTTGTACTATGACATAGGAAAAGGGTTTTAATTTTAATTTATTAGCTATGAATAGAAGAGCGAAAAAGTTAATAATTAAATGAAATAAGACATAAATAATTTACTTGAAACAGTCAATGGGTACGGGAATGTAATTGGAGTTTTTCTTAATCATCTTTGTTGTCTTTGTTCAACAAAAAGGTCTTAATTCCTCCTCCTGTAAGAATCAACTTTTTAACCAGTTCGTCGCCTCGTATTAGTGCGAATCTGATCGTCCGCTCCCGTGTTTTTTCTCGTTTCTCTCGGTTCCCCTCTGGCTTTTGGTCGCCCGGCTTCGATGAGGGAGGCGACCTTCGTCATAATCTTTCAGCCGCGTCAAGAAACTTGTCGTCACGCGGAATGACGCGTCGCTACGAGGGAGGGCTTTGTTCGGTAATCCACGGATTCTAAATGAATTTCACGGTGTCTTTATTCGCCGCGCGCAAGATAAAGCGGAGTTAAATTTCTCTCTGTCTATCTTTTTTTTCATTTTAACGCTCTTGAGAGTTCAGCGAGATTGCTGATTGGACCGCGGAAGAGCAGCCTGAGAAGCAGGCATTTAAAATTTTAGCGCTGAGATTATCTTGGATTAAATTTTTTAGTTAATTGAATGTTTCTTAACTATTTAGATTAGCCTTTTAAACAATGTTTTAGGTAATTATAAATTTCTTCCTTGCAAAGTAAATTAACTTTATTTTGTTCAGAAATTAAGAAAAGATTTATTTTATGTTAAAGTAGGTATCATTCCATTGCACGTATTCAATCCTCGACTCTCTGCTAAAGAAGATAGAAAAGAAAGCATATCGAGAGCGCCTCCTAACAATCGCGCAAATATCGAAGTTCCCTTTTCATCGGCGGGCAACGCGCTGCTGCCTCTCTAACAATAAGATAAAGAGAAAAAGAGTTTCGAAGCAAGATGAAAAGGGGAAAAAAGGGAAAAAAAGTTGCGCTCGCCGTTTTGCGTGGAAGGGGTCTTTGAAGTCGTTTGGTCGGCGCAAACCGAGACGGTCGCCTCTTGCCTTATTCCCAGTGACGCGCCATCGGCGCCGTAGTGAAATGACGACGGCAGCCAAGTGAAGCGAGCGACCTCCCCGCGAGGTGGGGGCAGGGGAGGAAAATAAACTTTTAGTAAATGTAAACCGCTTCAAGCTCGACTTGATGCAATCTGCTCCGCTGGCCTTGTTCCTCCTCCAACTCTTCAGCCGCTCGCCGCTTATACGCTTTAATGGACTTGATAATAAAGGCCCATTGTTTTCTTTCGACGTTTCTTTTTTCTTTTGTCTCGCAGTTTACCTTCTCAATTAGGTTAGTGTATTTCACAATTGCATCGTTAAAGTTATAATTAATAGCTTTTTGTGCAGAGGAATAAGGCTATTCCTAATCTTTGGAACAATTTAAAAAGTTTTAAATTTAAACTAACTTTTATTCGACGGCTCAGTCAGGATTATCATCATCAACGGATAACAAAATTAAAGGGCGAAAAGCTACATTGAAATTTCTTTAGGTCGAAAAATCGAGCACACTGTGAAAGAACGTAATCCCGCGAAATAAAAACTTGTCGAAATTCATCACGCAATCGGATTAAAAAATTCATCCGTAAGGTACATATTTGATGTGGCGTCACAAATGGAAGAGCGCATTAGCATGTGCAGCAGGATTCGCGAGCGACAACACGGAAAAGTGCGAGGGTGGGACGGGCGAAATTTCCACTGATGGACCGCGAGCGACGGGATCAGTGGGTTACATACAATTTCCATGGCGGGCGCGCGCACGGGAAGCCGCGAGCGCGGATAGACAGGAGGCCGGGGGTGGGGAGGCCGCAAAAACAAAGCCGTATCGCGCGCGAGATGGTCCGATTAAAGCGCGAGCGGCTCAAGGGCCGGGTGATTCCGCTTTATTGTTCCGCGCGGCACTGCAGTGCATAGCCATAATCGTGCGGCGCGACTTCTTTCTTCCCCGGCGCGATTGCTCCGGCGTAGTGTGAATGCGCGCGGCACTTCGGGCCTCGAGCGGCTGGCTTGATCTCCGCTGGGACTTCATTTTCGAAACTCGGCTCGCGATGGCGCGTGTAAAAGGACTTTGGAAAGATAGGGAGAATTTTCGAGTTTCGGCACTCGACTTACTATTGATTTTCTTCTAAACTAAAAGTGGAACTACCGCTACTTTCGCCTCCGATTATATGGAAATGTTAAGTTTAAACTTTTTAACGCTCTGTTATGTTTAAAGTCGCGCAAAGTTTTAATTTAAAGCATCGCGCACAAGTTCGGCATTGTTTAATCTCGGCCGGCTTGAGAAGCAGGGACGAAAGAAAAAAGTTTGAGTAACTGGTTAATCGGGCGTGCAGCATGTAATCCTCGGCGTAGTATACAAAAGCCATGCGCCGGTCGAATTTGACACATCGCTTAATCATTCGGAAGCCAGGAACCTTGGAAGGAAGGCGGCCTCGTAATTACATTCCGGTCGATGGGAAAATGAGCCTCCTCCAGCCGGTATTCCGGCGTATCGATCCCCCATCCAGCCATCCAGGCTGCAAGTGTCAATAATCAAAGTGTCCGCGCGAGCATGCCGTGGCACGCTTTGGAGGCGGGCCCGAGACGGCAATTAAGACGAGGCGCCGCTGTTCGGGAGGGTGAACGAGAGAGACGGACGAGGCCCGCCAGAGAGCGACGGGGAGACGCGACGATGATACGGCCACTTGATGTTTAGCCGCGTATTTCGGATGGTAGACAGGCCATGCCACTGCGCTGGTATTTCTGCTTCTCTGCCTCAAGTCGCATACCAATGGCTTTCTGCTTTCTGCTTTCGGCACTGAGTTATACTTACTGCTCGCTGATAGGACTGGCCCATTACGTCAATTTCAGTACACCGTTCTTTATTCCTTGAAACTGCAGATCGTTGATAAGTTGAACAAATTTATTTTCAAAATTTTTCCCTTGTATTATAGTAAATGTTTGAACAGTTGACCCAGAATGTAGATAATGATTCCCAGGTGAGATCCTTCAGCCAATCCCTCGTTGATTCTCCATCGTACTTCTTGTTGACGTTCTCGTGAGTGGCGCTTACTCCACTCATCGCTAATCTGCTCCAAGGAGCTACGAGACTACACCACGAATTACTATAATGCCAATCGAGAAGGACGTGCGACCGACGCCGTCAAAGCCAGATGTGTAAGATCTGGCCCTCTATGCGTGCTGTACATAATTCCTAACGCGAGATTGGCACGCTAAAGTGACCCGGGCCGCGATCATACATCCTCTTCAATGAATCAGGTGTCGTTACGCGTCGTTCTAAGACAGTATGCAGCGATAGATTGCAACGGTTCAACAATCGTTTATTCTTTAACAATCAATTAAGTAATTAAAGTAAATACATGATTTTTAATTAAGGTGAAAACTTAATTTTAATCTTCCGAAATTAAACAAAATTGCTTCACAATTTTCGACTTAATGCGCATTCAACAGTCTATAATTATATCAAGTGCTAGCATCTCCTCTTTTGCTCTTTTGCTTAAAGTGACGCATCATTTAAGCACAGCAAAGGATAATTATGTAATTGCACGGGTAAATTGAATTAAATCAAAGGGGAGTATAAACCACTAATTACGAATGTCATAATTGACGATGCTTTAAATGATTTTCAGTACTCAATTTGCTATAAATTAATTTTCAAAAGCGAAGCAAAGTTTAACAAACAAATTTCGGTTTACGTGCGGCAATATTTGCTAAAACAAGAGAAAATTGTTTGTACCAACAGTGTCCCAGAATGTGAGGCAAGCTATGCTGCATCGTGACCTCGCATACGCTCTCCTCGCTAAGAAAGTGGCCAGAGAAGAGTTAGCGAATCGGCCAGTGAAAACATTATTGGTACAAAGCGCCGGATGTTTTGCGACGAACCGGAGACGTGCTTAGCCTTAAACATTTCTGACAAACGTTGGGCCATTGCAAGAAACGAGCTCGTTCAATAGACCGCAGTCACGAAAAACTTCTATAGATTGCAAATTCTACGAAATATAGAGCTGTTTGTTTAAAGTACTTGGAGCATTTTCAGAAAATTCCTAGTATTTGCAGATGAATAAAATTGCAAAATCGTGAAAATGTTTAATAGATTTAAATAGCCTTTTGTATTTGAATGTACCGTTGCATTAATGAAAATAGTGAAATTGCAATTACAGAGAAGGAAAAGAAAATGGGCAAAAAGCGAGCAGCGACGTGCGATCATAATTGAAAGCCTGGGATAATTTGATAGGACTTGTGCGGGGCGTGGAGGGCAGCAAAAAAAGGCGAACGAGGAATCGAACAAGTCCGGAATGTTATCTAGTGGGCTCTTGTACAAATCGAATTAAAAGTTAAGGGAGGGCTGGAGACCTTGGACTCAGTCCGGCCGCAGACGCCGGCGGAGTCGTGACTTATTGGCCGGAGCCGAGAGAGGCGGCGGCAGCCGCTGTAAAAACACAACCCTCCGGCGGACGGTCAAGTTGTTTCAACGTGTTTTGTCAGGCTCGGCTCGTTTACGAACTTTCCTTGACTCCGAATTCCCTTCCTCCTCTCCTTTTCCCTCCTACTTCCTTTTTTACTCTCTCGCTCCTTCCAAGAAGAGCCTTTTCGCTTTACGCATTTTTTCGCGCTCACCCTTCGTCGCGCCGGAGAAGATGGGTCGAGGGTTGGGGAAGCAAATAAATGCCTACGAGCTATTGAAAAGGCAGATATCGCCGGCTATATTGCGTGTGATTTTCGATATCAAAAGCTCGTCAATGGGTTTCTTCTTCTTATGTGTTTACTTTTGTACGCCCGGAAAAATTCATATTCCTTATTTTGCCTAAACAGTAAAAAGCTATTTTATATTTTACGTTTTACAATTACCTTTGCAGAGCATTTTGAAAAATTAATTTCAATGGAATTAATGAAAAAAAGGGACGGTGCTTGAAAATTGCTGTCGCTACACGGATCGCGTATTCCAAGAACCACGAAAATGCCAAGGGAGGCAATATCGCGCTCAAAGGGGGTAATAAAAATACGTACCGGTCCGCTCGCGACAACGAGTCTTTAAAGTGAGATACTTGACATTTCACCTTTGACGTAATTACTCGGCGTCCCCCGAGGCATCGGCGTCCCCAAGCCCGGTTCCCTCTTTTCTCCTCAGGTCCGCCGCGTCACGGCGATTCGCAGTCTGCGGCGGTGTTTCGCCATTCGACGCGCACAGATGCCATAAGGACGTTTATATGGAAGAGATGCGTGCAGACGGCAACGATCGCGCCTATCCGCGCGCGTACGTGACGACGGGAATAAACGATCGGAAGCCCGAGCTTCCTCTCGCTCTTACCGCCTTGGCCACCGCGCCGGAAAGAGAGAGAATACACTTTGGGGGCAGGAAAGCTCTCGAGATTCAAAGGATGTACGCGTATGGGTTCGTTGCTCGCTCTCTCCTATGGGAAAATTATTCGTCCCCCGCGCCGTTATCCCGCCGCGAGATTTCGCTACCTGGGATGGGACGACATTGTCGGGGCCCGCGATTTGCCTATTTGCAGTAACTGTAATTCATCGAGCAAGCGGAAAGTGCAGTAGAAAAGAATCTTGCTGGCTGAGGTTACTTCTACTTTTTCCTGAGTTTCATTCCACAGTCTGTGAGATATATCTTGATAAGTTTCGAAAGTTATTTTCAAAATTTTACTAAAAATAGAAATTAAACAAAACATAAGTAAAATGGAGTTGGTAAAAGCAAGCACAAAAGGAAAGAAAAAGTGGAAGCCCGATACATCCGCTGGTTCGTAAGAGCAGAGTCGTACGAGTTGGCGACAAGCCTCGTGTGGGGATTCAGTTCCGCGACGTGTCCTGCGACCGGGATAACCCTTATATTGCTTACCCTTCTAAACAGAAAGGCGAATGCAAATTAGAAAGCCTGCTCCCGCGGACGCTTTCTAAAAACAATGTCCTGGAGGGACTTATCTTTTGGTTCTGCGGATGTAAATCTTGCTTTTACACCCTCCTGATTTCAAATTAAATTCATCTACTAGAGAAATTCTCTGTTATGAAATGTCACAGAAGCTTTGCACGAAGAATTTTGATAAAAAGGAGGATGCCTATACACCCTTAATAAATATCAACATCGTAATATAAAACTGATAAAAACATAAATTATTCAGGCAAAAGAAAGCATTTAAATCTGAATTTATTTCTTTACTACAATGAAAATGTACAAAAATTTTTCGCAATTATAGTACTACTGAATGTCGGACGAAATCTCGACTTTTCTACTTATACTGGTAAATTGCACCCTTACTTTTCTTAGCCTTCCGGCAATTACTATTACTTATACTTATTATTGCAAACTCTAAATGATCTTAAAAATTGTGCACGTTTTCTCCTTGGTATAAGGCATAGAAAAAATATTTTAACATGCGGCTGACCAAAATCGACCTTTACTACTTAATTTAAAATTGATATTTTTGATACTCTGTCGGGTGCGAAATACACGGCGGACTGTTTTATCATTATCTAAAATAAGTGTTTGAGATCCTACGTAAATACTTTTAAAAACAATTGTGGCAATGTAAAGGGAAAGCAGATGCTTGAAGAGTATATAATCGCTTATTCGGCAACAGGCGGTCTCCACGGCGTGAAAGATATACAGCTTTTGAAGCGTCGGAAACAAAACTATCGAAAGTGGCGCTGGAAAATCCTTTACTAAGATTACCTGTTGACAGCTGGAGGCTCCGCTCGCTCTGTTTATTCTAGGCTGTTTGGGCTCGCCCGGTTATTTACTCGTTAGTTCTAGGCAGCGTTCCCGGGCACCGGAGCCCGCTGGCGCAAACACGACCCCGCCGTAGAGTAAAGCCAATTTAAGACGCGCCACTGCTGCGCCAGCCTTCTGTGTCCCGGTAACTCCCGGGAAAGAGGCCCTTCTCGCGTTCGCCCGCTGTTTTATCGTGGACCAGCTTAAACCGCGTCGCGCGCTCTATGATTGCTAAGCGTGCGCCAATTCGAGCGGTTAAACAACTGGGACCACACGGAGTTATTGGAAAGATCCCGTAATAATTTCAGGAATGTAAACATTTGTTAAATAATTATACTATGGCTAGCCAAGGAAAATTTCCAATTTATTTGTTAATAGTATGTAAAGTTTGATTTTTTCGTTTAAAAATTTAATTTTCTGGTAAAATTCGATAGGGCCTGTGTTATGTCTACTTTGCAATAACGATTTCGTAAACATGTTTTCTCGAAAATCGATAACATGTTATTATTTGGTTACAAGATTGAATTATCTTGTTTGATGTAACAGCAAAGTCGAAACTTTAATCGAATCAGTGGCAAATAGCTTGTACAGTGACTTATTACAAAATATTCAAAGTAACCGCGGAAATTTAATTTTGAAATTAATTATTCTGTCAAATATTCTAAATGCATTATAAGGGAAATATTTGTGCACTTTAACATAAAGTTTAAAATGAAAACATGAATTATTTTTAAAAAATGAACAATTTGCAAAGAACGCTGAAATTGTAATTTTATCTCGAAAAATATTTAATAGCACACGCGTAGTAATAATAGGAACGATACCGCTGTACGCTAAAATCAGATCGTGCACAATTCTCTATATAGAGTTTGGTCAGGAGCTCAGTTTAGCCAAGCGATTCGCTTCGCGTGTCCGAAAGAAATACCGCGGTAGCGGCGGGATATGGGATGGATGTAATGTTATGGTACGTTGACCAGCACGGCTCATGTGTCGGCGGGCTCGTATCCTGTAAACGCGCGTGCGTGTGTATACACCCATAGCCATCGCGCTTCCCTGAATTTACTCGTCGTCCTCTCGAACCCCGAACGTGCAACCGGCCGCTCTTGATTCTCCTGTGCCGCCTCTCCCTGAACAGAGAGTTTATATTACCGGACGCTACGTTTCCAGTAATACATCAATAATAAAATCTTATTATAGAAAATATTCAGTATGTTAGGTTTTCTCCAATTTCGTATTTTTCGACATAAGCAATTTTTAACTACCACGTATTTTATTTTTATTTAATGTATTGCAATCGATAATTCAGTTATGAACTTTGAGCTTTTTTTCTTCAAAGAATTCAACTGACTATTACAGTATTTTCTCTATTCTTTTCTTTATTTCATGGATGGTGTATGTAGTGACGCACTCAGAATCTCTCCGTTCCCCTCTAATTGATTTTCAGTCCATTACGTTCTTTTCTATCAAATTTATTGATTCTTTAATAAAGCTACCCTCATAAATTTTTATACACTCTATAAGATTTTCACCGTCACCATTATAAATAATTTTAACTTTTTCGTCAAATTTAAAATAGTTCATTGAAAAATAATAAATAAACAACGTATGTAATTAATACATTTGTTGAAATATCGAAATAAATAATTCATCGGAAACTATCTCGAAGTCTTATATCAGAAAATAAAGAATATTAGGATTCATAAGAAGTTCAGCGGCTAGGAAGTTCGGAAAGGGACTCAGCGGAAATGGGTAGCACATGGCGCACTTCAAGTAGCGCAGGTACCGAGACTATACTGAATTTTTCGAAATCGTTCATAGACTTGCAAAAGAAGTCGCGTCGCGCGACTCCGGAGCCCGCGGCCGGAAATACATTTTTGGTCGAGGATCCGGAAGGTGGAAATTTATGGCATAGAGATGCCGAGCACCGGAGCTTATCAAGAGGTTTAACTTTCTGTCGGAGCACAGAGGTATATATAGCTTTGGCGAAAGAGTGCGATAAATATATACATGGGAGTCGGAACGTGGGAGGAAACAAGATCTGCTAACAGATTAACGTGACGAAAAAGTGTAACAAGTTTAATGCAAAGATGATAAATCAGTCTTTTTTATAATTAGTATGCGATACTTTTTAATTTCCAGACTAGATTGCAGTATTCTACTGATTTTAAATTTTGACACATCTTCACTTTTTGAATGATTGAAATTTAACTATTAAAATAGACGTGACGAACTTAGCGAGTAAAGATGTTAAAAGAGGTGGCTTAATAAACCAGCGAATCATATTGAATGAAATTTTCTTCTTAGCTGTACAAAAGACGGGGAGTAGAATGAGCGTCAGGAAGAAGCGTAAAATAAAATGCGGCCTAGGAGTGGCGGGCGACTAAAATGGAAAAGAGAACGCGACCGCTTAATCCTGTATTGTAAACCGCGCGGCGCGACGACGTCGACGACAACGACGAGCAAGTTTTCCAAGCTGCCTCTTGCTTTGTGTATTGCTCTTTCTTCGCGGGACTTACCCTCCGTTGCCCCTCTCTCTCGCTCTTCCCCCTCTTTTTGCGCTCGCCCAACAACCCCCCTTTCGTCGTTCATAAATGGACTAGATTGTACCGAAGGCTAATCCGCTTCTGAGAACAAGCCGAAACAAAAACTTTGCTATCCACGTTGGTTTCCGCGTCTGACTCTGAATGGAGCCGCTGATTAAACAACGTGCGTGACAATAATTTCTCCTCTATAATTCCTTGCTTTTCCTTTTTTTCGCGCCTTTGTTCTCAATTTATCTTTTGTTTTCATTTTTTTGCCTCTTTTTATATTTCTTAGTATTTGAGAAATGTGAGTCTTTAGCAATTACGACGAGCTTTATCCTTGCTTACGCTTATTTTCTTATTGTCTTCCTTTTACTCCAGGATTATGGTATTTTATCTTTGTCCTTCATTTCTTAATGGTCGTCATTCAAAAATTAGCTATTCAAGGTAAAAATTTCCTCAAGAAAATTTACATAATTATTTTTTTGTAATATGCGAGTACTAATAATTATTTTCATATACGCAAATCTAGCATCAAGTTACAATTTTGCGATCTAATAAATTTCATTTCACTTGACCTGATGCAATTTTTTTAAAAAAGAAAATATCTTAATCTTTCGATTGTAATTTTCAAATGCACAGAATTTCCTGCCATTAAAAATTTATTGACACAATAGACGAGAGCATGTTCGAATTTCTACTCGCTGCATGTACTTCCCCATTTTGCATCACGCAGTCGCATGTCTCTTTGGCCGAGGTGTCACGCGAGCAATTGCATTATCGCGCTTTTCCACCCCCTCTCCCTGCCCGTTATCGATGCTTGTGTTGTAAATTTTCTTCGAAAATAAAACAAAAACTCCTTGTTTAATTATTTATGCAATTTTGTGATAATCACGCGAAACTTTTTACTACCTTTTTTTCAACGTACTGGAGTTGAGCGTACAAAAATCGTTGATGCTAACACGTAAACGTATATGGATTACAGTAAAAAGGGTAGAATAATAAAATACAAATTTAATTTCATATAAGCAGTAAAATTTTTATTTCATTTTCTAGATAAAATATTCCAGATTATCTCTCTATTTTCCTATGAATAAATTTGAGAGAAGAAAGTATCCGACTGTATAGACTCTTAATATTGTACAATAAGATTTGACTACGCATATGCGAAACGCGGGGCTAATTTCTGGTAGAAACGAGTCACAGCGTTTCGCTAGCACGGCAAGAGTTATGTATTTATCGTCTCCGGTGTGACGCGACGTGGCAGAGGCAGCGCTGGCGGTACGGACATTGTCGTGTTCGCTTCGCGGAACTACTCTGCACTTTGCGCTACTACTGCGTGTGTACTTACTTAGCTCCGTGCGAATCGCGACGCGGAACGAGGATGAATATGTGTATAAGCTGACGGATGCTTTATACAGGCGCACATGCACAATTCAGATGAAGTATGCGAGACGCTGGGAATTGCTTAAGTGTTTAGCATCTTTCTATTTTTCCCATTCCTGGACCTGCAAGCATTAGTGCAGGTAGCACATATTTCGGAAATGCTAAGAAATTTTTTGAATATCTTTTAATTTAATCGCAATTTTCATTTTTAAGTAGTATGTTCGATTTTAGTCAGACATGTGACTTTTTATAAGTTAAGAATTCTATTAAAGTTTTTTACCTTGAGGCTATGATTTATTTAAACAATGTAAAAAATAAGTATGATTTGTATCAAAATAATTCTTTTAAAAAATTAAATAATCAATTAACTATCAGTATCAATGAATAAATCGATTCTCTACAAATGTTTTCCTTCGATTTGTCGCGAATGCTTTGGTCCTCGTGTGAGACTAATCAACAACTAAATGGAAAGGTATAAATAAATTACCATAATTTGTCATTAACGTTTACTCAAGAAGCCATCTGTCGCAGTTGGCAGCTTGGCTGGCTGTTCTTAGAGCTTCTGGAGAGGTTCTGGGCGAAAAAGCTGGGTCTGAAAATAGTGTACGTGGCGCACCGCTGTTGTCGGCAAGAGGCCATCATACATTTATTTATGAAGTACCTACCATGAATAAATGGATGCTGACCTTTTTCCAGCCGGCCGCAGACTCTCCTTTTCCCTCCTGCGCGACGAAATAATGAGCAACGCCTGTTGTACCACGAATATAATGGTCGATTCGCCGCCACGACTATCATCTCGTCGCGTCTATTATTTTTCCCGAGGCTTGTGTCGATTTTCTTCTTCTACTCTTGAACGAGCATATAACTGGAAAAAATATTCTTTTCAGTTTTCATAACATTAAATCAACTGTCTTTTCGTGAATTTTCTTAATACCTTCTTTGTGACATCTAAAGAAGTAGCTTACGCTTTATAAATAAAATCGCATTTGATTTTCTTATTTATTTTTAGTATAATATTCTCTGATATTTAGCGTAAATCTTAAATAACAACAAAATGCAAATGTCCTTTGATACGACTTAATATTATCTTATTATATCCGATTTTTTCAAAAGAAAAGTCGAAATATCTGCAAAGCGTAATATCAAGAGACATGAAAGAAGAGTTCCGTAATTAAGGAGTATTCTCAGCAGGAGTAGCAACTTTATAGAAGGAGTACAGTAGAAAGAAAGAAACAAGATCATAACACAAAGTACACCTTTTAATGAAAGGACTATAATAGAATACATTTACTAAAGACGAAAATATGAATGTTATTTTTGTTATATCAAAGCCTTTCCTTTTTGTGAAAAAGAGCAACATAATCACATCACATTTGGTTTTAGCAAGTTGATTGAAAAAATTAAGTCCTTCAAGTTAAGGTCCAACTGAATCGAATAGTGATCCCGGGTAAAATAAAGAAGCGAAGAAGCCGGCAATAGCCTTGGAAAAAATGAGCTGCAGGGTGTCTGAAAGAGTCGAAAAAGTTTGAAGCGAGAGCGTGTCGGTGATAAAGGGATATTGTTCGCGAAGGCGAGACGGGCGGCCGTGTGTGCGCGAGAAGCTAAATGGACGGATAAGCTCGGGGCTGAGGAAGAAAGCGGGCGGGGAGGGAGAAGTTCTGAGAGGCTCGCAGACGGTCCCCTCTTCCTCAGTGGCTCGCAATCGCAGCCTCGCGCCCGAGCCCCAGGAGCCGGGCCACCTCGAACGGAAGTCTGCTGAGGAGCACTGAGCCGCGCGCTCCGGGCGCCCGAGAGAGGACTTTATTGGCTTTTAAGACGGGGCGTAATTAAAATGTAAAGGGTTGTCAGCCAGACCATCCTTTGCCTGTTCCCCAGCCCCCGCCACTCCCGAGCTCAATCTCACCGGCGGACCGGCTGCCGGTCGAGGAGCCAGTCGCTCGCGAAATCGCTCAATTGTTTCGAGGACAAGCATCTCTCGTGCCCCTCTGCGACAATTGACTAACCTATTACTCTCACATTCTTTTAGCGCTTATATTACAAGTGTTAACGCTTTCCAAGTATCTCGGATAATTTCAACTTTACCAGACGTTCTCCACTTGTAGAGGTATATTTTTAATTAAATACTTCCTTTTGCAGAGACTGATTAAATACTTGTGCTCGCAGGACGCTTGGACTGTAAAAGGAGCTTTAAAAAAGTAAATAATAGTAAATGCTGGCTGCAAGAAATAAGAGTATAAGAAAATTTAGTAATAACCAAACGGCAGCATCATCCCCATGAAAATGGTACAAAGAAAAATTCACCAGAATAAGCGGAAGGCCATAAAGACACCGAGATAATAAAAGGCAAACCCTTCGTCGTAAAAGACAACGGCAAAGGAGCGGAATACATCAGACGGGCGAATCGCCGGCAAATACAAGAGAAGATGCACTGGGCCGAACAAGATGGCGGTGATTCGCCGCTGCACCTTTCCAGCGCGCTAAAGTCCGGCGTATCCAGCGCAACCCATCGGACGGCCGAAGGGTCGCATAAAAGCGCGACGGACGAGCTCCGGGGAAACACGTCGAGGACAACGGCCGTATAACATCGATGTATACGAGCCGCGTCCGATCCCCGATATTTATTGGATGTGTACACGTATAAAGCTACGGTGCTACCTGACGAAAAACAATACTCCACCTTTTTCGGGAGCAACAAAGCCTGAACAACTGGCGGACTGATGAGGGAGTGTTGGCTTCACGATCGGAATTGTTCATTCGGTGTGGATCTGTGGAGAGTTCAACGAGGATTTTGTGCTTCGGCTGATGATTAAATTGAATATCTATTTTCCGAGCAACGAGCGAAATAAGCGACGGAGAGGGGCCGAGAGATAAATAAAATTAAAGTGAAAGAAAGTAGGAGATGGCCCGAGGAAGTTTTACGTGTCCACCATACTGATGCGAGTACGTGAGCAATTGTCGTCTATGCTTTTCTTTTGAGTGGGGAAAACACGAAGGCGTCGATTGTACGTGAGGAATGACGCAGATTTCGCAGATTATCGCGCTATATATCGGGGATAATTCCTCTTCACGAGCTGTGTTTTCGAGGATTCTTTTCAACATCCGCACAAGAGATGTTCCTTTTTTTATCTTTGCCGACTATTACTGTATTTTATGTAGACTCTAAAAGGATTATCTCTCGTTAATTATAATTTATTTTATTTACTTACGAATGTGACTTTTACCTTAATATCTTGTCTTTACTCGGATATTGAATGCTGGTGCAAACATCAGAGATCCCTACTGCGTTCCAGATCAGCCTTTCGCATTGGTATTCGCAACCGGAAAGCATGAAAGTTTCACCTTGACGAAAAAGAAATGCTAACACGTGTACTTTGCCTACCCACTTACCTTAGCCTCTCATCGGGAAGAAGATTCTCCATCCGTGTATCCGTTCATCTCTCCTCGCCCTTCGACTTGCGCTCTTTCTCTCGCGAGCGAGCGGCACTCATCCCTCCGCCTCTTCTCTCTTTGAAGTTTCCGAGCTGCCTCTGCGTGAGCCTGCATATCGATACGTCACTTGCGGCTCTCCTAACTACTGCCTAACTACTGCCTTCGAATCTCCTGGCTCACCTTGCCCCACCCACGCACGGCTTAAATAAGGTTAAGTGTCACACACGCGAGCGCGGAGTAGGGTCGAACTTAGTCAGTTGGATTGCTTGTATTGCAGTCGACACTCAGTCACGCGAACTTCCGAGGATCAGACTCCTCTTTCTATATTTTATTCATTAGATAATACGAGAAGCTACAGTCACCTGGATAGCAAGGAAGTTCACTTTTGTTCGATAAATCTTTTTTCGTAGCTTATTCAATATACAAAGATTGATAAATAAATTAATAATAGCAATGTAATTCTATTTGATGTATTTAGTGAAATATAATTTGTACTCTATTACGGGCTAAATACGGTCGGAGGAAGCAAAGTGAGTCCACTTTCCGTCTCAGCGCCTGTGAAGTTAGATGAAGCTGTGCGGTCTATAAGCTACCTCCAGAGATGACTTCGGCCCCTCGGATTTCATTAGCGTTTTGGACGAAATTTCCCGCCGCAAAGTAGTTCCCGCGCACTGGCAAATATGCCACGAAAGATTCACGCCCTGCTCCCCTTTGCCCCTACTAAGACTATTTTTTCACGCGGAGGCTCTCTGCACGAGGAACACTCGGTGATTACGGTCGCTCTCATCTTTCCGTCTCCTTCCTCTCCTTATCCTTCGTGAGAAACTTGGCGGAGTTAATTTTTTTTAAGGCCAAGATAGCAGGGACTGGGTGCTTTAGCCTTAAATATTTTCGGCCGAGCTTTTAAAGCGTCTCTGGTTATACTAGAATGTTACGTTAAATACTCATGAATTTAAAAAAAACATTACTGCTTAGTCTGTATGCATATTTAAATTGTGCAATACATTTTTAGTAAATTTGTTTTGTAAAATAAAATTTTTTGTAAAAAAATTAATTCAGGCCATTAAAAATTAATCTTAAAATTGCAATCAAGTGTGATTTAAGAAGAGGGACAAGGTTGACCAGTATACGCTCAAGTAGACAGAAGTGGTAGCATCTTGCTGTTCAGCCGACTTGTCAGTAGGCTTGGGTGGCTTTCATTTCACTTCCTCCTTCTACGCCAATCGCCTCGAGAAAAGCATCCCCTATAGAATGGAGAAAGACGTCGAAAGGGAGAGTGGGGGAGAGAAAAGGGACGCTGAACGTTTAAAGATCTTTGACGCTCGATTGCCACCTCTGAATGCCACTTGAACTGGCCCTCCCTCCACGTTTCCTCGATTTGAAAATCGCCTGGCCAAACAAGCGAAATCGGATACTTTATCGATATTTTGTCGAAATCTAGTTGAGCGGATAATGCAATTTGGCTGTCTATTGAAGAAGAATTAGTTCTGCAATAAAATATGTAACATCCAATTACACTTTTAGTGCTTCCTGACCATTATTTGTTTAGTTTGTTGTATTTAAATATCTAATTACTTCATTTTTTAAATTATAAAATATTAGGATAAACACGAAGCGGTGAAGTTTTTAATAATTGCAACAATATGCGTTAAGCAATTAGCTGAGGAGCAGCGAGGCGGCAAAACAATTCGTCTAAGAAAAATTCCATTACTCCCTCGATATAAGCGGAGCGTCGACTCGGACGAGCGAGGGAGGCGAGAAAGAAAAAGGCCAAAGGAAAGTCTGAGAAAATAAATTTTGTACCGGCGAGCCGTATAGATACATCAGGCGGAAAAGCGAATCGAACGAATTTTGAGAATTCCTGGGGTCTGATCCTCCTCGTCTTCCATTTTCTCGCGCCTCGGTGTCGTGCGTTTTTCTCACTCCCCGGCGATATCCTTTTTTCCTTCTCTTGCGCTCGCTTCCTTTTTTTATTTCGCGGCACAGGTTATACGTGGCGTATCCTCCCAATCCTTTTCCCCGAGCTCGCCTGCCTGCCTGCCTGGTTGGCTGGCTCTCGTGTCACGAGGCTCCAGGGTCCCATGAAAAGAGAATCCGATTATCGGCGAAATCGAGGCTCGAGGCGCGCGCAAGCGGAAATACAGGGATATTAGCTGTTTATCATCGCTGGAGTGAGGGGAAGGGGTGAATTGTCGAGCTCCCGTAATTTCATCCAGGCATAAAATTAATCAGCTGAAATATTTCATTTTCTACGAATAATCCGACGGTACTTCAATAGCCTCGCGCTCTGCTCAATTCGACTGCATGAGTTTTCCATTGATTTTTATAAAATAGCACTTGTCGTAAATCTCGCATTTAATTTTCCAGTGATTCTTACAGATTTCAATATTATAGCGGTTGGGGATAATTTTTTCAATTAATAAATTCCACTCAGTACTTGAACGATTAATTGCTTGAAATTTAACTGAAAATTAATTTAAAGCGAATAGAATTGTTCGTTAACGAAACAAACAACTACGAATCAAACGCGCCGGTGTTAGGACAAAGAGTTGCTTCTGATAGTCATAATTGTCGCTCATTTGTCGACGGATCTTTAACGGAGCGTCGTCGTCACCGCTCTCTTTTCCCCTCGACGAGTCGGAGCGTAAAGGACGGCGCGGGCCCTGGTAATACTAATAGAATATCAGGCGAAATGTAATTACGGTTGGAATTCATGCTCCGCTGGAGGAAATAATTTGCCGTGGAACCAACGACTATGCGGCACCTCTGTGTAGTAACGAGAAGGGAGGGCCGGGGAGTCGATCTCGTCGGGAGACGACAACGCCGCGGGGAAAAAAAGTGAGCCGGCGAGACGGTGTTCCTAATAAAAAGAGAGAATTAGGCGGACGAAGATGTAAAAGAGGGGCCGGGGAGAACAGGGACAGCGGGGAAAAATACGCCCGTGGAATCGAGACGGAAATTATCACGGAAAGATTTTCTGTCACTGCAGAGGGTGGCGAGTCTAAACTTTGCTAACTCGATCGACTTAAGAATAATTTTGAATTTTTATGGGAAAGTCAGCAATTTTTCATTTAATCCTCTTTCAGGTTTGACGTGAAACTGTTAACCTGCGATAACAATGTTTATTAAATACACGCGAACGTTAATTTTAGTTTCAGCATTTAGTATATCTACCATCGTGAAACCAAGTTTTCCTTTAGGGCAAACATGAGAAGTTTTAATGTAATGGCATTTTAAAGTCTGCAAGAATTGTGCTACAGAAGTAGTAAGAGTTTTGCATCATTATAAAAGTTCTAGTACATAGAAACTTTACGTGTATCTAATATTAGACAAAGATTTTGAAGTACAAAAACATCACATTAATAATTTAATTAATTTCATTTGTTCGCGATTAAAGTCGAGGAACGCTATTAATCACAATGAGAAAATGAAAAAAGGGAACCGGCAATGAAAAGAAGCGTGAGAAAAAGGTAGCAGCGTAAATCGATGGCGCACCTTAATCACTTGGCCGTGAACGGGGTGACAAGGTGCGCGAGCGAGTCTTTTGAAAGCGGCGTTCCGAGCACCGGGGTAATCGGTATTTCTCGGTAAACGAGCGTTGAACTCTCGGCCGGCCCCTGGGGGACGGTTACTCGTCGACACGATGCAATTCCCGTCGAGGGCACCGGGGACAATCGCCGTCTCGTTCTTGCCCTCTGCCTTTTTTCGCCCCCGCCGTGTTCCGTGCTCCCGCGCCAAACCGCGGCCGCCGTTACACGCACGCGAAAATCGGGAAATCGCGCGATTGGAAAACTATTGTGGCTGTTTCGAGGGTCAGGCCAGAGCGCGTCTGCGCACGCCGCTTGAATTTCAAGAGGCTTTGTTTCCAACGCCACCTCGGTGCCTGCAGGTCGACTCCTCTTTTGCATTACCAACGTGTCCGTCGTGGCTTGCTCCATGGATTAACGTCAAAAGAGTGCACCTGGCTGCAATGGATTATCCTTTCAGAAGTAATACTAGGATTTTGATTACTCTGTACTAGGAATTTGTATTTTTCAAATTTCTTGCTCTTACTTTCAGTATTTGTCGAAAACTCGAATTTAACAGGTGATGTCACAACTTTTTTTACTGAAAAGAAATTTAAGTAAGAAATGAATAGCATGAAATGTTTGAAAAAAGAAGTTCCTCGTACACTTACTGCTTCTTGTTATATCGACAGCGACTCGTCATTAAATTAGTCAGCGTCGCCGTATCCCGAGAACGGGTTGAAAAGCTGAAGCTCCGGTGCATTCAACGGCGAGGCCCTTTCAGCCGAGTCTCGCGCTACGTTCTGCACATCTTTCCAATTGCAGCGTGAGCAAACTCGCGCCGTTCGCCGTTTAATTTGCAGTAATGGGGGGCGGCTCTCGCGCAAGGAGCAAGAGATTAAAAGCACGAAACTTCTGGCGCGCCTGCATCTTGCAGGATGCTAGCCGAGAGCATTGCCGCCTCGCGAAGGAGATGAGCCGCTGGCGTTGACCGCATGCAAGCTTTTCAACCGAGCCCGGAATGCAGTAAGCGAAAGCTCAGGGACTCCTCGTCACTTTAGTCTTGCTCGCCGGTTATTTCTCAATTTCAAAATTAAGCTCGCTTTGCACAAATTAGAAATTAATTACATAAATCAGAGATTAATTAGTACGAATTAAAAGTAAAAAATTTACTAGACTCGACTAAATTCTGTCCGCGATAGCGAACGACTCCAGCTTATCTCCCTCTTGCTCTCTTTCGTTTTCTCAGGGTATCGATATTGCGCCTCCTATCGAACAAGCCGTTCGCCGAGCTTTTTATCTCTTTTTTTCTCCGAGTCGTACTACCCGATTCGGCTTTATTTTTTTCCGCTCTCTCGCTTTCGTTGTTCTTAAATCTTACCGAGGCGTCGAACTATGCACCTTTCCTCGCAGGCCCTCTCCCTCGCTCACGATTGCAAAAGGTTAATTGGGAAAGGGGGCTCAGCAATGCGCTTAGTTTTATTATCTTAAAAGAATTAGCAATATATTTAAAAAGCCATTACGGCCAACAACTGCCTCCGGTACACTGGAGTGAAGCAGGAGTTCAATTGATTGCCTGGAAGCGTTGCGCGTAAGCGAAAGAATTTTACGGCTAGATGCTTAATAAAAGTTCCCCGACGTCCGACGCCCGTCCTGTTTTCTCCTTTAATGAATTATTTTATTGGCAGCAATAGCGCGCTACGAAAATTGTATTACAAGGAACAATAAAATTAATTCGATTCAACGATGCTCAATGCTTTTATTTACTTGCTGAGCTTAAAACAAACAAATCAATACTGATTGCTGCTCTGCTTTATTATCCGTTCAAGTCGACTGAAAGGCTCCGTAGTTAAGTTTTTATTTAGCTGTCCGCAAAAAAATTACGAGATGAAATATTTCAAAATAGCTTATTGGCTTTGAAAGCGACATTATACAGCGCAATCTCGAGAGAGACATTTCTTGAAAGCGTCGTAAAACTTAAAATTGTATTTGACAGTCACTGGCGTTGCGGGGGAAAAAATTCAGCCAATTGAAATTTTTCAATCCGCGGCAACGGAGGGCAATAATTTTAAATTTCGCGAGCCATAAATTTGGCGAGTTCCAGATCCCGATATAATAGTTCCGAGAAAATTCGCGCGAACCGACACGTGAAGAGTTATTCTTCTCGCCTCTTCTCCGCTCCCCCCGCATCGCGCGTCCTAGATTCCGCTTCCCGCGAAGTTCCCTGACAAGGCCTGCGGAACGGCGAGCTGTATATGGGCGCGCGCCGACTACAGAGGTACTTCCTGCCTTTGACGCGTGATGATTCATCGTCTCCCGTACCATTTGTCTCAATGCAGCCTCATTGCCGTTGCCGCAGCCGCTCGTCTTTAGAGACGCCAATTCCAATTGAATCCTTTGAGCCTCCCCCTCCCACGGATAACTGGCCTTGCATTAACCTGCACAGGCGTCGCTGCATTATCAAGTCGAATTTCCCTTCGAAGCAATTACCGCAAATTTCAATTTCAATATCGAAACTATTGCGTTGCTAATATTTATCCTCAAGTTGTTTCATTCTTCAAACTCTTCATTTTTACAAATGTTTTTTTGAATAGAAAACTTTTTAAACTTGAACACGAACGAAGGTGATTTTAAAAAAGAAAGAAAGAAAAGAGAAGTGGAGACAATGAAAATGTTGGTTGAAAAGCGCACACCGCGCTACATTGCAGAGCCCGAAGTGTATCGATATAAATGAGCAGCATGCTTGATTGTCTCGGGCCATAAATCAAGATGTTTTCGGTTTTGCGGCCGCGATTGCGCCCCCGTGTATTCGCTTAACGATGTATATTCCCTCTCCCGGTTGAGCTTGCATACCTCCTCTTTCTGTCGTCCTCTCGCAAACGAGAAAATACAGCAGAGCCGCGGGAGAGAGGGGGTAACCTCGTGATTCCCTAGCACGTCCTACCGACGATTGACTTTCTGGGTCACGATAATTTAAAGACCGACCCGGAATTTAGCCTGCCTCTGCCAGTGCTTCATTGACCAATATCGTTAAATATTTAACGTCGTTAGAATTACCGCTGACAAATCATTTTATGAAAATATTATTTGTTTCGGGGTATAAAGTATATATAGCTAAAATCGCAGCCAATCGGTTTTTCGATCGATAGCGTAATTTCAAATAATTTTGCCAATCAGTATTTAATCTAATAAATGACGTTTATTTTAAGCTGGTTTGCACATTCGTCAAATCGTAACTGTTCTGTTTTGTCGAATAATTAATTTAGAACATCATCATTAATGGAGAAACATTATTCTCTCACGAGAAATCAATAGAGTCCGTTTTCCACGAATACACAAGTTTAATCACGTTTAAAGTCGACATGTAACGATAAATCTACCTAGTACTTGATAAAGGATTTGTCGAATTAACGAAACAAACAAATAACCCCTTGGCAATACAAATTATGTGAAGCTAATTCGAGTGAATCTGGAACATCATTACAAACAGTCCATAATTAATAAATTTGTTCGTGTTAATCGACTGTGGAAAATTATTGGTTATTCAATTAGAATTGCTGGCTATTCGCGTAAAATTCAGTTGCACCTGTTTCTGATTTAATTTCAATGCATAAAAGCTGATTACCCGAGCCAGAATTAGAAAATTTCGATTGAAAATCGCCATAGTACGGCACATCCGAGCGCACAGCGTTTGAATAACAAGAAGGCATCCGCTCGATTTGATTAGCCACTTGACCAGGCGACCGGCAGAGACGGCACTGCGCATCGCTAAATCATTTAAACAAAAGCGCAAGAAATCAAAATAAATGGCTCGGGTGATGTATTCGGGGCCGCGAATGATTATTCGCGCGCTCCCTCCGCGCGAGATAACCGGAGCCAGGGGCCGTTGCGGCGCTCCGCAAAACCGCGGCTCCGCGTTCCTCTCTCTGCATTGCAGCCGCCGTCCATCTGGTCCAATCCTGGGCGCACCGCTCGAACCGACGACCGCTCGCGCGCATGTTTGATTTCGTTACTTCGGTTGGCTCGACGACAATCGAGTTACGCGCCGCTTCCAGCCAATTCTTCGCCCCGGAGCCTCCCGCCCTGCCGAGCCCACGCGTTTTATTTAACTTTAGGGCTCGCCGAGGGCGTCATCGATTTTTCGACGAGCCCCCTTTGAATTTTTAATCGCCGCGCTCCGAATTTCGCCGGCGCTCGGTTGCCCGTTAATCGGTCCACTTTTAGCGGCGGTAACGGACGCTCGAAGGATTCATAAAAATTGATCAAGCAGATAACGTAAAAATGATGCGGGAGGTATTCGCTGTGGGTATTGCTTCGAAAGCATCGTTTATGGAGGAGATTTCCAGATTATGTAATCGTCGTGTTAACGAGGTGAGGACGTTGCCGTTGCGGAGATAATGATAATGGTGATCGCTTAAGATTTATGGCAGTAGGTCTGCTTTCACCGGCGCGTCTATGGATCTCAAGTGGTACGTCCATCGGTGGGAATATGCCCCATGTCGTATCGACGGCATCACCATGGATAAGACCAATTATAACTTCATTAATTTGCTGAGGAGAGATCGTACTGAGCCCATAAGACGGGCCCTTAAGCTTACGCAAGCGAACGTCTTGATACGATGGATCGTTAAAATTAAGAAGCTCATAATGGTAAACTGCCAAATTATCGGACAGGCATGGAGTAAGGGATTATCCGAGGACCTGCGTCTTTTCTATCAATAATCTTGTAAGGTACATTTGTAAATTGATGATAGAAAATTGTACCAAATTGTAAAATTACCGAAAACAGTAAATGACTAGGGTTATAAAAAAAATAATAAATTTGGTGAAATTAGAAGTCGAGGTATGACGCGGCAATAAATCAGGCTTTTATAAAATCAATACCCGCGGAAGGGCATTGTTGGAAAATCGGAGGCGTCCGTGTACGACCATTAAAGTTTACAACAAAAGTGACCTAGGAGCGTTCGGTTTCCCTCTCTGGAGAGACACTTGGAGTCGTTAAACAGAACGACAAAGACCTTGTCGTCGAGGACGCAGCTGCGCGCGAAAGGACGTCGACGTCCTTTGGAGATTTATAACGGCGACACGTACGAGCACGATAGCGGAACAATGTCAACCACCCCTGGAATACCGGACGCGCTGGTCAGGCGTACGACAGACGTCTAATGGCTTATTCAATTTCCAACCTTATACTACCTCTACGTGAGAGATGCTCTTATGCATTTTAAGCCGGCTCGCTTCTTCTAATGACCACTGCAATTTTCTTCAACTACGCTAATGTCCACAGTGAAAGAAAATCTTTCTTTATAAGTTTTAGTACAGTTGTACTGCTTTCTTATGGTTACATTTCAATTATGATTTGAACACAATTTTTTTTATATAATTTTTTAACAAAGATTGAAATATCAATTAAATAAAATTCTGAATTAAATTTTCACCTTCAGAAAAATTACACTTCAGTAGAACATGTCTACGTGTGGTCAGACCATCCAATTCATTCATAATCGACGACATTTTGAGTTATTAGATTACCTACTCTGCTTTTCAATGTTGAAATTACAACTTCTTTTTCAATTAAACTTGAAATTAAATTAATTTTTGTGATTTATTATATATGTAATTATTTTTCATTTAAAAAACTTTTCAATTATACATTAACGACATTAAAAAGTTTAAAAAAATATTTTCACATTTAAAATAAACCTGATTATATATTACTGAAAGAATTATTTAACATTCTATCGATAAAAAAGGTAAAATGTAAAGAAGAATTCGTTGAAAAAGTCGAAGCTAAGCCGGTTTAATCTATTTCGTAATTCGTCGTAAGTTATCGCTTGAATTCCCTCGAGTGTAAATTCTCCGTTAGGGCTTTGCTCCACCACTCTCAAAAAATCTCACCAGCAGGAGGACCGGAGGTGTAAGAGAGAGAGAAAAAAAGGGAGAAAAAGAGAAAGAAAGCAGGAGAGACCTGGGAGGGATGACGACACTCCCCACTTTTCTCTCTTCCTCACTCTCAGAGTGCGATTCTTTTCGCGGGACAGACCGAAAGCTAAAAATCCGGGGTTACGCCTAATAATATAAGCTTTGAATAAATGAGCCGCAGGGCCAACCCAGCGCTGGATTTCGACATAAAAAGTAGGAGATAAAAGAAAAAAAGAAAATAAGACACCGTAAACGTAAGGAAATTAATATAAGCAAGAATGAGCAACATTTGCGTTTAAATTTCACTAGAATTAGATGCATGAAGAAACCAACGTTTATTTATAAAATTTTAAAATATACATATCTAAACTCTTTTTTAAGTTGTTTATAAATTTTGATTAATTTTAAACGAAAGCCGTAAAAGAGTACACGACTAAAGAAACCAAGTAAACGAAGATAACGTAAAAGAAAGGATAACAAAATCGCGATTAAAGGGAGTTGCAGCAAATTCGGTAAAACACTGTAGAAAAAAGGAATACCTATGCGTGGAACGAAGTCGGTCGATATGAAAAAGAGATGACGCTAAAAGAGGTCCTCCGTCGTAAAGAGATGCGAGAGAACCGGCGTCTCGACCGCGCGGTGAACCCCCGGAGAGGACAGTCCTTAAAAGTTCCCGAGAAAAGAGCTCGCCTCTCTGTTCCTCCCTCACTCCGTCTGCCCGCCTATCCCCAACCCCCGACCCCCGGCAGCCAGAAAGAGAAAGCGGGAGTTGTTATCTAATTTTACTCTCAACGCTTCTTCGATTTATTCGCCAACTTCTCGACGCATTACAATATGCTGCTAACGGGATATCGTAGCCCACCCTGCCGCCCCGGACTCGCGAGCGTCTCGCTTCCTCTTCGCGCGCCGTCCATTTGTCTGTCATCGTTCCTCGATATCCCTTCCCCGCTTTAATTTCCCTCCTCTATTTTTGCCGCTGCTGGAAGTCTTCTGGCAGATATCCAACCATCTCTCCCACCCTGGACTCGCTTTCGTTCCTCTGCGTACTACACCCTTACGCAGTTTTACTTCGGTGCGCACTTACATCGTTTGTTCGTTTCCTTGTAAGGAGGCTCCTTGACTCCGTTTTTTCCGCTGCCTAAAGTCAACCACGCCGCTTCGTTGCATTTCACTTAGTTTTTGATGATTTTTTCCGGTCTCGAAAAATTCGCGTTGTGTCGAAAAATTCGCTTCCCAAGCAACCAAGAACATTTTTATATTTTTTTGCAACAAAATATTTCAGCGTTTAAATAAACAAAAAATCCGAAAGACTGCAAAAGAACGAAGTGCCGAGTAAATTTTTTGCGCAGAGTCGAATTTCGGTAACAGTACTTTAGCGCTTGGAAAGGACGAAATGGCCCTCAACGGTATCAAACCTTTGGTGGCGGGGGGCAATCGCTTAAACAGATCGGCTTCAGGTTACCGTGCGATTGATCGTAAAAAGGCTCTCTTCCGCGCCCGGGCTGCCGTGGACGCGGAGGGCCCGATTGGCTCGGACGGCCGGCCATCCATCTATCCCAACCCGGAGCGGGCAGCACGCGCCGAGACAAATGTTTTCCAATCTGTCCGCCGGGCCACGCCACAAAGGAAATAGCCGATGCTGTTTACGTGCCTTGCATGCGGCCCTCCGTGTGCCCTCCGTGTGTCTCGGGCGCCGCCGCCGCCGCCGCTTGTAAACTATTTTAATTACGCCGCCGGGATGAGCCTTGAGCTCCTCTCGGCGCCGGCTGGCGCGCACGCATCTTGCTGCCGCGCAAGCCCCGCACCTTTGTTGCTTTGCTACGGCTTTTTTTTCGCAGAGGACGCGGAGGGCTTTTTCTTTTTCCGCCGTGGAAGCCCCCCGCATTCCCTCCTGGGGAGCATTATTGCACGGCCAAAGCGGCCGTGGAGCTTTTCAATGTTACCCCGGGTAAAAATTTCTTCGAAAGCCCTCGTTTAAATGCAAAAACTTTAATAAAACTTCATTTTGACTCAAGATTGAAGAAATTTTCGTTTGACGAAAGAGTTGGTGGGGCGCCACGATAAGGTATGAATTATAAAAAATTCTTTTGATTAAAAACGCCAGCGGAGCGTGTTCTTAAATAAATAAATCAAATCGGTATCGGTCTTTCTCCAACTTTATCTCATTTCCCCTCTTCCTCCTCGCGGCTCCGACTTTTTCCCTCGCCAGTATTTTAGTCTTTATCTCTCTTTCTCCCTTTCGCTCCTTTCTCTTTGTACAGTTTTCTCTGCTTGCGCTTCTCCGGGTGGCTCCCGGCGCAAGCTTCCGCCCCATTCGCTCCTTTGCGCCAGAACTATTCTGAAGCTCTTTTATTTCACGGGGGAAAGAGGTAGAGGATCGCGCGGAACGCCAGGGAAATTCGGCTTGGAATGTCGATGAAAGCGCGCACACTGTCGGAGATAGAGAAGAAGCAAAGGGGAAGAGAGGGGCGCGATAGAGAGAAACGGAGGGAGAGAGGTAGCGAAGGAAAAAAAATGAAAGGAGGTAGTTTTCGAGCGTGTTTCGAAAAAGGGCACAAAGAGGCCCCTTTTAATAGAATGAAAAATATCGCGAATGCCAGCGTGGACTGCTCACTTGAAAAGTTTAAACGTTTACAGCTCCCAAGAATTTACGTGGATGTTCTTCCCTTTGTGCGAGTGAAAATTTTCATTGAACCGTCACTTTTAAAAGTTGCGAGGGAAAGTACACTTCAGCTTGTCGTTTCAACTCGAAATAAAACTGACCCCTTTCGCTCCTTTTTCGAACCTTTCATTTTGCCTTTTAGCGTTTCGCTGGGAATCGCGATGGCGCGGATCACATTATTTTCCAATGATTAACAAATTGAAACGGTTAAAACGTACAAAGAGATAAGTCACTAAATACATGTGAGGCTACGCAGATATGCGAAAAAAGGGTGGTGAAAGAGAGAGCGCGGTATGGGGCAGAGAGGATTGCTCGCAAATGATTGAACCCATAGCAATGCGGTGGTCGATTCGAGCCCGATACTCCGGGCGCGCGCGCATGCAAATATTCCTTTGATCATTATACGCTTCGCAATGGTTTTAAGCGCGATTAACCTGAGCAAACTACGTCTGGTTACTAAGTTAGCGTTCGCTAGGAATGAAAAAGCTGGACTAATAAAAAAGTTCAACGATTCTACCTAATAATTATTGAAAAACGCGTAGGGTAAAAAGCATTCGACGGTTATTCGTGAAAAAGATCAAAGGTAAATTTGTGGAGGTTTCAAGCGTTTTAGCGGTATTGCTAGATATCGGACCGCTGATGCCTCGAAAATCAGATGAAAAAATGAAACAACCGTAGTGCGTGAAGAAGTTGCTCGTACGCGCGAATTATTTAAACAACTCGAAATGGATGGAAAATATGAGGAAAAGGTAAAACTGTATCGATTCCTTGTACATTCCAAAGGGAAACAATTTATCTTCAGGGCGCATTTCACGTTATTCCGACGCACGGCGGCAGCAAGCAATGGATTCAGTCGCGTAAAGAGCTTCAAGAGGGACTGATTGAATCTTTCCCTCAGGTGGATGCGATAGACGGATAGCCGGAATAACGGAGGTGGCTTTCAGGAGTCGAGGCCGAGAGTAAACGGGGGCGTGGAAAAGGTCGCGCCGAGCTAAGGCGCGGATGAGGAGGACGAAAGCGAAGCCGGGCGAAATTGATGTATCTTAAATCTTAAATCGGATTTTTCAGATATTTGGATTACAGGATTTATTTAATATAAATTACTTTGGTTCTATCATTTAATATTAAAACGGATTGAGAAAAGTATTTTTTCACGTCATTACGCTTACAATTTCTCGAATTTTTTAAACCTTATCAAATATTTTCAATCGCTCACAAACTTCTTGCAAAAATTGCCAGAATTTTGGAATTTTAATAATTCACAGTATTATTTAAACAGATTTCCATCGCAGTATTGATATAATAAAAGAAAAAACTAAAGCGGAATCAATTGCGTACAACTCTTCATGTTCCGTATCCCACACTATTCTTATTCGCTTTCAGCTGCAACATTCCTTTTTCAACACATATTACATTCTTTCTTTATTTCGCTTTTACTTGTTCGAATATTTGACCAGTCGTTGATTCCTTTTACAAGTTCAATGAATGAAACAGGTTTCTTTTTTACGCCATAGGGAGGAATTGCTAATATTTTTTTTCTTTCGCAAGTTTAATCGGCGCTTCACTCGCTCGTGAATTTCGCGAGCTTTTTTCAAAGCTCAGCTCGCAGACAGAACGGTACATGCAGTTAAAATAATTTCTTACGTTTTCTCTTCCTTTTATCCCTTAATTTTGTTTTAAAAAATAGAAATTTCGTTAGATAAAAATCGTAAATAAACTACATATATCTCCAACATGAGTATCCTCGATTATCATTTATGTCCTATCGCATACTTTGGATCGTTCCCAGAAAATTTAAAATTGCCTTTCGTTTGATATAACTTTAAAAAATTCATTTTCCATGATTGAGGCCGAGGTGGGAGGGGACTCGGAATTGATCTAAACCTTGGCGAGCAATCTACGTAGGTCAGCTCCTATCCTCATACAGCAAAAAGGAAGGCGAGAGTGAGCGGCATGGGGCACTCGAGCTTTTGGAAATCGACTTACGGAAATCGCGTCGCGGCAACTGGAGCAGCGAGGCGTCACCGCCTCTTGAAGGATATCCTCCTCTGCAGGAATAGCAGGGTAGGGAATCCCGAGATCCACGAGGATAATCCCCACGAGGCTTCGATCTGAACTACTGCAGAGTAGATGGGGAAAAGGTCGTTTTTCCGTGCTACGAGGCATAAATAAACCGACGGACAGGTGCGATCCAATGAATAAAGAGACAAAGGCACGGCGATGAGCGCGAAAAGGGAAATATAATGAGAAGGTGAAAGGCTGACCATTTTTATTTTTTTCTCTTTCAAGGAAAACTACGGCGAGATGGAAAATTTAATTTCGCATTCTTCAAAGCAGAAAGAAGCGCGAAGAAGTGCGGAGAAAGGTCGTAAGCTCGAAAGAGTCTTAGAGCTCCTACTGAGAAAGCGATTGAAATATCGCTTTATTTGGCAGCTCGAGATTTTCCTTAAGTTAGGATTTATTCAAAGAATTTTATTATTAGTTCGCGTATTACACGATAACAGAGCACTTGATTGTAAATTATTTGTATAGAAATATTTTCCTGTCGTGGAAAAAGTGTAAATTACAAATCCGGGTAATTTAAAATATCAAACAATTCCTCTCTTTCTCTCGGCGTGGGTGGCGAAGGATATTAATTATGTAATTCGTGAAAATCCGAATGCGCGCCACATGTTCTCGCTCGACCCCTGCGCGCCCGATAAATCATCGAGCGCCCGTCCTTGGCTTTTTTATTAACCCTTTTTGCACTTCACAACGAGAAAGAATGAGACAGAACGGAGCAACCTTTTACAGTGGAGCAGGCAAGGCCGGCGGAAAGAGATAGAAAGAGTTGATTACTGAGAAAGGGTGGAAGAGCCGTAAAATATGGCCCTAAAATTAACCGATTCCTTAATTACTCTTTCCGCTTTTCACGCCCTTTTATTTCATTTTGCCACTCCTAACTCCCAGATTCATATGCGCCTATGTCGTCGGTGCCACTTTTAACAATTCCCATTGATTTATATAAGAACATGTAGGCTTTGCGAATTTCTGAAATAATTTTAATTCTACAGCAATTGATAAAGTTAAATCGTCACATAATTAATTTATAATGAATAACCCATTTATCTGATGAAAAGCATAAAATTTTATTTGGATTAATAAATAATTAGCACTATAAGTTAACTTTTAATTCCATTTAAGTATAAATTATCAACGTTATTCGATTCACCACTCTTTTTTCCAAATAATTAAAGATTGACGATATATTTCGGTTGAATCTAGCCGAAGGCTAAGCCCTAATCTCTCTCTCTCTCTCTCTCTCTCTCTGTCTCTCTCTCTGTCTGCCCGGTTAAGCCCGACCGCGCCGTCGTTTTACCGAAAGCAATCTGCTCCTCATTAAACCTGTTCATGCAGTGCGACAAGGACGGGGACGAATTTAGTCGTCCGCGCGTTTGTGTACGTTTCGTACGTGTAAGCCTTGCGGGCTTTTAGTCCATTGGTCAATTACAAGTTCGTGGCGTGAAAATTTTCAGTCCCAGCTTTTTCAATCACTTAATTAACGTTCGCTATGTAAATTGGCAATTTAAATTTAAAAATTGTGTTTCAAACACGATTCAAATAAATATTCGAAACACTGCCACATTTAGACGATTAAAACTTGCGACGCAGTATATATTCAACTAAAAAAATTTAATTAAATACACGACCAGTAATTGATAGTTTATGCTTCGCTGATTCGGCGAAATTATTCCATACGAGAAGTATTAATATTCAAGATTTCCGCAGATTAAAAAATTTATAACCCGAATCCTCCAAATCATGAATAATCACGGTGTAAAAACAAAGCCGCGCAAGGGACAGCGTATAATCGCCGATAATACCGGACGGCGATCAGGTTCTCGGGCCCGCGCGGGAAAGACAAAATATTGTGCACGCCCCGCATTGTCGATTGAATCGCACTCGTCGGGGGTGCGATGAGGTGGCCCGCCACCAAAAAAAGAGAAGCGCGCCAGCGTCGAAGAGAAGGCGCGGAGCCTCCCCCGCGCACGATAATCTCGCGGCGCGAAACGCGCCGGCCAGCGCCCGCCGAACGCCAAGGGAGCACGTACGTGTCCGGGATTACGGCGATCAATGCGGTAAGCCTTGTTTGCTCCGTGCCCAGACCTCGCAGACACCCCGGACACCCCTTTCCGCCCGAGCGCGAACTTTCCCGAACGTGGCCTGCCTCCCGGCCGTCGCTGCGAAATATCCCTTACACCTGCTCTCCAGTAATCACTTATAATAATGAAGTGGATTAACGAGACTTTAGGGATCGACCATACGACACTCGCTGATACGTGTTACTATGTAAAAAATGGATACGTAACATATTTTTTCTTTGTTCTACTACGACGACGAATGCAGATGCTCGGTCGGCTTGGCACGGAGCGAGATCGACCGTCGCCTCCGAGGAAGCTGGCAAGCCTCGCGCGACTGCCCGCAGCTTGCAGTAGGCCCTGGATATAATTTAGCCTTGAGGCGGGGGTCCGCCTTGTACGGGAGGTATCGACAGGATGTTGTTCCGACACCGCGTCGGGTCGTTACGACTTTTATTCCTCGTCGTTCGCCGCGACTTTTATAGGCAAAGTTCGGCGGCGGACTTTGAAATCGGCTTGGCTACGCTGGACACGACGTAAGGCGGCAGCGCGCGACGTTAACGGGAAATTGCACTTTGCAAAGAAGCGAAGACCTGCGACGCGGCTTTTTTTCGGCCGCGTCGACCGACTTTTTTATTGCGTCTGCTTAAATGCGACGCCGTAAATGTAACACGTGTGACGCGCTGTATGCTTTGCTCCCCGGTAAAAGAATTTTTCCAAAATTTTTATTCCGCTCGATGCAGCTGTAACTCGCTGATTTTCAACGAGTATAAATTTGATTTTCATTTTGGCGAAAATATTTATGCGCGATCGATAAATATTATCGATGGCTCACCAAGATACACGGCACGATTGTTGAAGTGGACCCAGATACTGGAATAGCCTCTTCCAATAGACCGAACGCGGTTGGTTGTTTCTGAATGGTTGGCATTTCTTTCAAATGAAACGGATGAATAAAAACACAGAGAGGCGGCGGGACAGAGACGCGCGGAAGTAGAAAGAAAGGACTGTAAAGCTCAAGAACGTATCTGGAAAAATGGAGCGGTCGTTTTCTGCATTCGCATTTCGCCGGCGCGCGAGCGAGGAAGAGAGGCGCGCCCGCTCGCCCGTTCGGAAACTCGCGGGGCTAAATCATGAAGGAGAGCAAGAGAGAGGGCGAGCGAGAGAGTAAGCGGCGACCAATGGGCCGGAAGAAAGAGAAACGAATAGTGGAGGGCTGTATATATATGTAAGGGCACGCGAAAGGGAAACAGAGCGAGCGCGAGGCCTTTTCTCGCAAACCGCTGGAGTTCCTCCCGCCGCCTCCCCCGCTCCTCCTCTCCCGCCACCTCTTCGTTTTCCATCCACTCGACCCTACTTATTTCAATAGCTTTTTCTCCCGGCTCGTTTGAATGAACACCGAACGAGCACGTGAGTCTATACCTCCCCTCCTCGCTCACCCCCACGAGCCCTTTCGCGATTTATCCCTTCGGCAGAGGGGGCTGCGATCCCTGTCTTTTGCAGCTTTTCGCTGTTTCTTCCTTTACTTCATTCACTGCGTTTTGGGCCCTCTCGCCTTCGGATCACTCAAACTTACAGTTTCCGCGTCAGTACACTCTGCTTCAATTATTGTAATTGGTCTAATTAAATTATTATCTAATTAGAATGTACGTTATCAAGAAGCTTTTCGCACTTGCTTCATTTCTATTTAACTAGTGCAATAAAATAAAGTTTGTATATAATAGGGTTTTGTTTAAACGCTGAAGTTTGTAAAAGAATTCTTCCTGTAATTCGACGTATTAAAAGAAATTCCTCTTCAGAGATAAGCACGTATAAAGAGACAGAGAAGTATTTTGAATATTTGGGCCGCGAGCATTAGCTTTTTATGCAGTCTATCGCTTACGACCAGAATTATGAACAGCGCGCAGGCAAGTGTATGAATAAGGCTAGCGAGTTTTTGCTACGTAAATCATAGTGTTCCGTGCTGTTTTAAGCATGCGTTCTATCAAGCGTGAATGCTTCTTGAAGTCTATTTTACTTTTCTCTACATTTTCTCACCCGAATTGTTTCGTTTATCAACATTTATTTTGAAATTTATTATAAAAAATTTCATTAATGTCCATTTTTTCATTGACAATAAAATCTTGTAAATTTTATTCCTTCCACAATAATTTTAATAAAAATTCTACAACAACGTATAGGCTGAATTAACCACTGAAATATTTTTCCTCCAAATATTATTTGAACCGAAATCATCCGAGCTCGAGCGCGCAGTGATATCGGCCAAATTGTGTAAAGGCGCAGCATATCGTCTTCGTTAGACTCATCCAGGAGAATTCCGGCCCGAGGGGCTCGGATTCCCTTTAGCAGCCAGGCTGATCCGCCCCTCGCCACCTTATTGTCCTTCTTTTTCTCTCGCCTGGCGCGCCGGTGCGGCTGGCGCGAACTCTAATCAAGAAGAGTAAACCCGCTGTGACGAGCGGAGCCGCGGGTAAGACGAGGTAAAAAGCCCCGGCGATCGATCGGTAGAAACAATTCGTCGCATTACCGCGGCAAGCGAGCGGAGAGATCCTGACGAGTGAAAGGAACTCGCGGCCGGGCGTGCACAGGAGGAGGGCGCGGCTAAAAAAATGGAAGGTGGGAGGGTAGCGCGGCTGCCGAGCCATTACCATGAAAATGTATGCAAGCGGGGTAGTTAGCCAATCATGCTGCCGCGCTACATCGGATGAATATCAATGTACCCGAGTCGTCTGTTTTGTCCTTTTGCTTTTTCTTCGAGCGAGCTTTGTAACCTTTGTCCCGATACAAACTCGCCGATTCAGGATAGTGATTTCTCCAGTTATCGGTACAACAAACGCTTTCAAAGCGCGTCTTTATGTACGGCTGCCCCTTCGGATAATTTGAGAAAATTTAGGGCAAATATAAAAATGCGACTCGTCATCGAAGTCAAACCAAATTTATTTCGTTGCCAATCTGCCTCCCCTCCTCCCTAAAATCCCAACACCGCGTAACGCACGAAAAAAAAAATCTTTCTGGTATTTACAGTCTCCATTTGGCCTGTTCGAGCGTGGCATCGTAATTTCAGCGATTGCTCGTGAAAAAAAAAGGAGGGAACGAGAGAGGAGAAAACCGCGCTCGCACAAACGAACGCGCGATAGAAGTCACGGGCGGTCCTATCCCCGGCAGTCGTCGTTTCATTTCGTTCTCAAAAGAAAAACTTGGGATTCATCGCGGGCGCGCGCGTGCGGGCAATTTTAATCATAGAGTGTTTCGCAAAGCGCGTCTGCGGCGGCAGTCGGCGCGCGCGCGCGCGCCCGCGGTAATCGAAACGGCCGAGATTATCCGCGCGGGATTGGGAGGCACGAAAGTGGAGGGTAGGGAAAAAAGCCGCGCGCGGGAGATATCCCGTGTCGATGTAATCACCGTGTAGCTACAGATGCGCGGGCTGACTGTCCGCGATAGCTGCGGCGGGGCGCGTCGCTTCAGAGAGGCGACGCCGAGGCCCCCTTTTTCGACTGCTGACTTTCACCGCTGATGCTTTTTTTGCGGCAGATTCGCGCTGCGATAAGTTTGTCCCTGAATTGAGCTACCCGTGTCAAAATTATGGTACTATCTGTACAACTGATCGAACGCTCGAAATTCAAATTAATGTCATTAAAAATGTTTGGTTGTAATTTAAGCGTTTTTTAATAAATGTTTTAAACAAATCAACATTTTTATTGTGCTTTCTGCGTTCGCACTACTGAAAGAGTGCAAAAAGTGAAAAATTCACGAAAGAAAGAAAGAAAAAGACCGAGGTAGCCGGAAGAAGTGGAAAGTGAAAAACGGATAGCTCGAGACAACATCTAGCTGCAGACACGCCAAAAGATAATCAATACAGCTCAGAGCACGACGTAAGCGAAGATACGACTTGTGTTGTCCAGCACGCCGTACCACCGCTGCAGCATCAGTCGAGATATCTTTGTTCCGCGCGATAACTGACTTCGTTCCCCTGTTCGACTCGCGTCGTATCCCTTTTTTGTTTGTCTGCTCGAATTTTACGAGAAAGTTACTTGTCTTTGGCACAACAACATCTACTTCCGATTAAATACCAACTTCAATTTTATTTGAGTACACAAACATTGATACGTTTATTTTTTTAGAGAAAGTACAAATACTGCCCTATGTAACGATGAAGTCGCCTGTGTACACAAGGAGCAGTCGATTGAAAATAAAAATTTTTTGCGCCACGCAAGAAAGAAAATATCCCTGCAATGAAATTTTAATTTTTTCCACATTGTGTTTGTTTGCGCGGAAGCATCGGCGCAATCTCCCGAGCAAATAAATTAAACAGCGGGGAAAAAGTAAACACTAGCCAGTAAGCCACTAAAGTCAAATCAAGGGGGGAAAATTCTCCGCGCTCCCGGTCTCAAGTTGTTCTCGGCTGCGCCGCCGCCGTCGGCGGCGGAGGAAGAAGAAGAGAGGCGAGGATTGCAGGAGATCGTGGTAAGGATTTAGAGACGCATGCCAACGTTCTCTCCTCCGACAAGACACATCGCCTGCCCCTCCGGTCCTGCCCTCCCCGCCGCGGCCCTGCGAGTCGAACCCTTCTCTCTATCGCCCGGCGCTGCCGCGGAAGAGGCGGCAGCTCCATTCCGCTGTCGCCTTTAATGGATACGATTCCTTCATCCTGCAAACCCGTGCAGTGACGTTTTATTCGTCCCGCTTTATTTACGAGCCAACAATTTCAGCGCTGGGGAGGGACAGGGCTTTACCGGTTTTTGCATAAAGATTGCCCGACTATCGATTCGATCATTCAAAGCTCTTACTTTTTTCACCGCACAAATGTAGAATGAATTAATTCACTTCTATTACTTCATCTTATATTGCTTTTTTTGTTGCAGGTGAGATTATGAATGCTTTATCAAATCTGCCACACGTGAGTAATGCATTTTTATTTATTTAATGTAACGGAGATAAGCTGAGACAGACACTTTGACATAAAATATGTTATTGATTTTTATCAGTATAAAACCGATTAAGTGAACTATGAAAATAACACGAAAGTTCGAGCCCCCCTCTGTAAATCTCGAGGCGGCAATTGGCGCTCTCGCGGATGAACGGCGCTCCATTAAACTTACGGAATCAGAGAGAAATTCCACACCGTCCGTGAAAGCCGGCTCTACGTCTTCCTTAAATTCTTTAGTGTGTAAACTGGCGCCCACGAGAGGACAAAAAGGATAAAAAGAGAAACAGAGTCAGGCAGGAGGAGAAAAATACAACCCCTGGAAAAAAGGAGCATTCGGTCTCATTAAAACTCGTTGCGAGGAACGCGGATGGGAATTCCGCTAGCTCAGTTTGCGCGCTTATGCTGTCAGCGGCAGAAAAAATCCACGTCATTTTTTTTAAATTTACAAAATTGTTAAATGTAGGTTTTAACAAATTTATACTAAAATTTTAATACGCGGTATCTTGTAGCGGAACGACAATTTTCTTTTACGGAAAGTAAATATTACAACTAAAACCTACAACTGCACTAAAAAATGTATAACTAACTTTTAAAAAAGAATAATTATTATTACATTTTATTCTCTTTGCGTCCGACAAATTTTTTTGAAAAAAAAAGCTGAGACTACCTTAATAAATTATGCAAGCGAATTAAAAAATTAGCTTGAAACCCACGGAAATATAACCGAGTTCCGTTTCTATTATCATCGCGCGGTATTCTCTCTCCGCAGCGAGAGGTATGACCGCCGGGGCAAAGTCGCGACGTCGGCGGCCTTGGCGACGAATATAAAAAATATGGAAATGCTCGTCGCGACTTCT
This sequence comes from Eurytoma adleriae, assembly GCA_900480045.1. Classification (NCBI taxonomy): domain Eukaryota; kingdom Metazoa; phylum Arthropoda; class Insecta; order Hymenoptera; family Eurytomidae; genus Eurytoma; species Eurytoma adleriae. The sequence goes on from UXGC01000044.1 coordinate 72,244, forward strand.
TGCCGAGCGCACAATGAAATAAGGCGCGTCGCGGGTGCTTCCTTATCCGGCAAGTGATCCCCTCGCGCGAGCCCGGCTTATCTCCGAGCCGTGGCATGCACGGCGCATCGCGTTTATCCAGACTTACAATTTTCCGAGGCGACGCGCATGTGCGGCGGCGGAGAGCACGACTTTTGCGCGGATGAGAAAGTAACGAGATTCGCGGCAGGATGCAATTATACCGGGGAGCAGACCCGGCGAAAATTGAGGCGCGAGCTGAAGGATTGCAGGCGAATTTTATTATTGCGCCTTTTTAATTGAATACTTCAGTTATTTAAAGTTAGAATTTAAGCAGTGACAATGAATCGTCTAAAAAAGTAGATCATTCTCTCGATTCAAAAATTTCGTATTCAGTAAAAACGCGATTCTTTGAACATTTAGAGCAACGCCAGGGCAAACTCTTTCTAAGTCGGTCTATTTAAAAATTTGATAAAAGAAGTTGAAAACGGCTCATAATTTTGAAAGCCTTGGAGAATTGTCGGGGTTGCCGTTAAAGTTTCCATCCCCACCTCTCGGTGGAAAAACCGCGAAGCGGCCAAAGTAAAGTGCCAGGCAGGAGAACAAAAAGCGCGAAGGTATATAAATTGAAAAATAAGAGCAGCTAAAGCATCGCGCACAATGGTCCCCCGCCCAGACGTGGCGTCGGGCCGGGCCGACTTTCGGAAGCGGAGGTCCGGCCATCTTGCAGAGGCCGGATGTGCATTGTAAATGTCTCGAGCCCGCGAGATTTGTGTAGGTGCGCTCGCCCCCCTCGTTCTTGATACTTTGGTAGTGTTAAAGTTCGGCGGTAATAGCAGAATGAGCGGGAGGGGGGAGCGGAACCGCTGAAACCTCGGCTGGCGCGCGCTCGGGGAAGGACTTTATTCAAAGAGGCAAACACTGAGTCGCGTTATAGGCGCGGCGCTGTTACGGTTGCTGGTGCCGCCGCCACCGCCCGGGCGGTGTGTGCTTGTGAAAGGCAACCGCGGAGACGAGTAACGAGTCGCATAAAGCACCGCCAAGAAAGCCGGTGCACCGAGCGTAAAGCGTAAAGCGTTGTTGTAGCTTCGCGTTTCGGAGGACTGCGCTACCGGAGCCCGCCCTACCGCTGCTATACCAGACCCTACTCATACCCTACTCGTTCCTACTGCATTTTTTCACCCTTCTATTATTTGTGCTCGAATATAGAAAATTATAAAGACAGACGTGTACTTTTATTTCAAGAAATTTTCATCGACTGTTCCGAAATAAAAAAAACTCTATCTTACTTGAGAGAAATCTTTTCTGTTTCAGAAATCCCTCGACGTTTTACTTGCCCCAAATCAATCGACGTACTTGTCGAACGTAACAATTTAACTTTCTTTCCGTTATTTTTATTTTATTGCTGAAAGTAGAATTCAGGCACCAAAAAGAATCCTGAGGAATTTGATCCGCTAAATCGGTTTTCTTTTAAAATTTACTCTGTTTTATATTTTCTTTTAAATAATAAAAGTAATAAAAATTACTTAATAAGCAAAAATATCAAATCCATCGCTATATTCCGAATTTCATTTCTTTTACGGAATCTTTAACGACGTTAACAATGAACTGAAGGAAAAATAAAACAAGCCTAACTTGTTTATATGCTTCCGCCATACTTCCTTTACTTCAAAGAATACCAATCTCATGCAAAATATCTTGCGCTTCATGCATCGCCTTGTAATAACGTTTCTGCTCGTCGAAAAAAAGAAGCTCTTCCCACGCGTTTAAGATATTCCGGTCTGGTCTATTCCGGCTTCCGCGCTTCCCTGATATCCCCCGGGATGCGGGGATGAGCGACGTTTCACGGTCTCAGCGAGAGCGCGGTCTTATCTCTCTGTAACCGCGAGCAGCGCCCACCCTACGCCACGAGACGAGCTCAGTTTTTTTCTGGACCCTCGGGGGATGCGACGACGCGCCACTGCTCCCTGACCTTGAAACGAGCCCGCCTATTTCCATTAACTTTATTACCGAATGCAAACAACGTTTATCATCTTTCTTTTTGTATAGGGAAGAAACGGATTCTTTCGAGTGGCAGGAGTGCTGAAATGAGATTCGTTCATTGAAATCTTTTTCGAGAGCTAACTTGCTATTATGAATATTTATGATTGATGATTACAACAGTGCTCTAAGAAATCTTATTATAGTCACAGAATTCTAAGGTGTCCAAAGCAATTTGTCAATTTAGTGTAAAGAAATGATTAATATTATTTAAGTGAAATACTATCGTTAAAAAAATAAATAAAAGCACTGTTTCGTCGGAATTTTTGCAAGTAGTTATGCTCCGTTTTAGTCAGCCGGGCGCATTAGATGAAAATAGCAATTCTTTACTGTCGCCATCAGCCCTCCTTTCCACTCTAATCCATTCCTTCCTTGTCGATCCAGTATGTGCATGCATACGGTATGGTAGTTAGTTCTGGTGGAGCCTCCACCGTCGCCAGCGCTGTTGCTGCAGTCTGGGTCGTATCTCGCAGTTCGATGTTTGCTCAGCTTGATTCATACCCCTGTCCCTGGAAAGCCCCTCGGTATATCCGACGCGATACCACCTCTTTCCTCTCCTCTCTTCTTTCTCTCTTTCACCCTTACCGGTGCTCACGCTTATATGCGAGAATCGGTCAAATAACTTTATACAGACACTTAAGTTTTAATACTTTTTAAGTAATGATGTCTTTTCTTCAACTACACCCCTTCCTTATAATGTGTAGCTTCTTTCAATTTGTTACAGCTTTCTAATATTCATTTTTTTTTCTATAAATCCATGCTCTGATATACATTTATTACGTTTGTTCGAATTGTTTAATAGTATGATGTAGATGTACTTGTATTGCATGCAAAATCTACGACTGAATATGTTCGAATATATAAGAGAGAGTACGTATCTGTGGATAGCCCAGTGAAAGGAGGGTTTGAGTATTGCGTTTGTATAGGCTTTGTTCAAGTAACCCTCTTGGGATTATTCAAGAACAATATTCGCGGAAGGCATAACCTCGCGAGTCCGAAGTCGTAGCAAGCTACCCCCAGAAGTCGTTTAGATCTAACTATATAGGAAACGCACACCCGCATATGTGATTTCTTATTTAGAAATTCACATATCCCTTCCAATATTTAAGCTACACTTGTTTCTACTATTTTATTATAAAAACTTCAGGATCATAAAAAGTTAGTGAATTTTTCGTTCGACAATAATATATTTCCGAAACGCGTACTAGTTAAAACTTTACTTAACTGACATAGTTCGCGAAAACGACAATCAAAGTTTAGCCAGCTAATCACTTTGTAAAATGCCAATTAGTCAAACTATTAGTTTGACCAAAGTCATCTAACTGTTTGGGAAGTGAGAATTGCTTCGACAAAATATTCCTACAGCCTTTCTATTTCAGTTTAACATATTCAGAATTTCCAATTATCTGAATAAAAATCGATACGTTTCCGTTCAGATTAATTATTAAAATCTGCAAGCTCTCAGATGGCTTTAAAAAATCAAGCAAGCGTTAAGCTTTAATATTAATTGTTGAAAGCAATACGGCCAATGGGTGAAAGTAGCCAATCAATGAAGAGTGCAATTTTTTCACCTGGTCTTAAAAGCAAGTTTACGAAAGCCAGAAAGTCTAAAAAAATTAAAGTTGAACAAGGAGCACCGGACGGTATTCTCTGTCATTGTCAGAAGCTAGGGAGGGGGACGTTGCTACGTGAAACACCAGTCAAGTCGTTTCACGCGACTTTCTTCTTTTTCACAGTTGTGGCTTTTTCTACGGTTCTTAACTTCTTATATCATTTATAGGGCTTCATGTACTTATTTCTAGAGGTAAAAATTGTTTCCAACAAGAAAACACTTTCCTTAAGAGAAATAACGTTTTAATTAACAATTTAAGAGGGAAAAAATTGATCGAGTTAACTTTAATAGCAGAATTCTGAAAGATCACTTTACTTAAGGTATTATATAATATAATCTTTAATAAAAATTATTGCTTTTTCATAGAAAAGGATTGGTATTGTTAAAAGACAATTTTTTGGAAGAGCCACGTATAAAGAGAATATAATTTTTTAATTTTCAAACTGTTATGATTTTATACGATCCAGTACGAAAGGGCTTTCAATCGGAAAAAGCAAAAGTCTTAATTAACCTTGTAGATTAAGCGTAAAATTATGAAATTTTGAAAAAAGCGTAGTGCAGCAACAGAACTCATCGTCCATCCTTCAATCAGTGATCGATGCCACCTCTGAGCCAATCCGAAAAATCGAGATATAGCGGGTGGAGTAAAGGGTGCGAGGGAGGCAACGGCCATCCAGAAATCGTCAACGCTTCGGATTTAATAAAACGAGCAGAGAGCGTTTTATGCTGTGTGTGTACGCGTGCGCTTTTGATTCGAAAATATGAAATATAGTAGGGTGGGGTGGGAGGAGGCCGCCGAGTCCGTGACAACGTGAGTTTCGCCAGCGGGGTAATCCACTCAGGCGACTGCCGTTGCTGGCTGCTGCTGCTGCTGCTGTTGCTGCTGGTACGGCGGGGGCGTCGAAAGCCCAATTTCCCATCGACGCTTTTAGCGTGTTTTAAATTCAGGTCGACGAGAGCAAGCGAGATGGAGGCTAAGTAGAAAACGAACCTCTGTGCGTTGCGCTCCTCTTTTCATGTAAATTCGATATGCCAGAAGCGCTTTTGTTGGAAAACAAAAGTAATCGAACAATATTTTAGCGGACCAAAAGCAAGATGCGGAAATTATTTCGCATGCCCCCGCTGCGTTCCGCGATGCGTGCTTTTGCCCTTTTTGGGAGAGCGCAAATTTTCGGGTTTTCATGATGCAAATGGAGATGGATTTCGCCACATGTTATTGGATATTTCCATTTTCAGAGCTCAAAAAGAACTGTAATTATGTTATTTTTCAATTCTGACATTAATAGGAGCAAAATCGTTTTTAATCTTCTATGTTAAATTTAGAAAAATATTTAATTCAAAATTCAAAAGAAATATATTAATGATATTTTATTTTATATTCAAATAAACTGACAAATCCATCTGACTATGAAGAATTACAAAGCTACACCAAGTCGAATATTCGGATACGATGAACATTTTTTTCATCAATGAATTAAAAAATACTACGGCGTCCCCAAAAAGATCGGGAATATTTAAGGGCGAATACTGAATTGCCGAGGAAATTTTATTTATGTTCTAACAGAAAGCAGTAAAGCTGGTGAACCGCAAACTTACGTTTCATACGTACATTGCATTTTGTCGTTGAATCTTTCCAATTGAGTTTACGAAAAAGTATAAAAATATGTTACGAAAATATGTTACGAACTTTTTGTTGACTCCTATCAAAACTAAAGATTATTTTTATCGATTACGAATACGAATAAATTGTTTAACATTTTGGTTGGACTCCAATAACGTTTTTATTTCAATTCAGTCATTAAAAATCTTTATTCAAACATCTTAATTTAATTGCACGCGTTTTAGTAAAATACTTCGTGAGCATTCAAGTGCATTATCAACAATAACAGATTTTGGCTGCATGCGAGAGACAAGCGTTTAATTAAATTAAAAATTCAGCCAGCCAGTGGCTAACGAGTGTAATAACAGTCAAATGTAATGGATATTGCGCCGTCACAGTTTTACGTCTAAATGTGTATATCCCATTTGTGTGAAAATCTTTTCCCTCTAGCGTTTACAAAATTTTTTAATCGATGAACATAACTAACCAATTAATTTACATGTCAGTTTTTAACGTAATTTTTTTAAGGAAAAAGATAATAACATTTATAATTTAAAATATGTAATCTCTGTCTTTTTACAAAAGTTTAAACAAATCCACAAAAAGCTATTTTAAATTAACAAAGGTAAATGTTTATTTTTCATATTCTATTTCTTTCCACTAAAAAATTGCGTAACTAAATTTTTCGGTTCTCAAGTGCAACAATGCGCTCGTCTTCTTCCATCCAAGCGTCGGGCAAATATTTTTAATGGTTGGATTTTTTTATGGGAACGATTAAAGTCCAAGTGCCGCTTTGGAGAGGGCCATCGTCGGTATGGGCGAGGCGCTATGCATTAAGTCGGTCGGGGCTTCATCCCTTCCTATAAACGTAATCTCGTACGTTGTCCTTCGAATCGCGCATTCGCAAGAGAGGATGGAAATTGCTCGGAGAATTTATCATCCCCTAGATGGTGTGCCGTCCTTCGATCCGCAAGTACTGGAAAAAAACGATTGGCCTGCCCGGTTGACCGTGCTTCAAGTTTCCTTATCGGCTACTTAGGGGTAAGCTGTGGTAAAAAAATTCTGTTATATATGAGTTCAGCCGGAAAAAGGATTTACTGGATGATTCAATTTTTTTTTGTAATGAAGCATACTAAACATTGATTGAGTCTTTTAATTTTTCACTTTGTAACGCAAGATTTGTTTTATTAGATGATTATTTTTCTACTGTAGGTACATTTTATAGATTAATTTAGTAAACTGTTTTAAGTAAAAAATATTAAATGATAAATTTCAATATAAAGGAAACAGCTTTTTTTAAATTAAATTATACTTAGCTTTAGACGTTCTATACTGTTACAGTAGAATTTTTTCATGGCTAATACTTAAGAGCATATTTTTATGGTTTACTCAGAGTATATGCAGAATATACAGCCTTTGTAAATTCTGAGGATAAGCGGCGCTTATCCGAGTCGTTAATAATTTTTTCATGGATGTTTTATCGTTATTCTGTGTACAAAAAGAGAAAAAGTAAAATTATTATATGTGATTGTATTAGTAAAATCTATTGTTTTAATAAATTTTTTCTAGGTGAGTTTCCGCCTAAAAATAGTTTTTGAAAATATAAATCTACAAAGTTTATTTTTTGTGTTGAAAAATCTGCAACAGATTCAGATATTACAAAATATTTTAAGTAAACATTCCTCAGTTTACAAATGTAAAATAAAGTAAAAAAGGTAGGCCCCTATCGAGAGCAATTTGTTATACCAAGACTACAAATGAATCTGTTACCTTTGCACACGAAAAAATGACAAATATTCAAGCTCGAGTATAATAATTTTTATTATTCTATCAACGCAGCGGGAAAGAGCAGTGAAAATACCAGAGCCTTGTTTCACAGAATCGTCAGTGAGGGACGGACAAATTGAAAATAACAGCCCATACTCTGGGTAGCAATTTCGAATTTCTGAGTAAAGATTCATGTTTTTTTTTGCGTTACTAGGAAATAACCCGTTCAAAAATGAAGTTTCTTATTGAGATATTCTGCAAATGAATTTACTGTTATTTACTTTAACCTTCGTTGTTCATTTTTCCATCAGCTCCAACTAGATTTTCGCTGCTTTAATTAATACAGCTTGTTTATTCAGGCTAGATCAAGCTGTTCAAAGTTGCTGTAATTGGCTACAAATTATTATGGTAGAAGTTTGAATTTTCTTTTAAAACTGCAAAAATTATAAACTTAACTTTGTTTAAAAAAGGCAAATTAAATTCAATTGTTTCATAATACAGCAATATATTAAGCTGTAACAAATGCATGCAAAAGTATCTTACTTGCTCGAAGTCAATAAAGCTAAGCGAGCGAAGAATTTTTAGTGCTAAAGCCATACGTGCTCCTCATAAAAGTACAAATCGTATCTCTGGCTAAAATTGCTCAACATCGCTTGCGTTTTACCTCAAACATTCGGTATTTTACGAATGAAAAATTAAATCCTATCGTAAAGATTTGACGCGCGAGGCCGCGGGTGAAAAAAAAGGAAGACTAGCCGCGTCTCTCGCTAAAACCGGAATCGTCGCTCGTTCCCCGGCGCAACTCGCTGCTTTATCGCGCATTCGCAATAACAAATAATAAAGCCTGCGGAAAGGAACGAAAAATAAATTGCGTTTAGTGCGTGCGAGCCTTATTACCGCGCATTGTTCACGCTGCGTTGGGACCTTTATTGTCGCCCGTAGCCCGGGCGCGTCCGCGCGTATACATATATATACGCGCACTTCCTGCTACGACCGTGGCGATAAACGTAAATTGAGACAGCCGGCAGCGGAGGTACTGACGTGACGCGGATATTATCCCCGATCCCTCTGCGGTGTTATACTTCCTTTCCTTCTCTCCCTCTTCTTCATAACTGCGCGACGACGATGCTGCCGCCTTCCGCCTACCCCTAACCTCTTCTCTTCGTTCCGCTTTTTTTCCGCTTCCGCCGGAAGATAGAACAACAGGCTGAAAAATAATAGCGAGAAGATTGAAAAAATGGAACTTGCAAATGAGAAATATGAACTAGTTGCTCGGGCAAATGGTGCGTGTGCTTATAAAGACTAACGAGTATTTTCCGCCATTTATATTTCGCTTGCTTTTTCATTTTTCATAGCTTAGAGCTTTTTTGCGAACAATACTTTTATTCGCTGATTAAAAAAAATATTTGACTTTTGACATTTAAGCTGATGAACGAATGATCAAACAGCGCAGAAAAATAATCTAGTTTATATAAATGTGCGTATAAAAAATTAAAAGCTTAATCAAATATGCAACGATAAGCCAGGTAACACTAAAAGCTAACAAAGCTGGGCTCTCGCAATATCAATTAAGATAAACAAATATTAGCGTGGAGCCCAATGAAAATAAATAATACTTATATCTCGCAGCAGAAAAGCGCTGCTAGCGTAAATGCCGCCTTGCCGTCACCGTCTAGTGCGAGAAATATCTTTATCTTTATGATACCTTAATGTTTTTAATTTCGCGGTGGATTATCGTAAACACTATTCTAGGCGCGCCTTCTAAAACTAGGCGGCGCCTGGTAAAAAGTCGCGTAAAGTGCACGCTGGAACCACGCCCGTCGTTAAATATTTATAACCATCTCTTCTTCTCGCTAAATGCGCCTTTAGACGCGCTTTATATCGCTAAGGCGCCGCGAAATATCGAATAAGCCCATTAAAATCGTACAGAATGCCTTAGATGCATCTAAATGAAAAATTGCGAGCTTTAATTCTTTAAATAAAATAGTTTTGTACCATACGTTATACTGAATAATAAATATGAGTTTTCAACTTTTTGAAATACAAAAAAAAACAGCTGATAAAATATTCTGTTAGTTATCTCGCTGGTAATTTTTTATTAAAATACGATTCTTTTCGTGGTGCAGTTCGTACGACGCGCACTTGACGTAAAATTCTATCAAATAAACACTTATTTCAATGAAATTTTTTGAGAAATATCTCAGTCAGCCAACGGTCACACCTAGCATGACCCCAGTCCGTGAACTCGAATCTAGAAGAGACGTCGACGCGGAAGAGGGATCGGAAAATGGAAGAGGGCTCGCCGTCGCGCCAGCTGAGTAAGAACAACGGATAAGAGAGATAAAGGCGGAGGTAAAAGGAGTGAGAGCGAGAGTGAAATAGAAAGCGCTGCTCCGCCCCGCGAAATATGGCGAGCCTGGATAGCGCGACGGTGATTGGGTGACGGGAGGTCCTCTCGCGGCTCTGCAAAGCCAAGACATTGGGTACTGTCCCCTTCCTCCTCACTTCGTGTGTGCATTCCATTCGATAACCAGACTTTCTCGCTCTCCCTCTACCCTTTTCCCTCTCGTTCTCTTCTTTCTTCCCCTCTGAACCCACAGCCAGGCTATACCAAAATATTCCGAACCATTGTCCAACTCGATGACAGTCTCTTCCGTCTTTTTCTCGACCTACCGAGAGACCTTTTGTCTTGCTCGAGCTTGTGCATTTTAATTCGATCCGCCAAAGTCACGAGGTCGAGGGCAAAGGTCTTCAGACTCGGCGGATAGTGCACTTGTGACCTTGAGCAATTATTTAAGCCACTATTTTACTCCTGCGTAGCATAGTTTTGAAATCTGTATTCAAACTCTTACTGTTCAATAAATTTCATAAAAATATGCCAAATATCGCACACACAGTTTAAAGTATATTCAATGATATCTACGAGAAACGGCGCTTTATCGTTGCTCTTAAAATAGCTCAAAGAAAAAGTAAATATGGTCGCAACAAAGTTGGCTTCCATTTACATTTGATTCAGCTGTGGCGTGCACACATATCGCGCACGTAAAAAAAGTACCTATAGCGTTACTTTAACGCTCCGTATAACTCGAAAAGTTTCCTCCTCGTCTGCATGGGAAATACGTCGATCCGCGAACCTGAGCCTCTCAAAGTCCGCTCCCCACCGGCGCACACGCACAACGTCGCGCCGAGCGTCGCGCGTTGTCGGAGGACGAAACAGGCTCAGGGGGTGAAAAGCGATTTCATCCTATATTAACCGATTTCTTTTTCCTTTCTCTTATTGCATTCGCCCCACCCTTCGTCGAGCACTTTAAACGGGATCTGTTGGAAAGGGGCTTTTTTGGGAGATACATAGCCAGTACCTATACGTTTTATTTCGGGTTCCATGCAGTCTTCTTAAAATATTTTACCTAAATTAAAGTTAATATTGATTTGAAGTAAAATATTGGTAATCTGGATAAAATTTCTGATTCAATTTATTTTTATGTAACTACAAAATTTTTTCTTCGTGATATTTTATTTTGTAAATTTATTTACACATCTTTCACAGATTAATATTGTTCCAAACCATGTTACAAATGAAATAAGAGTGATTTTTGATTAAAGTGTTTCAATTAACGCACAGCTGGAATGTTCCATTAATTTTGAATTAAAAAATATTTTCCCCTTACAAAATGAAACTTGCATAATTTTATATATTAAAATTTAAATATATCGTCGAAAGATTTTTACGCAAAAGTTCTAGGAGTAGATGCCAGTGAAACTGAATAAAACGTGTGCAGTTATAAATTCGAATTTGATCATTCTCAGCGGAAACATCCATCAAATATCGGCGAGGAGAAAATGTATTTCGCATTTGGAAAACAAAAGCGATTAAGTTATGGCGGGGAGCAATAAAGTTTTTACCACAACAAACGCAGGGTCAGCCATCAAAATAATTCGGTGAACAACAATTAGCGCCGGATGTCACAATGCATCGCGATCGCGCCACTCTCTTTTGTCCCGGGCGGCGGGCGAGGCGGGCGAGGCGGGCGCGCGCGTATCCGAGCTTTAATTGATCGCCGGACTCGTTGGACTCGGGCCGTCGATGCACAATGAGGCATCGTGACAGTGCGTGATTGCCGATGCTTTATTGTCGGGCTGCATTATCGGCGCGCGGCAAAACAATGAAATTATGTGCGCCCGCGGCCCCTCCCCCCCTATCGTATCACTCGAAATTCCCCATACACGCCCATTAAACATTCATTTCGCCAAATGGAAGCGACGATTTTACGATAATCACCGAGCGAGACGCCTCCTCTTCTCGAGTGTTTTCGACCGGCTGACCGCCATCTCACTCTTTCACTTTGCTCGGACATCGAGTCGAGGCTTGACGCGACGCGTGTTTTTGACGATTGTGGCATCGCGGCTTTATGCCTGTGGCGCACGACCGCTATGTCAACAGTTAAATCAATGGCTATATCGCCTCGGCAGACCTAAAGCACTCGTTACATGCACGCTCAAACTGCCATTTTCTTTTTTTATTTTTTCGACTTTATTTTTACCTCTGTAATGTTAATTCAAAAATATTTCAATTAAAACGATTAAACGTCAGCATTTGATTGCAAACTCGGTAATAAAATGCATCGTAAATTTCGTTCAAAAATCATTTTGGAATTAACAATTCGTTTTTATCTTCCTTTTATTAACTCTGATTAAAAATTCGTGCTTTCCAAGCGGAAATGAAATTTAGCTCGGAAAAAGCACTCTCCCCCAATTAATTTATCTAATATGATGAAACAATTTGAAAAGAGACAAGCGCGCGCCGTGTAACAACGAACAATAGTCTGGAAAAATCGCGCGCGCATTCCAGAAGCCGACAGCCCGCATTTTTCCGTAATTAATCGCGTAAAGAGCCCTCCTCCAGCTCGCGCGGGCTAAATCGGGCAATATTTACCTGGGCGTCTGATCGGGCGGCCTTTTTACCCGCAATGCCTCGCTGGAGTGCTCCATTTAATTAAGCCAGCTTAATGCGCCCGGCGAATTAACGAAGGGACGCGGGCGTTATTGCGCAGCTGAACCTCGCGCCCCTCCCGCGCCTTAATGCGCCATCGCGCGCACGCAAATGCTTATCCATCGCGGCGCGCCTCGCTCGATTATGAGTTTCGATTGGATTTTAGGATTAACGCCGAGGCTGCTCCGCCGTCGCTCTCTCGGGCTCTCGGAATATCCCGATTTGCGCCCACGTGCAGCCACGAGCGCCGCGCTGTTTAGCGGCGTTTATTGTTTCCTTGCCGCTCAATCGCGGCCGCGCGAATGCGCCCGATTGTTTGCCATGCAAATGACTCGAGAGCTCGCGGCGACGAAAAACCAACGCCGCGATCTCATCGGCACCAGCTGCTTCCTACCTCGGTGCACCTGCATTTACCCAGCAACTTTTTCAATTCAGTGCCCGACGCGTAGGCGAGCGCGCGAGGCCGAGGAAGAGAGCCCGGGCAATTGGAACGAGCGCTTTTATCGCCCTCCTTGTGGCCGCTTTGTTTTTAGAGGAGCTTCAACTAAAGAAACTTGAATCGACCGGCGAGAGGCTTCGTTTCTTTATACTTATACAAATCGACCAGGACTTTGCATGCTTTTCGAACTTTTCGATTTTCTTCCGTTTATAAAAGTTTGTGCACCAGCATTTTGAAAATGATAATTAGATTGTAAAATTTAAAAAATACATGAATTTAGCCACTATCAAAAGTTTGTAATAGAAACGAATTCTAGATGAAAGTTTGTCCGGCAACAAACTGCACAGAATCCAGCGTCCAATCCCTAAAGCAGCTTTGTACTTTTTCGATATCTTTGCGGCTGTCGCGCATGCGCCCAAGGTCGATCAAGTCTTTTACGAACGATGGAATATTAAAGCAAAACGAAGCGGCCGAGTCGTGAAGCCCATGAATAGCAAATGCACAATTTCACCGTGGGCACTTTGCTCGGCGGTGCCGGCCAGTAGCGGCGACGCGACCTCCCCCGGCCACGTGGACAGCCAACTTCGAGCCAAGCCGAAGCTTCTTTACCCGGGGCTTTGAGGAAAAGTTTTAACTGTATAAATTACCTGGACGACTACCGCTCCACTTTTTGCGTCGATTCCATTTTCTACCACTTTTTCCCATTTTTTTCATTTCTAAAGCAAACTTAATTATTTTTTCCAACTTTTGCCAACTGAGGTGTATTTGCTCGTCAATTAGCGAACATTTGGATTGAAAGTGGATTTTAAGGAAAGCTTCGCACCCGTGTAACAGAAAAAGGCGAGGAACTGCGCCCGTAACGTTGTAAAATCTGTAGTATCGCGCCGCTTGCCCCGGTGCGTAATAACTCAGAGGGAGAAAGAGCCGTAGCAGGCCAGGCGAAAGGAATAAAATTGATGCCGGCCGGAGCCGGGCATTAGAGTTCGCGGGGACGGGAAACATTGCGCAAGAATCGGTAAGCGGGCTGACATTAAGAAAGCTGGAAAAAGTTGCAGCCGGGCAGTAAAGAGAGCGGCGCTCGCGGGCACCTTGTTCATCCTCGAAAAGGTGCGCCGCTTGTGTTTTACAGCCTCCCCCGGCGCAGTGAAAAAAACAATGCCTTTGCAAGTCACATTTTTCACGCGGATACGAGCGAGACGGAGCGCGCACAATGCGTCCTCGACGTCGCTGCCGTCGTCATTTTGCAATCGCACCCCCGGCCCTTGGACTCGCCCTTATGAATCGCACCGAAGCGGGAGAGGCGGCTCGGCGCTCCTCTCGTCCGGCTCTCGCGCGATACACTCTCATGCAAGTCAAATGTCCTTAAAACATTCGTATGTATGCAAATGTAAAGAGAAGACCTCTCACTTGCGCGCAAATAACTTTCCCGGACTGCAGCGGCGCGCGCGGCCGCGCAAGGGTAGCGCAATGGGGGAAGCGAGATAGAGCTGCGGCTTGCAACGAGAATTACATAATTTACACCCGCGTGCGTGCGCGCCTGCGCGGATCCTCCTTGCTTTACATATATAATTCATAATCTTGACCTTACGTCGGATTGACGATCCCAACTCGGCGGGATTGATCAATTGCGGCCTGAATTAGTAATGCCGTAATTAATAGCTCGGAGATGCTCAACCCAACCACCGTCACATATACGAGCAATAATTTCATTTCATATATTTTGTCAATTCTGGAGGGTACATAGACGACACGAAAAGGATTAAAATTGTATAGAACATTAATCAGGAATTACATTGTAAAATGGACATATATCAATGTCCCTATGGGCGTATAGAGCGAATGATTTAATTCGAGCGATAAAGCAATTTCCAAAAAGCAATTATTGCTGCAGAGAGAATTTATTCATCATTATTTATTTGTCCAATTGTTGCCAAATTACTGGTGATGTTAACACACGTCGTACGTTCGTTCCGTTTCCCGTAATCTCATTACGCGAAATCAATAGAGAAGTGGTTTTTAAATTACACATGAAGCTTTTCCATCACCGTTTCCTTTTCTCCCTCGTTGCTTTTCAACGCGCTCGTTCATTTTTTTCCTCCGACGCCCAGATAACTTCCTGCCTTACTTTTACACCCTTGCACCTGCTGCAACGCCGTCACGTGCGCTTGCGCGCCTCCAAGTACACACTTACGGAGCTCGTAAAAGCCACGCGCCACGTTTAATGCTAACGTGTCTTACTCGATTACCGGGTCAGGCTCTGGATGGGCGCATGATTAATGGTCCGACTTCGGTTCACCCATCGGTTACGTCACTTTATCGACTCTCCTACTTTCTCCCGCTACCTTACCAGTTCACCACTTATTTTTCCTATCTACCTTTCTTTCTATCTTTCTTTCCATCACACGCGTCAAAAATGTTTAGTATTTAGGTGACGGCTAACTATGCGCAGATTTAATTTCGTTTAATTGTTTACCCTTTGAAGAATTTTGATGTAAAATTTTACAATTAATGTACTAATTCAAAAGCGACCTTTGAAGCGATTGTTTACCGTTACTAGTTAGTTAGTCGGCGGGAAGTAAGTAGCGCGAAGGAGCGAAAAGTCGCAGGGGAAACAGAAGGAAAGAGACAGTCGGGCAAAGCCCGCGAGCAATTAAGACGCACGGATCGCGCGCAAAGCGTTGCATTTTCCGCGACGCTAATTACACGGCGCTTCGCGATTCACGTGTATTTAACGGTTAGGCGGTTGGCTCGCGACGCGACTCCGCCGGTGCGGGCGATAAATTGCCAAGCTGCAGCCAGCCAAGAGTCACGAATTACTAAGGAGAATAATGCGAAGCCCGCGGTGCAGGTACGCCGCTCCGTCGGCTACGTCCGCTACAAGTCACGATGTCGTGTGCACGCCAGTTATTCGCCGAGCAAGGCAGACGAATTTCGCCGAAAAAGTGTCCGGAGACAAACCGGATTAAGAGGCGTGAATAACACGGCCAGTAAAGAATGATTACAAAAATTTCGTCGACTTCGGGTAATCTGGAGACCTTCCGGCTTTTATTAAAATACAGAATGACTCGAACATCGAGCACATCGAGCTAAGCATCTCTCATTTAGGGTAAAGAGAGATTCATGTAAGTCCGCAGTGCAATTAAAATTGCGCCAACAGATTCACTAGCCATAAAATCAAAAAGGCAGCCGAAAAAAGTTACCCGAACACGATGCAAGAGCATAATTGCCAACGGTCGTGACAAAGTGGTTTTGCACATGAGAGCTGTTTTTGTAAGCAGCGGCATAAATACACACTTGCGTTTGAAAGTACGCAAAGAGCATCGCGTACTTCGTCAACATATCGCGTCAGTACACCGCACTCTAAGCCGTAAATTCGCGTCGGAGAGTAAAAAGCTAAAGCTGAGAAATATTTAATGCGTAGCGCGTTTAGTTCGTCCTTGCCGCTACCTACAATCGCATGCAACTTTAATGCCGGGTATTTAGTGCAGTGCTTACAAAGCGCAGAGAAAACATATTGCCGCCTGCTTGCTTCTTGCACCTCTTCGTACTTGCTCTCGCCCCCGCGTTTCTGAAAGTTACAGGGAAAGAGATTTTTATTTGATTCGCGATTATTTTGTAAACTTCGTTTATCTAATAAATGCAGTTAAAAGTGAGAATTTTATAACTGTTACAAGCATTTTATAAATAACTAAATTGTTATATTTAATAACACTAACTTCATTTTATGTTAAAGCAAAATGAAGGTTTTCTCAATTGATCGTCACTCTACTTCTCGTGCAATTTTCCTTGCAATCACTTTTCCCACATGCATTAGTTTCCGTGACATTTGCACGCACGATTTCTATCGCGTCCGCATGATAAGCAGTCACAACAGGAATTTCATGCACGCACATGTAGCACGCACAAAGACACCGCGAGAATACATTAATCGAGGTTAGTTACAAATTTTTAATGAATCATGTATTATTTATGCTTTCAAACTTCGGATATTACATTTTTAAACATTAAAAAAATTAAAGACCTTCAATCGATTAAACTTTAAAAAATACCAGATATATTAATTTTATAGATACGCAAAGATTATCCATTTTATTTATTTATCGGAAAACTGTAACAGGCTCCCAATGCTTCACAAAAGTTTTACGAATATTAGTGGAAATATTCAAATCTATAATAATCAATAAAAGTGTGGAAGCGATGGGAGGAAAGTTTTCGATTTCAGTTGCATTTGCTCATTAACCGTCTAGCGCACACAAGCGATATTCGGCATTGTACGCGTATACGTGGAACGGCGCGCATTTATCATCTTAATTAATTACGACGGAGAAGAATCACTTGAAAAGTTTTCGAGTATGCGCCTTTTACGAACCTCCTTCTGACATTTGCTCCTCTTTCTCCCTCTTCCTCTCTTTTGCTCTCTTTCTTTTCCGCTCTCGTAAATAAGCCGCAGCTGCGGAGTTTTAATTATTGCCATTCTCGCGTCCTTACCTATCGCGAGGGAAGCGTCTCGCGTAGTACGGAGATTTAATTATGCAAATCGTCGGGGCCCACTAGACAGAACCAATATTTGCTCATCCGAGCGCAAAGCTTCACTCTTTCAATGACTGCATCCATCGAATTTCTTAGTAATTTGTCCGAGTACAGTGAAATCATGCGAGCTCGCAATTTTCCATTTTATTATTATATGCGTTTAATAAGTTTCATAAAAAATGAGGAGTAAGTTCTTACAAACAGAAAGACCCTATTTTGCGAAAAAATAATTCAATATTTGTTTGCAATACCTATTTATTAACTTAATTGAAATTTTAATATTAAAAATAATCGAGAGGTGCTACAATTTTTACCAAAAAAAAATTAAATAAATGAAAGAGTCAGCCGTAAACACCGTACTATTTAACTAGTCAGTAATTGGCTAAAAGTCTATTCGAACTTGATTAAAATTCAAGAGGATCTTGACTTTGATAATCAATTGGTGAATTTGCTTTAACACAATGAACTCGACTGCTTTTCGAATTAAGGCAACCGATTATTGATTTCCCAATCGGTTCTTTGTTACGAAAGGCGCTTCACTTGATCTTCCTTTGTTGAAATATATGTACTCTGTGCTACACTGATTGGTCGTTCTAATCGCGCCCTCTGTGCTCCGATTTTCATTTTCGCGTTCAGTTTACTTTGACGCAAAGCTGCCTTTGTAAATATCAATTAACTCTTCCGATGTACAAATTTGTTACGGTCAAATACTTATAATTACGATATTGTACTCTATTTTGTTGACTTTTTAGAAATAATAAAATTTTGTAAAATAAAAAATGAACGAATCGAAAGTAATTAACCGTGAAAAATCAGCGTCGTCGTGGAATTTTCACGATTGGCCTCTTCGCAATCGCGAGGCGTTCGATAGATATTCTGTGTGACGCGCGCCTGAAGTGAAGCCACGCGGTAATTGTTACATCGCATGTCCGATCGACGAAGCGGCCGAGGCGTGCGCGAGAAAAGCCCCGCGCCGGGCCACCAAACCGGCCGGCACGGGGATTGATTTATTGCAGCGAGTGCGCGCGCGTTAACCGGCCGGTCGCTTTTATCGCTCTAATGACCGAAATGACAGAAATAATTAACCGTTCGTCTGGCGCGAATGGAAGGAGCGCCCGGGATAATGGCTGCCTCTCCTACTGCCAGTGCTGGATTACACAAAGTCCGAGGTATTGTTGGTTGGGACGTCACGGTATCGAGTTCGCGTATGCCCGCATATAAGCGCATTTCGCACTCTTTCGCTTTGTCGGAGAGCGTAGCAGTTGAAAGAGAATGGATTGCTGCTTTAAGTAATCTGACACGATCGCTAAAATCAGACTTCGTTTTGCTGAATTGTATTTCACAAAGCTTCGGTTATTGCTTCTTTTTCAACAATATGAAGGTATTGCTTTCAACCTGGAGTAAACATTTAAACTTTTCGTAGTTAATATTTCCATTACCTACTGTTAGAATATGATAGGTAGATTGTTCGATAAGCAGTATGAATTAAGTCACGCGGATAACTCTCGAACCTTAACCCCTCTTCCCAGCCCACCGCACCACTCCCTCGACTATTTCCTCAATCAGAGCTAGACGCCGATTTCATGTTATATCCATCGAGGCGAAAGGGATGTTATCAATTATTATTAACTGCCACCACAACGGTGGGATATACCTCCAGACCAAGGTGCTTTGTCTTCCCCTCTTTTTCTCTATCCGATTAATCTAGTACTGCTTGTTCAGTTGCCACTATTTCAGTTTAGACACATTTTATTCATCATCGAGATCTAGATATCATTTTTATTTTAAAACAAAATATTTTTATAATTTTATTTTGTACTGTCTGTCAAAACATCAACTGTATTTTATTTGTTCCTTTATTAGTTATCATATTTTCAATAATAAAATGTATTTATCTTTCTCTATGTTTAATAAATAAAGTAAATTCTATTTATATCAGAACTATTTATTCAAAAGGTTGCAACAAACCACTCTCTTGAATTAAAAAGTCGTGAATCCTGTCGACTCACGAGTCGTCATCGACCGCCTTAATATTTTCAGTCCTAAATAATATGCACTGAAAAATCATTTTAAAAAATAAATTAGAACAAGCAATATCAGTATTTGGTTTAAGCTTTCCAATAGTATTGAAATTTGTAAGAGAAAAAGTTATCATGAAATTTTGAACTGACTGTACAATAGGTGTAATTAATAAGTAAAATGATTAAGAGAAAAATGTCTGCCTTTAATTTTTATGCACAGCGATTAAATGTAGTCAAGTTGTGTTATTGATTGGCAAAGTTTGCGGGGCATAAACGAAGTATACAACGTCCAAGATTTATTATTTGATGAAACTTTTCCCTTGCAGAGTGCGGCACAAACGTACGCTGTAAGGCTCTTATCGAAAGGTTGCCGCTCAAAAACTTTGCGCTTTTGTAACGAATATCGAACGAACTATTACAGTAAAAATTCTACGAAACAAGACGCTCGACGTGATTAATGACCCAAGACATAAACTACGTAGAAAACTATGTAGGGTTGTAAAATCACGCAAATTTTCTTTAATTAATAAACAAGAGTTGATGAACGACCGTGAAAGCAGTTTATTTTATGAAAGATTTGAAGTAGGTCAAAAGTCAAAATGGCTAACTTAGCAAAAAGTCTTTGCAAATATAATAAATTATAGCGAAAATTATATACTAACAAAAGTTTTTCAAGGGTAACTTAAAAATCAGAAGCGAAGTTGTGCCAATTAAATTCATTCTTATGCACGTTTATACATATGCATTAACATCAGTTAAGGCATTGTAAAGTTAATGATCAAAGTAAAAAAATTCAAAAAAGGAGGCGATAGCAGAAGAGGCACTCGCTTAGTTCCTTGACTTTAGAATGTTGAGTATACCTGAAGGAGATGGTTGGAATAGATTAAACTCCAAGAGAAAAGCGAAACGATACCTCGAGGAGCAACGGCAGCAGAAGCAGTAATAGTAGCAGTAGCTACTTTAATCTCCAACTTTTACCTAAAAGGAAACAAATCACAGCCCGTATCGGCGTCACTGATAGCAACTTTTTTCCTCGCCACCGACCGCAAAATTTTCGGACTTATAGTGAATGAAATGAAGTGAAATTTTTGTTTGTCAATTCGTAAACTATACTTTACAGAAAAATATTATCATTATCATTTAGATATTATAAAGGACTTCGTTTATGTTAGAATAAAACTAGTTATGACAAATAATTAGAAAAATTAAGTATTCACTAGGTGGATCAGTAAAAGTTTCTTAGGCTTAAATTTGGAGAACAATAATTGCGGGACGTTCTCGGTGGATTCACACGATTTAAACCAGTCAGGAAGTTCGTGCATGAATGCTCGATGAATTCAACGTGGCGCCGAGTTGCAAGCTTTTTACACGGGAAACTTTGAGCCGCTGGACTAAATGTAAATGTACATTGATTTAGGAACTGGCTATTTAAGCAGACTTCTCACACTTGGAAATTCATGTAGTTTGCGTCGGTAGTTGAGGGCTGCGAACGCCAAGTTTGTATTTATGATTTAACTAAAACGTTTTGACGTCAGCCACAGATTTCTTAATAGAATGATAATTGCTTGCAGCTCTAATTACGTCTTTTCGGTAACTAATTCGCACGCTAAAAAACACCATTACTTTTATGATTAAATTTGTTTAATAAGTCTTCTAACTTAAGTTTGTTAAAAGATAGGTCAATAAATCGGGCAGAAAAGCAAATTTCACTCACCCGCAACAATAAATAATCACAAGATGAAAGTTTGCACGCATCCCTTTCTTGCCTTCCCAAGCAAGTCGAAACAAGTTTGGAAACAATGGCTGATAGTACATTTATGCAAACTTGCCAAATTTTCAGCAAAGGCCGAAGATTAAATTAGAGAAAAAACTACGGTTAAGTACGTACTAGCTTGGTTTTCCGTTCATTAAAATCCAGTTATTAACTAGCTGCTCATTGAAACAAGCGGGCATGCTGGCACTGATTAAATCGTAAATTCGTCGAAAGAAGGAGAGAGCAATATGCAGTAAGGTGCTACCAAAAAGACAGAATTTTATACGGCGATTCTGGCGCTAAGTGCCCAGAGCACGCGCGCGACGCATTAGTGCCGCGCCGCCAGGCCGAACGACTGCAGCCGCGTGCGCGCCGCGTAAGTGTAACCTAAGATTTCATTAGTTAACACTCGAGTGCGCACCTGGGAATTTATGGCGGCGCGAGGTGCGCGTGCGTACTCCACTCGCGAGTTGTCGAGGGAACTCGCGAGAACGCCGCTTTATGCGGTTCATCTGGCGCGTAACTGGGCAATATTTCTTTTAGAGTGTCTGGTTAACCAAATTTTCGCATAACAGCATCTTCCTGCGTTATCCCACTTCTGTCACCAATTTTCTCTTTGTAATTAAACGAATAATTTTAAATAACACTTATACATTAATTAACTCCAAAAAGTTAGCTACGCCCTGCCCTTTGTTTCAAGACCGAGGCTGGATTATTTGCTTTCAAATAATAAATAAAAAATGCTCCACTTTCAGAAGAAAAAATAAGTTAGATGCTGTAGCTGTCAATAAACAGAACTTATTACTTCCACTCTCCGTGCGATTAAACTTGTACCTCCGATCGCTAACTTGAGTCTATAAACTGACAGACTCGACCATCATTGACTCGAAAAACAGGTAATTTCAAGTTTTTGGAAAAAATACAAGTTGAATCGCAAAAGGAACAGGTACATTTCTTAAGAAACATTATTTTTAATATAATAAAAAGTAAAAAATAAAATTTGTCGATCGGTAAATAATGTCAGCGCGGCTTTTGTTACGGCATGGACTGAAAATACGGCTTTCCGGTAACGAGTTGACTATTTTCATGGTTACCTAAGGAAAAGCGGCTCTCGAGTCATCGAAATTTCGACGTCGAACCGACGTATGCCAATGTACCGCAGTACAAAAGGCCCAGCTCAGCGTCACATTGCCTTCTGGTGTTAATTAATGCAGCTGGATTCGCGCGGTGAGCGATTAATTACGCAGCAGCTGCACGAGTGAGAAAAGGAATAAAAGTAGAGCAGACGAGTCGACTGCTAAATACGGGTGCCCCGCCGAGCTGCGTTGAGCGACTGCACCGAAGTGGCTGCTCTTGAACGATCGGAGCTGCAATCAATGAAAATCGGTATGTCGGGCACGCCGAGAAGGCAAGCACGCTTATTGTCGTGCCATCGGGAGGAGATTGTTTATGGGAACTCGGCTCGCTAATTAATGCCACTCGAGCGATTTCGCGCTAGTGACGCGGATGACGGCGAAGTCGAGAAACTCCTACTTCATTTCTATTCGCTCGGAATTTTTATTTTCATTCAGACACTTTGTGAAGACTGCTGCTGATGTACTAATGATGGATCGTTAACAATTTCGAATGGAATTAATAAAACCTTTCTGCAGTACGTTGAACTTTATTCTAATTTTTTAATAATTTTAACTGTTAAATTTTAAGAATCGCGAGGGAATTCTATTCTTGTGTGTAAATAACAACTCATATCAAAATACCTTACGATCACATTCTAAATTCTTGTAGGGGAAATTGTAACACCAAGCCAGCCTGATAACGAGCCGCTCATTTAGTAGATATTGCGGTGGGAATCCCGCGGAGACGCCGTGAATTGCCTGCTTAGTAATTCAGGCAAGCCGCGACTGATGGCGGCATGCATGTGCTCGCGGGAAGACGGAGGCTTTGCGGCCCAGGCAACGGATTCAGCTAGCGGAGAGAGAATGCCTCGAGCCCGTTTTCCGGCCTTCTGAATTTCAAGTCCTGACAGATAGCCAGAGAAACGTAGACAGACGTAGACGTAGGAGGCCACGTGGAAGAGAAACGCGATCGTAGACAGCCACGGAAAGAAACAAGTGCTTACCAGCGAACTGCAGGAGCGCGATTTTGAGTTGTGACAACGTGTGTAACGGATTCAATTAATCAAAATAAAATTTTTCATTCAAAAAATTTAAGTAATCGGAGAAATTAAAATGGGATTCTTTTAAAGACTGCACTAATTTCCTTGTGTTTATTCAATATCTTAGGCAACTTAGAGTAAACATTGATTACATACTAGACAAATCTCAGAAGTGTAATTAAGTTTTTTCCGAAGCTTACTCGGAATTTTTGTTTTTCGTGCCACCCTCACAACACACGACTTTTGGCGAACGCGTGCCTACGGAGGAACGATTAAACGACGGCGACAGCTACAGAGGCGGGTGGGCTGCGAGGGAGGGGACGGCCGGGCTCTGCGTGTGCATGCATAAAAGGGGGGGCCGCCTTTCTGGACTTTAAAAGTTCGGTAATTGCCGAGGACACGTCTGCCCGTTAAAATCGAGCCGACCGCAGCCTTTGTGGTCTGGTCTTCACATCGCCGCCTCTCTCCTCGTTCCCCGGCTCGTTCGAACTCCACGGTCCTTGCTCTCTCCCTCGCTCGCGCCTCTAAAAGTCAGCATATTTTAAGCGGGCGATCCTGTGCAGACGCCGGGCTTTTTCCCTCCCTAGCCGCTCGTTCCCTGAATATTTTTCTCCTCCCACTTGCGCCGTCCACTGCTGCCTCAACCCCTAGTTCGTCGACGTCGTTGTCGTCGTCTCCTTTCGTCCTGTCACCGTGCGATCACTCCTGTGTGCGCTCATTTTCTCCCTCCCCTGCCCGTTTACTCGCCTCGAATCTACTTTTTTATTTTTTCGGAATTGCGGGTGACCCTTTTGTCGCCTTCTGCTTACTAGGCCTATGCTAATTTTTTTCTCAAATTTAAATGTAAAGAGACAACCACTTCAGAACATTTCTATTGAAGAAAATGAACAGTTTTTTTATATTTGAAACGGGAACATGTAAATTTTAGCATTTTTATCAGAGGGGTATTTATTCCTAAAGATAATTATCGTAATTAATATTCTAGTTGTTTTTATGACATTTTAAGCGACACATACGCAGCCACAAAAAGTTTTGATCAACCCCTCTTGCGTATGAATAATTAAGAGCCAGACATATTAACATGCGCCGCCCTCCCTCCTGCATTCCAGTCTCCTTTTACTTTCGTGGTGTGTTTACACACGGCGATCGACAGTGACTTCTTCATTGTTGAAAAATTCCTCCGCTTCCCTTCCGATGGTGAATTTGATCCCCATCCCGGATTTCTCCTCATCGATGGGATTGAACGAGCAGGAAAAAGAAGGAGAGAAACAGAGGGTTACCAGGGAGACTACACACGAATGCACGAATCGCGCATAAGAGCGCAGAAAAGAGAGAAGAGGGATGATGAAAGCGCGGGGAAAAAGCGTTCGGTGGAACGAGGCGTTGTGACAAACGAAACGATGGTCACGGTGGGTGGCGTAATCTAGTGAAATTAAAACTCTAATTCGACCGGACAATATCCAATTACACGAAGCGCTCACGAATATTAATTCCTGGCTTTTATGTTTCCCGCGGACACTGCCGCCCCGTTCAACGTTTTCATCTTCTAGCGAATTTTTTCCCTATGCCGCGTGATTCTCTTCTCGAGAGCAAATATCTTTCTGCAATTTTCGGTGGAATGAATGCGCGACTATGATTTGAGAGCAAGTTTAGATAAAGAAGGCTGCTGTTGGCTTTCAAACCGTAATCTTTTTCAAATTAAATTTTAAATATCTATTGAATGGGGAATTAAAATATTTACAGCATTTGAAACAAAAATTAAAATTTTTAAAACATTTTAATCGTTCTTTTATTATTTGAATGCATGCACTTTGGAAGAAAACCGCCAATTTCTTCGATTGCAAAGTTTATCAGCCTCTTGGTCTGACAAAAAGAGGGTACCTTTTTATCTGCCTCTTACCCTGCCGTCGGCAAGGTTTTCGTTAGCCGATCAATTTCACAAGAGGGCAGATATACGGAAAAAGCGGACGCGCAAGTGAGGTAGCCCGCTTGTTTCCGAATAAACAGATAGCCTCGATCACATCCTGAATACAAAGTAGTTGCCCTCTACTCGACTCCTTTTTTCAGGGACATAAAAATGTTATCCTCGGCTCGTCTTCTACATATCCGGAGAATGCATTCAAACCTTCGATAACTAGTAAAGATGCCTAAGAAGAAGAGCTTTATTTTTTGTCGGTGAAGTTAGCTTTTTCAGTAAAAATTATGATACTAAAAAAATTTAATAGTGGTAAAATCCATTTATGATCTATTAGCTTTATAAGTAGAACATTTCAGAACAAAATTCCCTTGGCTCGTGAACATTTGATTACTTGAAAACTTTGTTACCGCAATTTTCAACAAATCTAATTTAATCATTTTGACGTCTGTAAAGGTAAAATATTCTGGAGAATACGAGCAATGAAAGTGGCAGAGGCCATGACGAGAGCCGGGAGATATAAGTGAAAAATCGGAGGGAGAATGAGAAAACGAGGAAATGAAAGCTGATGAGCAAGAGAAGAATGGGACTTTTTATTGCCCTATTAATCTAAACTAGCGCCTTATTTTTAAATTAACATTTTTATCGTTCTGGAGAAAACAACTTTTGCCCTTCTCAATGCGTCACTCCGTTTTACACTGCTCGTCTCTCCGGCTTTCTGTTTCTATTACTTCGTTAAAAAGAATATAAATGTATTCCTCAAAAGATAAAATGTAATTTAGCCACTTATTTATCGTATACCGATAATTTCTGGATAAGTAACGCAGTTTTATGTCTTTTCGTTTTTGTATTTTTTTAATAGGTGATCTGTTTTTTTTTAATTCTCCCTTGTTTTTAATAAAATTTTTCCTGTCTTATCTAAATCGATTCTCTTCTTCTGATTATTAACTTTTATTGGAGTTCACTTGCGATAATAACTGAACCGAATCATATGATGCATATGTAAAAGAAGGGTTGATGATTAATTGATCGGAGGTTCTGATAAACTCCTGTTAATATTAGCAGTTTATATTCGATTTAAAAAAATTGTTTTCTTTCCTTTTCTCTTTCCTGAACTCTTAATACAAAAAAGGTAAAAGGATCAAAAGCATGAAAGTCGGAGGGTTGGGACTATGCTAACGGAACGACAAGTAACACAACGGCCTGAACGTTGATGGAGTGTATTTTTTGCCACTTCTACCTTTGAAAGAGGCGTTCCGCTGTCTCGAAACTTTTTACCTTTGCGCACATCATGAATATGTTTCGAAATTCGCCTTCGACTAGGT
Organism: Eurytoma adleriae; assembly: GCA_900480045.1. NCBI lineage: Eukaryota > Metazoa > Arthropoda > Insecta > Hymenoptera > Eurytomidae > Eurytoma > Eurytoma adleriae. The sequence goes on from UXGC01000044.1 coordinate 98,388, forward strand.
AGTCAATATTCTTGCAAAATAATTTGAAATAAATTTAATTATGCCTAATTTAAATCCCTAAATTTAATTTAATTAAGAACAAAGCTTTTTATTTCGAGAATAAATTAAACAGTGAAGGAAAATAGAGTGATTTAATTTAGCTAATTAGTAGATAAATATTGAAATAAAATCTAGCTGTCTCGAGCGTAGTCGCTAATCGATTTTGTTAAAATGCAATGTACTTTTAACCGCACAAATATTCAGTTGCTCAACACAGGAAGTTAATTCGATTGAAAAATATTTTTTGCGAAATTACCTGCCACTGAATGGAGGCAAACGAACGAGTTTCGCGCGGTATTCTCTCTATCCATCCCTCTCTCTCTCTCTCTTTTCTCTTTTTTCGAGCGCACCGAATGCAGTGATTCGATGCCTATTTAAAAGCCCAAATTCACGCGCTCACGCACCGCAGCGAGACGTAAATTTCTGCGATCTATTTGCGCCCGCATAGCGTGAGGCGCCGCTTGGAAAATGCTGCGCTAATTAGTGCTTTGAAGCGATGATTGTTCCAAGCCAGGCAGCTGCGGGCTGCTCCTCTGGAAAATGAAGAGCCGGCGCCGGTGCCAGCCGGGCTCATCGTCGCCAAATGAGCCAATTAAGCGCGAATTAACTGTGAAAAATCTGGTGCGAACTGTTTAGAGGAATGGCAGTGAATGTGCAAATTGTTGGCAGACACTTTATTTGCAGTGCACGATTATACATGACTAAATCTACACTATTCAATACATTTTATTAAATAAAAAAAAATTTTCGCAAATTTAAATTTTTTATGTTTAGGTCTTGGCTGCAGTATTTTGAAAATACTAAAAGGCTTGTTAATTAGTATTTATGCGATGGATTACCAATAATTATTATTACTGGCCGTATATTTGCGATATCATCGGGATAGTAGCCAGGCACGAATGCAGCAATCTTACGCGGGCCATCTTTCCCTCGACGTAGCGCGATGCTCCCCCGAGAGTTTTAGTAGCTGGCAGCATTCAATATTCCGTAACTTTGCCAATTTATCGATATACGTCGCTCCCGACACTCTCCCTCTTTCTCTACGTACCTCCCAGCCATCTGACATGTATAGTCGCACACACGTGCCGCTCTAACTCTGCGACTTTATGCACGAGTGAAAATTTTAAGGTACTCGAGCGCACGGGTACGATAGCTTGGGAATTTATCGAATTTGAAATATATTAAAGTTTAACTTGTAATTGAAAAGTTTTTTGGGCTTCATTCGCTCTGCCTGCGGTCACTGTGAAAGCGGAATGAAATTTCGTACTACCGTTATTTCTTTCATTAAAACGTGGCGCCTGCAAACAAAGCACCTATACTCTATGCTTATAAGTTTCAGAATTCATAATCGCACTTTGATTATATTTTAATAATTTTTGATTAACTTTATTCATCTCCCCATCCTTTCTAAGCCTGCAGAACACTGCATCTGACAGATGCCTGTTCCACGCGTGTACATGCACAGGTGAATAAAACGGAGAAGAAGGAGTTTCCGAAGCCGCGGGCCGAAAGGATTGAGAATTCGGACAACTCGGCGAACGAGAGGGAAGGAGAAAGAGAGAACTATGGGATTGCGAGTGAAAGACGAGGGTGAGGGAAAGGGGATACTCTTGCTGCTGCTGGATTAAATTTGCGAGAGAGTGCGTCCTGTACGATAAATATGGAAATCCTCGTTACTATATACTTCTGTTCCGGTTTTCTCCCGTCTCGCGTACCGGCTGTACGCAAAACAGCTCGACCCGATCAACGAGCGAGAATTGTGTGGGTCGCACTTCTGTCCTTGGACATCGCGAGAATTCACAGCCTCGCTCGCTGTGTATTTTATCGTTTAACGCGCAAACGTAGACTTTCCGTAAATTTCGTGCCAGTTTAAGAGAAACGGCACGGTCGCTTTTTCTCTCCCAGAAAAAGAATCAAGAGGGTGATGAGCAAACATTCATTTACGCAACTCCAGTGATCAACATGGTGCTTTGCAAACTGTCAGTTTCACTAATTAGGCTGTTATTTTAATTCAATTTAAGTATTAACGTACTAAAATAAATCACTGATCCTTAAATAATTGTAATTTTTTTTACTCTGTCGCAATTGTGATATAAGATCACTTGTGAGTAGGTCATCATCGTGAACTTCAACCTATCCGCAAGCTGAACTTGTACTACACCTCCCTCTTCGTTATTAATGACAAGTTATTGTTAGAAACTTCAGCACCTATCGCTTACATCACCCTTTTAAAAAGTTCCTTTATAAAAAATTTATATTCTAACATTAGTAATCATATTTTATCGTTACCAAAAATAAAGGTTTTCAAGAAAACTTAATTTAAAAAATATTAAAACTATTTGGAAAATAATAATAATAATATAATGGTGTAAAAAAGAAGACAAGCTTCTAGCCACAAAGTACGTTTGAAAACAACGAGGTATTTGAACAGCATTTTAGCAGCGACACTACCGCGTGATTTCTCCCGCACAAAGGTTCACAGTACAATGAGGCTTTAAAGCTCGTTTAATCTTCTTCAATCCACGACAAACACAAAATTCTGGATTTTGAGCTATCGTGCGGTGGCGACGCGCACGTCGCGTCACGGTTTGCCTGTATCAAAGGATTTGCATGTTTCATCGTTTTATCATGAGAAAAGTTTGATTGTCCGCTCGGAACTTTGTCGTTGTATGACAGAAATGAAGTCATTAAAAAAGTTTTCAGGAAGAATATTTTTAACGTCCCCTTTAATTGATGCAATTAGCCGATAATGTAATTGCATTTTCGTCTATCTTCAACCTTAAATGAACGTTTATCACAAAGAGAAAGATTTCTCATCAAATTTTAAAACTTATTATTCGTAGCATTCAAGGGCAAGTTATAATTTGTTGTAAATGATATCTTAAACATGTGAATCCAAGTAAACAAAGTGGCTGATGAAAAAGACGTCTTATAAAAGAGTTACTCTCATACCACTTACTGCACCCACGTCTTCGAGTCTTAATAAAGATAAAATCAGCGTATGCATTGTCGAGAAGCTCCTTCCACTTGGCTCTTCTGAACGGTCGCATAAAACCGGATCGTCCCATTACCCCTTCTGTCTGCCTCTCTCTCTTTTTTTCTCTCGCTTGGTCAAAAGACTCTTCTCAAGTATCCCTTTGACACCTGAGCTCGGTGCCGTTGTTAAGCGCCAGCGTCGAGTGTTATTAAAAAAAAGAAGAGAAGGAGCAACGGTGCGACGGCGGTAGCACAGAGCACGTTATTAAATAGCTGAGGCGAGCGGCGAATTGAAAATATTTCAAAGCGCGAGAGCCTGGCTGACGGGGACGATGTTCCTTTCAGTGAATATAGTTCAGCGTTATACTCACGAAATTGCGGGAATCCGTAGAGAAAAAAGAAGGGGGCGGGGTAGCGGTTTACTTAGATAGGATGAAGACAGAAAGTAAATCCAGTTTTTTCCAGAGATGAACACATAAATTCGTTGATTCGTTTAAAAATTTAATAAGTGATATATTCAGGAAAATGCCTTTCAATAAATTATTTTTACTGACTAAGAAATAACAATATTTACAATTAAATTGTGTACATAAAGTTAGTAAAAGTTTTGTACTAAGAAGCTATTAATCATCTGCTGAAAAATTAAATAAGAGTTTAAAGTCATTAGAGGCAGGAAGCCGCAAACGGTTTGACGGTTAGTTTCTTCTCCAAACACGACTGAGTTGAAGGGGTGAAGTTTCCGCGCCACAATTTTACCCGTAAATTATTCAAGGTACACCTAAAATCTTCCCTCCTTTCCTCCTCGGATTCTGTAGCTGTTTGAAAATACTGAAGAAAATATGGATTTGAAATAAATTTATTACTTATTTAACAATGTGATTACGTGCAGTACGCAACATTGCAACTAATATTTGTTTAAAAAAATAAAATTGAATCAGAAAAAATGTTGAGTGTAAATGGATATCGTTTTCTTGAATATTGCTTGAGTTGATGCAGCTATGAAAATTTGATGAAGAATTTTGCTTTTCCTTACGGCAAGGCTCTATCTTGCTATTATCCTCTCTACATTTCAATCAGTCAAGAGGCGCTCGAGCCGAGAAGCAAGGAAGGCGCTGCGAGTAAAGCGGAGCCAATGGGGGAGACGAACGTCACGAAGTCTCTCGTTTTTCCTTAAGCTTCGCCGCCTGGGCAAATTAATCGGTCGTTAAGCAGGAAAAATTAATCCTCGAGGGCCTCGGCTTCGGCGATTCGTCGATCATCCTTTGGACGCTAAGACGATCCCGCCTTTCCTCCCTCTCTCGGCTTCTCATTCCAGTCTCCTTGTCCAAACGAGCTTTTAATTTCGACGATAAAAGAATTTCCAGAGGCTCGACAAGTAGAGATGATGATACCTGAGATTGCTGCTTTAGGTACATTTCGAACAATAATCTATTTTAATAGCTTCGCTTTGTTTTACTTTTACCGAAGCGTATTTTCAAATATACGAAACGGTTAATCAATTTAAATGGCCATTACAATAATTTATTATTAATGAAGTTGTGAAATCGCATACTATTGTTAAGTTTCAAACTTTGCATAAATGTGCACTTAGCAGTTAAGGTGATTGAAAGGCATAGCAGGAGCCGGTGCAAGGCAAGTTTAACGGTATAAAAGAAATGTCGAGGTCGCAATAAAAGCTCCTGCCCCCCATAAAGCGTGCTTTTATTTCTCAAAGAAGGGAAGTGGTCCGCAAGAGTATTCCTTTTTTTCTTGTTTTTGTTATACAGTTTAGCACTCCCGCCTCTCGCCAAATGTCCCTAATTTCTGTTCTTATTATATTTTTAATATTAGTTACGCATTTATAAGTTTAAAATATATGAAATAATATTTAAGATCAATATCCTTTGTTTTCTATCAATGCTATTTAAATTATTATGCGTATAATATGACAGCTGAATTACCATTTACGATGCAATCTGAAACTATTAAAATTAAGCGAGCTCAATTCCTAATTAAAAAAATACAAAGAAATAAAATACGAAGAAAAAGATAGGAAGACGGTCGTCGGGAGGGTGCATAACTTACATACAGCATCTGACGCTCGAGCCAGGAGGAATTCTTGTGTAGTCGGCGTTTAAGATCGGAACTTTAAAGTCTCGCGCCAGGAAGGGTGCATTTTTGAGCGCAGACCTCCTACCATCTAACGATCTGCGTCTCTCTATGTTTATCATGAGAAAGAAAAAACGAGGGGTCTTCGACTCTTGTGTATCTTTCATTTTCATTGCATTGCTACATAGCGGCAGGGTGTATTAGCAAGTTAATGAAAAGTTAACAGCTATAATTTCCAACGATTGCTACACAGGAGAATTAGATTCGAGAATTCAAATCATGTGTATCTTAAGGATAAAAAACTACTTTAACGAATAAGCTTTATTAATTTGCAGGCAGTAGATTTTACTTTAACAAATTTATTAAGAAAAAACATTGAGAGTAAGTTATTTTCCAATTCCACTTTTAATTGTACAGCAGCTTTTCGTGCGTTTAATGGTCCCTTTCACGTGCAACAGCGGCCTCGATAACGTTATTTTTCACTCGCATTTTCCCCGGAATGGGTATCTCTGATCAAATTCATACATCGAGAGCAGCAACTAACCGGTGCCGCTTGTGCTCGATCGATTCAGCGCTCGCGGGCATTTCTTCTTTTGCGCACTCGCGATTCTCCGACGATATTGCGCGGCGCTTATTCAAAATATGATCGTATCGAATTGTCGTGGATAATATCTGCGGCCGAGTGAAACGCGCCGGCGAGCAAACAGACGCGCGGAAAAAAGGAACGAGGAATACAGCTTTTACAGCTGGCAGTTTCGAGCCTATTCAATTTAGAGTGGCTTCCTCGCTCCAGGTTCTTTTATGGGGTCTTTGTGGCACTTCGGCTTGGAGTAAGTGCGGCGTTGTAAAATATTTATTCCTCCGAATGCTCTTACAGCTCTTGTATTTCACTTTTGTTTTCTCCATCTAAATTATTATAATGAATTTCAAAACATAACAATTCGATTTTCGAGATACACACCTCAAATTACTGGTGAAATAACTGGAATTTCATAAAAATAGATAAAGGTACAGTGGTTTTAGCGCGATAAGAGTAAGCTTATGCCTCTTGGAAGAAAAGTGTGAAGGCTCATTATCTGTAAAAATCAGCCAAGTCAATTAAAAATATTTCACGACGGTAAATGCACATTAAATTTAATTGTTTGAGTTTAAAGTAGCCAAATTGAGGTAATAAGATTGGAATAACAATAGGCAGTTAAAAAGAATTAAAATAAATTTTTCAAGTCACAATTGGAATTTCTGAACTTTCATGCAGCACTATTTTACGCGAATTTCACGTGAATGTTTCTTTGTTGTCAACTTTTAGCATGATTCTCAAGGAGACACTCAGTCACAGACGAACGAAAAGAAGAATGTGTTTTTTATTAAGCGCGAAGGAAAAATGTTGTCTTCTTCGTGGAGAGATGATAAGAGTTTCTCTCCTCACAATTTCTTCAAGAAAGCTTGCTAGCAAAATATTAGTTTTTCGACTAGGAAAATATTAGTCCTTCTCGTCAAGAGTCCGGGGTCAGCTTTTTCACTTCAATCGCAGAGCCTGTTTGTTTACGCTGGTATGTGAAGTTTTTATTTATTCCCTTGCATCGCGTGACGCAATGATATTCGAGAGGGGAAGAGAGGATTTTCGTGAAAATGCGTGACAGACGGATGAAGGCGAAAGTGGTAAGGTTTGTCGTTGAAATTTAGTGTCGGCCTCTGCGGGAAAATTGATGGGTCGGACAAAACGTCGATAACATCATGATTTCTGCGCGCTGTATATATCGCGTGGGCGAGGGACTCTAGATTTTTATGAGGTTCGCGGAAAAGAGGAAATGCGTTTTTATTGGAGGTTACGGTACTTTTCACGTGAAACTAATGACACAGAACTGAAAAAATTAATTTTTTTAAATTGCAATAAAAGGAGGAAAAATTAGTTAGAAGTTTGTTAGCGCTGAAGTGGGCGCTCGTCTTAATTGAAAATAACTTCTAACCGAATGAAAAAAGTGTCGCGTCATCGCAAACTTTACTCTCGGTATCGGATGAGGTACTCGAGGAGAATGAGAAAAAAAGATGCGCTGTGTACGGTATATGAAGTTAACAGGTCAGAAAGTGCGATGAGGCGTATGAAGTGACGTCGAGCAAGGACTATGACACTTCGGGATCCATTGCGCGTCGCCACCGCTGCTCGAGGAAAGTTTATCCCACGGGATGTCGCCCGAGCTAAGAGGGAAGTTAACCGAGCGCTTATCGACTTTTGACTGCCAGAATGAGTTAGTCGAGGCGTACCGACCCCGTCTCTTGAACGGCATTGACGCCGTATTCGCTTCATCGCCCTCTGACCAAACCATTCCAACTTTTTTGCCGCCTCTCGGTGCCCGATGGCTTGATGCGCCATTGATAGAGTCTCGCTGTTCTCGTGAAACCTACTGCAGGCAATTGATCTCCTACTCATGAAGTAGGTCACAGTAAGTGTGGCGTTCCAATCACATTTATATACACATTTCTGTGAGAAAATGACTTCCAAACAATCTCAATGCTTTTTTTCCTCTGATTTTGCGTTCAGTTTAACTCTCGACTAGCCAGTGACGAAGCGGGCCATCGTTTGCGTGCTCATGCGGGCGCGGCGGCGATCGGAGGCACGGAACTTCGCAACAGGGGCGCATTTATCGGCAGTCTGCATCGACACAGAGAGAAACGGCGATACCTCCGCGGGCAAGTGGGGATAGGCGGCAGGAAAATGCCATATAGCATTTGTATAAATAGCCAACTAAACGGTAGGGCGGGTGAGCGAGGGGAGGGACGAGGCAGTTGGCAGGTCTTGTTACTCTCTGCGGTACGCCGGCGCAGCGCAACGGGAAGGTAGACCGCGTCGCGGTGGCCGGCGGCGGCGCGAGCGCCCGGTTGGTTTTCGCTCGGGCTCCATTGTCTGCGGCGACGCTTCCGAGTATTGTTCTATTGCGGACTTTTGGCCCCCGGCCGGCGCCACCCTCTGGAGGATACTCCGTCCGCGGCTCCGGACGCGCTCGCCCCGGAGAATCGAAGGGTTGAGAGGCCGGCGTGGCGCGCTGTTGCGGGGGTGGCCGGCAAAGAATTTATTGCCGCCTGTCCTTTCTCTTCTCAAGCTCAGACTCGAGTTTAATGTATTGGGCCACACCTATTGTGAGCTCGCACGTGTACGTGCACACAGTATCGTCTGACGATAATTCTACCATAACGAGGACGATGCCCGGAGATTAATTCTCAAAGCCAAGAGAGCGAAAGCGAGAGAACGGGAGAGAGACGAGAGCCTCTCCACGGGGTGATTTACGATGAGTACGAGAGGGAGAAGAAGAGGTGATGCTGCTCGCCCCTTCCGCGTGCTCGTGCAACTGGAAATCAAAATTATTTATCACTCCAAGTTCTCGCTCCTTTTTTACTTTCTGTCCTTCTTGCCTTTGTAAATAAAGCATAAAGACCGAGCGGACCAAGTGTGCTTTCGATCGAAATGATAAACTACCCTATCGTCGCTTCGACTGCGCTCTCGCTGTCCTCTCTATTAAATAGTCCTATGGCTGAAACCGTTTCGGCGGCTGCAGTCCTCTAAAGCTGTCCATCGACGCATTACAATAACCGATGATTAAACGGCACAAATTTTATTTATAAATTCACCGTTACGTTAATCAGTTAAAATACTTGTAATTGTTGCGCTAACAAGATGTTAATTGGTCAGAATGAAGTTAGTTGAAAGCTAGCTCTTCCGCAGCGACAATTGACGTCGATTTGCCCTCCTAAATTCCAATGGGAATTGCAACAATTTGCGTAAGTCCGAGGGAGGAAGCAGCGGGCATGGGCAGGGAATTGCGCGGGCTGAATCCTAATTTGATCGGCAATTGATTAGGAAGGCTGGAGGAAAGGCGAAGGTACGCAAACGAGACGAGCCGAGTCTATCCGCCCTCGACGAGGCGATCGCGAAAGTAAGTAAGTGCCTCTATAAATTCGGCGCACAGCCACTTAGCCAAGTGTCAAGGCCCTTATTCGCTCCATTTACAGTTTGAGACGCGAGTTCGCATCAATCAAAATTGACGAGGTTTTAAGCGCGCAACTCTCCATGCTGTAACTTTTGCGCCGAATATTAGCAGTAACCTCTCCTCATCTGTCAAAAAGTTTAGACAAAATTCGTTTTAACAAATTGTTTTACTTACAAAAAATAAATGTTAATGCATACGTTGGGGATAATGCTGTGTGCAATGTACTAAAGATCTTATTGGGCATTTAAACAGCAACGAGATCTTCTAGCTGCTTGTCTCTTTCTATTTTGTTCTTTACATACGCAACCTTCTCGGTCTTGTCCACAAACCGACCGCAGTAGTTTGCGCGAGGTTTAAACCGTTAGTACGCCCCATGAGAGAAAGTATAGGGATCCAACCGAGAGATAACGAACTGAACAACCAGAGAGAAAGAGAAGAGAGGAGTCGCTTGTCCGAGTTCCCGGCGAGAAAAGTCGTTTTCGTGCATGGCGAAGCGAGCCCCCGTGGGTGCCTTTCCCCGACCCTTACCATGTAAAAGTTCGCTACTATCAAATCCCGTAGTTGCCGTTCCTCGCGCAGAAAAATTCATAATGCCTGGGCCGCTGGTGCCATGCGATTGCATTTTTGGATTATGCACGTGCTGCCGTCGAGAGAAGTTTGACTGCTGAATATTTAGGGATCGAAAGTGTACGTGAGAGAATGGCTGTGCACTGGAGTGGCTTTCTAGTCAAATATTCAGGAATAATTCTCGAAATTGAGGCAATAATTCACTTTATTCGAACGATGAAACTATTTTATAATAAATTTATAGATTTGTAATTTCATTCGTATCAAGTTCAAAACAAGCCTGAATAGCGCAGCGAGCATCGCAGACGATTGATTATTCTTCATATATGACGATTCATTATTCTTCACTGTAAAATTAAAGAAATTATTCATCAAGGTTTACTCGCGAAGGAAGGAAGTTAGAAAAGTATTGGCTTCGTTTGACAAAATGCGATTGGTTCGTATATAAGCTTGCTCGAGAATAATAATGGCTGCTCAATAGCTATAAGCTCGAGGCGGGCAAGCTCTCACGGGAAGAGGAAAAAGAGTTGAGCGGGCAGGGTCGGGGTAAATAACGGGCCGGGTCTAATGTTGCATGAATGGCGATAAGCTGCCATATTTCGCCCCGCGCGCGCCACCGCTAAGACCTGTCTTGCCGGGCCGCAGTATCGCTCGGGTATCAGGTGAACGCCATTCAGAAGCGTGGTTCTCTATGAATAACGACACGCCTCCGCACCCTTGGTCGCATCTTAAGATTGCACTGCCAGTGCAGCGGCGATAAAAAAATTTACTTTGCTCAAATGTTGTTTATATTTACGAAGCTCGTTATTTTAAAATTGAATGGAAAATCGACTTTTTTAAAGTGACTTTTAAAAAGCCCTAAAATAAACTTGTTTATTACGGAGATGAAACCTTTTCATTCTATCCTTAGTATCTACGATGCAATTAATTTATAATGCAATTTTCTCCTGTAAAGACTGTAGTACGTATATAAATTCTTTTATTACCATTTATATTTCTTTTCTTTGCAGGATAATATTTAACTGATGTTCTTATTTCATCGATATAATACAGAGCCTTAAATGAGCCAAAGTCCGAATGTAACTTCTGCGACAAGACTAGTTTTTTTATGATGGTACTACTCTGGTGGACAAATCGATTTGACGTGACTGGCACTCGACAAATCTTCAAGCCCATTTCCGAAAAACGTCTTTTCTAACAAAGAAACATCTCAATCAATCATATGGCTTTGAATTGTCCCGTTCACTGTTATGTTCTACTAAATCAAGCTTGTATCGTGATTTATTCTTTATTTACAATTTTTTATAAAAACGAAGAATCTAATGCTTTTTTATCACCTACTCTACTTCTTTTTTTTTTTCAAATAGTATATTGTTTCTATTTATACGCTTCCAAACAAAAGTGAAGGTGAAGGTGAAGGTCGAATAAAATATTGATTTGTAAATACCGTAATACTTTAATGTACTTATTAAAGTACACATAAAGCTTTAGATACATTTAGTTTTTTCTTTATATATTTTTTGTTTATAAATATGACTCACATGGATTATTGTTAGATATTAAAATGTATTCTTTTCTCAATATTTTCTACGATTCTATAAAATCTACTATAAAATTTTGATGCTGCTATAAATTTCTAAATAACATATTAATAGTTTAGTCGCTATAATCAGAAAATCTAATATTTGAAATCTAAAATGAATACTCATCATTTGTAATAGTTACATTTATTTGTGTTTGAAATTGAAGTTAATTTATGCACAATAAGTCAATAATTAATTTCCTGAGATTTGTAATTATCACAATGTCACAAAGTTAGAAATGTTAGTGTGTTACAGACGCCAGTTATACTTAAAAAATTTCATGCCGTAACACAATTGAAGAAACTTTTTTATTGTAATAAAAGTAACCTCATTAGCACAATTTGTGAGATAAACAAACGTTTTGTTTAAGCAGTAATGAACCTTTGGAGGAAAGTCCGTTATTAGTCGGCCGTCAGCGAAGCGAAAGTTTTTAAGCCCCATCGCGATTTTTTCATCGGACCTCCGGCTGCGGCTTTCACACGCACGCCTGGAGGGCGAAGGCGTAAACGGGCTCGTGGATTATCCTCACCGCTGCGCGAGCGCGGATTTGCATCAAAATGAAAGTTTCATAGACGGCCGAAATTAATGAATTTTAATAAGGGGAGCTCTGTCTCGCGCCTTGTTACGGAGCCGCTCGCGATTCGTCAGTCTAACCGCGCGCTTATGTACGCATCGCCAAAGTAATGCGTCTAAATGCTCCATTAACTGTACTTGCTACCTATAAAATATTTCATTATTGTTGTAAATACTTAAATATTTAACACTGTAACTAAAATGAAAATATGAATGCAATGAATAAAAGTACGTTGAAACACAAGAAGTAATAAAATGAAGTTGTTAACGTATCAATAGACTACGGGAGCAAATCCCAAGCTCATCTAATTCGACGTTGGATATAAAGACGGAAATCCTTCCCCGACTGAGCCTCCCCCATTCCATCGGTATGCGGAAAAAGAAGAGAAAGCGGGAAGCGTCGGGGAGTTTATAAGTCGGTAATTTAAGGTCCGCGGCACGTACGCCCACGCACCGCCAGATCTTTGCGGCTCCGAAATAAATCAAAAACCGCGCACCATTTTCCTTCGCACCTAGGCGTTTTTCTCTGTATTCATGCTTGCCAACAGCGGCCTCTCCGTATTACTTCTGCAGTGGGAAAAAATACCGGCAATATCCCTTTCAAAATTTATCTGTGATACCTTCGCGGTGTGTGCAATATATTTTATTTTATTATGATGATATGAAAGAAAATTTAAGAAATAAAATTGTTATAAAATTTTCTTTAAAAAGTATATTTCTTCGAAACAGCGTTCGCACTTGCTTTCTCCTTTAATACATCACACAACTCAAATCCTCCTCGATCTCGGCGCAGCTCCGCGCTCGCCAGTTATTTATTCGGGAATTACCGTAGCTTATAATAAGCCCCAGTTTATTCTCGAGCGCGGCATCCAAGCACCCGGTAAAACAGATTTCACGCCGTGATTTAATTGAATGTACTTGTTGGCGCGACACGCAGCACCACTCCGTAGTAGTACAGCTAAAATGAATGAATGTGGAAACCTTTGTAAGTGAATATACGATGACTCTTTTTTAGCGGAAAACTTTGTACAATAAAGCCCTGATGCACGATGGTTAAATTCAAACTTTTAGCACTTCGTAACAATTAAATCTCTAAATTGCGCGAGATTCTTTTATGCAATTTTGCCTGCACATTTCCAAGTATAAAACAAAGATGCGACTACTGCGAATATTTCGCGAAATGTCAATTGATCAATAAACAATGAATAACGGCGAGTTTGACAAAAAGAAATTTGCCGGCTTTATTTTCTTTCAATCGCTGCGGCGGAATAAAGTTCAGGGAGGGCCGTGAATACGCCGAGGCGTCGTCAATTGCTCGGTGCGCGTGATCACGCGCGTGGAAATCGCTCATCGCTCATTTGCCGGTATCCGCTCTCGCCCTTGGAAACTCGCCTCTCTGAAGCTCGCGCACACGTAGCCGGCGTACGAGGGGGGCGGGGAGGGGCAGGGGGGTGCAGGCGGTATCACGCTGCCAAGCTGCGCGTACGTGTACACAGCGGCGGCGGAGATACGGAGCGCCGGGGGAAGGGGGGAGACAGATTAATGCGAGCCCGTCACCGTTCGAACAAAGCTCTGTACAATGGCCGCTGTACCGGTGACATCGGGCCAGAGCGAGAGCCGAGTCAAAAGGAAGACCGGGAGAGATGAACGGACAGAGAAGGAGAGAGATTGCAAAGTTCGGACAACTGGGCTTGGGGGCGGGGGTCGTAGAGGATTCATAAAATATCAGGACTTTTGGTAAAAAATAGTTTCCTGTCTGACCTTTCATTCAACAAATTTTTAATACCATAATTCTAAAGGACGTGGTAATTGAAAAGGCTGGGCGTTAAAACTATTTTGAGGTAGTTTGATAAAAGATTTATAATAAGTTGAAATCAAATCACCCTTTTTTGGAAACATGCGTCTATACTTTTTTATACTGAACTTTGTTTCAAGTATATTTTCAAGTTTGTTTTAATTGCACTTACTTATAAGTAATTTCTGCGAGAAAAAAATGTTAATGAGATCTAGCAATGCGAACAGACACGTACAATTATTCAAGAAAAAACCTTTTAAATTTGAATGAAAAATTTGCATGAATTGATGCCTAGGTTAATACCATTTGAAAATCCATCTGCATCTTGTTGTTTTGAGTGCCATGCATTATGAATGCAAAGTTCGTTTTCATTGCAATATAGCTGGACAACAAGGCAAAAAGCATTAACGCCTTTGATGCGGTCGGTGCGACGATGCAGATCAAAATTTCATTATGAATTTTGAGAGGAGTACACAGAGACATTGGGTAATAGTTGTATGACTGGAGCAAATATCAAAGGTCAACATTGCACTGGCTAATTTTGCTTTGACACCATCATGTCAATTTTGTCATCGAATGCTTAAATTTATTTTCTCAGATATTTGCATCTAAAGTATTCCTTCTAGCTGTAACTTGTCGGTTTAACTAATTTTGTAATAATGTGTAATGAATACAGTTTCAATTTTTAATGAGTGCAGCCCAAGTGCTTACAAATTTCTTATGGGCAAACTTTTACAGCTGTTGTACACTGTACAAGGATTGATTAGCGATAAATTAAAATTGATATTCAGCAGTAAGAGCAACAATCAAAGTGCAGAGCGCCACGGAGGATAATAGCGCGGCTTCATCGGCATTCCGGGAGCCGTCGGCGCGTTTACGCGCACGCGTTCCTCTGTCCATCCGCTGTCGCGATCTCAACAAACCAGTCACGTAGTACTGTTTACGCTGTGTAGTAGCCTATTCGGCGTCCCGCGTCTGCCTCCGCGTGTACACGGAGTGCCTCTCCACCGCTCGGCTTTCCGGCTTTCCCAAGTGCACCGCATCTCATTCTTTCATCCACTTTCTTGTTTTTTCGATGTCGTCCGATGTCTTTTCGAATTAAGTCGAGCAAGTAAAATAGAATTCGCATTGAATAATTGATTTTTATTAAGCAATCAATTAGAACATTGCCGTTAACTAAACATTTTTCATTGCAATTATCATATAAAAACGCGAGTGATCGTTTGAACTATTCTCGAAAATTTTAAGAAAACCTAATTCGTCAAATTAAATGTTTTAACTAACTTTAGAAATAAAATAAAAAAGAGAAAATGGGCACTCGAAGTCCGATTTAATATAAAACTCTCTTCTCCCTCATAGCAGAAGTACGCAGCGTGGTTTCATTCTACGCACCCCGCGCCCTCTTCATCGTATTGACGTTATCGGTTTAATTGGTCTACCAATGCGCGTTTACTTCCCCTCTAACTTTTATTTTAAGCTACCTCTGCCATCTCGACTTTCAGCCTTTTCTATAGCGCGATGTAGGATCCCGGCCGGTATTAGAGCTGTTTACAATGAACTACATTCGCGCTGCCGGCAAATATCAGTTTAAATAAACCCCCTCGGGATAGCGCCAGTCGCGGTGGCAACGGCAGCAGCCGGTGCGCGTCGATTATCAATACCTGCACATACCACCTCCTGGCGCCGGCTGCCTGCAGTCGGTCCTCCTGCTCTTTATTTTTACAGGTGCATATTATATTCTTGAAAAAAAGCCATATAATATAAATTATTTTTATATAATTGGATTAGCAGCTGTTATTGTTTGTATGAAGCATTATAAATCTGTAAAATAGAATTTATTTTTCTCTTTTTGAAGTAAATGGTATAGCTAATTTTTCATCTGTTTAACAGGATAAAGAGCCGTTGATAATTAAAATGTAAAGTATAATGTAAATAGAAAATACAAAGTCGCTTAAACTTAAAACTGTATGCGTAATGGTACGTTATACTCGCGCTTCAATAAAACATTAATCTTATACGCAGCAAAATATTTTGTAAATGTTTTTACTAAAAATTTTAAGGGACACTCCATTACATCTTGCTGATTTATTTACCACATGCTTTGATCATAAGGGGCACACTGCGTATCCCTCCCATTTCCTTTCTTTTGACCGATAGGTAGAAAATTTTGTAAAACAAGATCACTGTTTTAATTACTCATTCAGATAATTAACTTATATTCTAGTTTCACGCAGGAACGTGTTGTTATTAATTTGCGTTAAAGCTCTCACCAAAATGTTCGTCGACAGATTATATTAAGCCTCGTTTTGTGAAACGATAGCTTTTTCGCTGGTTTATTAATAATTAGCCCGGTCTGGGACTACATTAATTAGTGGCGTTTTCATTTTATCAGCGTGCGCCCAGCGCACAATTATGAAATTAAATTTTTAATGCTAAGCCGTAGAAAGCATTGAATATTAGTTTGCCAAATCCTTTTATTTGCTTTCGTTTATAACCGTCTAAAAGTTTTGCACTTCTTTATCGTATTTATTGAAAAATATTTTTAAAGGCTTTCTTGCAAACATTGATATTAACAGCCACATTTTCTTAAATATTAAAAAGATTCACACATAAATTTTAGTATAATAATTAAATGGTATAATTTAAATTCTATTTTATAAAACGAGGATAGAATTAAAGTTAAAAATAAAACAACAATAATAATTTACATCAGAATTGAGGAAACAAGTTTTTACCTCCTCCAGATTGTTTATACTTAATTAAATTAAAGATTTTTACACATGTGTTCAAAGTTACCGCGCATGCCTAGTGATAGCAAGTGTAAAAGAAGCTTGCGCCGACTCCTCCCACTAGAGGAATGCCGCCCTCTTTTCCCCACCCCAGTGGCAGACTCGCCACCCCTTCAACCCCTCAAACGCTCCACCGAGCGAGCCACGTGTTCAAGGCTCGCAAACTGGATGGCGCTACTGTACACTTTCCCGACGGTTCAGGGGAAATCCTCGTTCGTCCTATCTCGCGAGCTGCTTTCTCCTGTCGTCGGTAATGTGGAAAACTGAGAAGCCCGCGAAATCACGGTTTAGCAGGTGTCTGCTAGATTGCCTTGATAACCCGTGGCTTTCAAATTCACGTTGATAATAAGCTGGATGGTAACTAGCGGGAGTCTAAACTTTCTTTTTAATATCAACTGATGTGCAGTAATAGTAACGAAGCATGTACAAAAACTTTAGTCATGTGGTGTACAAAAAGATTTTTATTTGAAAAATAATTTACATTTTGAAATGAGAATTTTTGTAACTATGAATATATGTGTTTTGCCTTCACGACTCCATCTGCGTTCACTATTAAATTTTTTCATAAACAATTAAAACTAATTTGCACAAGTACTAAGGCCTGGACGACTCGACAGTGATTTACAGTAACACTAAAGTAACAGAGGCTAAAACGCCGGGAAAGCTGTCACCAAAAGTAAAGCTGGTTCTCTCGAAAATCATAAACGAGCCGCTAGACCAAGGTAGGCATAGAGCCGTGAGTATCACCTCCACATGTTCCCAATGCACCTCGATACCCGACAATACGCGTCAGCCTTTTACGATCGTTCAAGAGAGCTTTTAACGCAGCTGGGCGTATTATAATCCGTCGACGCGCATTGACCGGCGAAAACTGGCCGTGCAGCTGCGTTTGTGCTCGAAAATAATTATTATTAATAGGCTGCATGCGCGTACAGTCGGCAGTCGGTGGCTCGCGTAATTATCAAACTGCCCTTGTTTAAGTCGTAATTTAAATGCTCGCCCGATGTTACCATTTCGCTTAGAATTTTTTACTTTCAGTTACACAGATTTGTTATATTTCTAGCATAGAAGACCAAATGAGTCATCCGCTACTTATTTCTATTTTGTTCCACAATCGTAAAAATTGATTCTCCACTTCATTTTCTGTTATAGCACTAATCAACGAATTCTTTTTTAAATATTCACCTGTAGTTAAATATTATAAGTTGAAGAATTTAATTTTAATATTTTCAATCATATTATATTATGGAAAAAAATAAAGATAACGTTTGACTGACATTGAAGATAATTGAATTTCACTTGAAATAATAATCATTATACAGCTAAATTTTTAAATATTCTGAAAAGAAAACTGATACGAAATAAAGTAGCGCAATTTTCAATAGTAATTTCGTATTTAACTTCTAATTAATTGAGAAATGTGCACTATGAAGCTATTTTGTAGCTAAGAATGTACGAAAATGCCGTAATTATAGGCCTTTCGTGATAATTTCTTGTAATTAGTTAAAAAAGTGTACTAAAGAAAGTGACAAAGGCAAAACTGTGAAGGAGGCAGCAGCATTCAAAAAGCTTTGGCAAAAAAAGAAGGTCGCGATCCTCCGTCGCGAGAGGTGGGGCAAAACACTCTCGAAGAGAAGCCGGGGTGGTTTAAGGTTTTAAAGGAAAATTTAATATCAGGGTAACCGGATCCGCTCCCGCGAGCTCATCTCGCGCCGGATCGACTTGCGCTCGCAGGCTCCCCTTTAGCAAACCCGACGCTGCTAAACTATTGCCTGGCGCGCGACGTCCTCGATCCCTTAATCTCGCCTGCCGTGAGCGCGACGTTCACGCGTCGCAGCGATACCCCCTTCGGATTGTTCCACCGCTGCTTCTATCCCATTTGGACCTTCGATTCTGTACTATTGAAGCAAGATTGTACGTTAAATTGTAAATGGGATTATTGGATAATTAGATAAGAGTTCATTTGTTTAAGATATAAATTTTACTTTATTAACAAGTGGCTGCAGTACATTTTATTAATAACTCCTATTGTTTTTTTTTAAGGCAAGGCAGAAGGAATGACTAATTAAATCAGGATTTAATGAGTAGTGACCATGCAATTTCACAGTTCGTTTCTTTTATATGAATACCATTAATGAATCCAGTAAAATTAGATGTACTTTAACGTTTTAACATTATTCTTGCTTTATTTTAAAGGCATTCTGATTGCCAGCGTTCAATTGATTTTTCTCAAAGTAATTGAAATCTGGGATCTAAAAATAAATTGGATGAGGTGAAATTGCAGAGATAAAATTCACTTCAAGAGAGAGCCGATTTTTTTATCCCTGACACAGAAACATACCATTAAAAGGGGGATTTGCTGTACAAGTGTGATTTAGTTAAGAAATGACTAAAAAACGTTACAGATTTTCCGGTATCTATGGCGTACAAAAGGAGTAATATATACGATTTAAAAGTTGTTATTAATTGTCCATATTTATAGTAAATTATATAAAAATGAGTTTTTTGAACTAGCAAAAGATTAGATTGAAAAGAATCCAGGAATTAGCTTAATTCAACAAAATCTCCTTTCTTTCCAAGATATACTCTTGTTCTTTCCGGCCGGAGTTGAGGCCACTCTTACATTCCCGCGCATAACGATGTCGAGCGTGTAAAATATTTCATAGCCTCGTTTCTCCCTCTCCAGTTCTTGCAGCTCTCGCGCAAAAGGACCGCGAAAATATACTGCGAGTTCGCATGCCGCGAATGACGCGTGGCTCACCCCTTCGCCGCCCTCCCCTTCCCCCTTCGAATATGTAATATGCGCGCGGAAAGTGAATATATACCTTTTACATGACTCGACATTCTCCACTTGAATTTTTCTCTTTTGCATTTGAAATCCTTGCCTCCTCTATGTTTCGCTTTATTCGCCCTCGGACGCGTGTTATCGATCTCCTCGATGTATTTTCCTTGCCTTTCCGCTTCCCTGTCCCCTTCTATGACCCTTTTTTGCGTATTGCTACACTTGTATCCTCACTCGACGCGCCGAAACTTAGCGGAAATTCCCTCCGAGTGCCTTAACGAAACACCCTGCTCGCACCCTGCGTGAATTCTGACCGGTGCTTTTTTCGAAGCAGATTTATCGCACGCCGAGGAATAATTTGGTATTAAATTCGTGAGGAAGCCGGAAGAAACAGTGCAACGCCGATAAAGCGGCCACTCTTTTGGATGATTGATCGCTTTAAGTTGATTCAACGTTTCACTCACTTTAATGTTTCGTCGACGGTATGAATTATAAAGGAAACGACTGCGAACGGAAACATCGCGAAATTATTCTAATAAATGGATAACGATTTTCTTCCTTTGCTTTGTCAAATAACATTGACTTTATTCAATTAATTGCATCAAGCTATTAAATTCAAAGTACTTTAATAATATTATAAATAATTTAAAATTTTTTTTATTTTTAAAATTTGCAAAACAATTTTGTGTATTTAGCATATATGTTAGAAATCTAAATCGTCCTGGAAAACATTTGGTGATAAACTTCAATTTGCAACCGCACGCCTTCTCAAAGAAATTCCGAGAAATTGTCGTACGACCAGGCGGAAAGAAGGCGCGGCACGTGCACAGGGGTTTTAATGGCGTCGGGCAGATATGAGCAAAATAAATCTCGAATGTGGGCATTTAACAACCTGAAGGTGCAACACGACGGGCGCACATTCGCCGAAGGCGAAGCATCTGCAAAAGCGTAATAGCCGCGCACACCGGCAACCCCCGGCGTGCCTTATGAAAATGTAATGCGTTACTGCGGCTAGTGTCGAGTCTCTCTCGCAGCCACTACTGAGTAAATATCCCTTACCTCCCTTCTCAAATGTTTTTTTGACCCGTCTTTTTGGAGGCGGTAAGAGGCGGGACGTTTACCTTCCGAGTTTCTTTACGCAGATTTCTGTTTACCTTTTGCGCATTAAACTGATTTTCAAGTTGCAGATTTAGTACACAGCAAATGTAACCTTGCAGTAGATTATCTTATTCCTAATCATAATTATCTTTAAAAGTCTTTAGTACAAGCACTTATAATCTTCATTATTATTTTTCAATAGATACCTAGTTATTTTCTCAAATAAGAATTAACGCACGATCTCTTCATCAATGCGCTGACGAAAGCATTTTTTTCCTCGAAAGAAGGAGAGCAAAGAAAAGTGTTATTGTTTGCTTTTCAGTTTGAACCACACGACAATCTTTCTTTAACAAGGGTCGTTATTACCGTGCGACGACGACAATGTCGCATGCCTTTTTCTTCGCGGAAAGAGAAAGAAAGCCGGGAAAAGCATGAGAGCGGCGACGAAAGCCAGGAGAAAACAGAGATGTAGTAACTGGAGGTTATGGGGACGACGGCTTAAGTAGTCTATGGGTTGTACAGCTATTTGCCATAGAGAGAGAGAGAGAGAGAGAGAGAGAGAGAGAGAGAGAGAGAGAGGACAGAGGAGTGGAGTGAGGAGGATGGGGGGTGGATAACTCGCCTCCTTATTTCCCAGCAGACCCGTGCAGCATCTCCACATCTCTCCCTGTTTCCTCTTATACAGCTTGCATGCACCTTTGCCATTTTGCCTCCTCTCGCTAGCGGCAGCTCACCTCGGCCTGTTCTACTCTTCCTTTATGATTTACAACCGGCGATGCACATCTTATGCAAACTGATGATTTTTCTTTCTTTATTCTTCTTTCCTCTTTCCTTTTTTTTGCTCTAAAGTTTGCATGGTTTTGCACTTAGGGCAGAGCGGAGCTGACTCTCCGAGCTTCCAGGGCACAGAGTGTGCGCGAGGGCAAATATGTGATGAACTTAATTTTGGGAATGTAATAAAAAAAGGAAATGGAAATTAATCTTCAAAAAATTATAAAAATAAAATTTGTAAGGGGCCTAACAAAAAAACACATTAAAAAAAAATTTCCTTGATTCTCCTGAAAAAACATAACGCTATGAAAAAATCAGATTTGATAATGTTCACTTAAAAAAAAATTATGGCAATTTCGCAAATTAAGATTTTTTCTGATAAATCACCTGAAAAATGTATGTACATGGCAGATTTGAATTATACTACTTTACACATTGAATTGTTCTTTTGTTCTTTAGGAAAAAGTAAAATATATTTTTTTTATTAGGTGCTTCGTCTGTTTATCCGCGATATTATCGACAGACACGTACCAATATACATATATCTACTTCTCAATCGCGCGTAGAACAAAGCTAAACGTTTGCTCTGGCTCGATTTCGACCAATTACAGCAACTCAACAACTGATCAGTCGGAAACGTCTCGGCTTACACAGCGTCTCTCCAAATTAGGGGTAGGATGGGAGGATCTGGCTTGATGTTCACTAAAATTCAGCCCGAAGGTATGAGCGCAGGTCCTCGCTTAGGCACACCGATCAAAGTACTCTCAGATGTTTCAGTCCAATTAGTGTTTAATTAAGCCATATGTTAACTGGGCGCCATAAAAAGTGTAGCTTTGATGCTCCTTTGAGTTTTCAGCTTCGTCGAAATTGTCTTTTTTCCTAATTAAATCACTTTCTGCAATATTTATGCAATTTCTAATGTTTACAGTAAATATTTCAGTTTTTACACTCGGTTATGTTTTAATATTTTATTTTAGGGTTAGATAATACGGTTTTCTTTAAATGCAAGTAATTTAATTTATAGTTGTATAGTTTCTTGCTGCAAGCGGTTTAGTAAATGTCGCATGTCGAATCTCTTAATAAGCAAAACTCGTGAAATGTTGCCAGTTTCTCTACCTGTCGTCCCGCGGCACTGCCGGAATATTTTCGGAGTTTACGCGCGTGCGCTTAATAGGAGATAATTAGTGAATATGCTAATTAGGCAGAAAATGAAGGCTGCTTTACAAAGAGGCTGGTGAGGGCCTATAATTAACTCGAGTATAACGCGCTCTTCACTTAGATGTAATTACCCAGGCCTAGTTTTCTTACGGGACATTCTCGCACCTGCAAAAATTAATTTACATCATACGTGAGTTCCGCATTGTTTGCTTAACTTGTCTCCCCATATAAAAGGGTGTAAACCCTGCACTACTTAATACAATGAAGCTTATTGCCTCTCACACTTTCATAATTATTTCTTCTCTTCTAAAAGTTAATAATACGCGTGTCGGCTGTAAAGTCAGACATTGATGAAAATATAGAGAAGCAGCTTCCTTATCTCAGCAAGTGCATCGCCGTAATACGGCGTAAGTTGGTAGTATGCACACGCGCATGAATGGCCCAGGGTGGGGGTGGCATAAAAGGAAAACTCTCGCCGAGATGAAAAAGCATCCGTCACTTTCAGTTTCGGTGAGTGGCACCGGTGCCGCGGGCTCGCGGCGCAAGAAATTTATTGAGGCTGCAAAAAAAAGGCGAAAGTCGAGGAAGGAAGAGACGCGCCCGCGCCGCCCGCGGCATAGGCGCTGAAAATGTGCACGGCGCGGTGAAGCCCAAAGCAGTGTATATCAATTAACGCCTAAGTGCGTTAAGGGGGGGAGCGCGCAAAGACGTCGGCGGGCTAAATTATTGCGCGACTCGGAAATTTTCGTAATTTTCTCATTTTCCTTTGTTTATATCCCATTAGGATTTTCGCCGCTCATTTTCGCGTTTAATTGTAATTCAGTTCGTGCTTTCAAACTTTTCCTTATGGATTTTTTTCCAAGCGCGCTCGCAGAAAATATAACAAGCGTTCTCGGTATTGTATCATTAAAAATCAAAAGTATTTTTCCCAGATTTTTCGGCTTTTAACTGCATTGCAGGTAATAATAAAATTGTATTTTCATTTCAAGAACGAATGCGCTTCAACTTAATTTTTATATGGATTTGGGAGTATCCACTTTACCTCTTTGCGCAGTAAAATCAATGCCTCGCAAATTAACAGAGTTTAATTAAAACAGTTCGCAGAATAAAGCTGTCGCACAGCTCGCCGAATCTCGCCGGTCGAACTCTCTTTTTTTCCACCTCCCCGCTGCGCTCTGTCCCGCCGCATCTAATTTCGGGCCGAATCGTGAATTAATGTTTCCGAAAAAAAAGCCAGAGCGGAGCGGGCAAAAAGACAGCGGCGACGGGATCGGAAGTGCTCGAGGTCGTATTAACGAAAACTGATTCGATTGTCGGCGGCTAATCGAAACGCATTCGAGTTTTAACAATAAACTCATTAATGTTAATGCCGCGTTAACAACGAGTCGGACCGGAGACTAATTCGGGACGCCTGCCTGGCCGAAACAAAAGCCGAGAAATGCTTCCACGGTATGAGCGCAAACAATGAGCAAACGCTCCCACC
The DNA here is from genome assembly GCA_900480045.1 of Eurytoma adleriae. Classification (NCBI taxonomy): domain Eukaryota; kingdom Metazoa; phylum Arthropoda; class Insecta; order Hymenoptera; family Eurytomidae; genus Eurytoma; species Eurytoma adleriae. Next base: position 122,073 of record UXGC01000044.1, read on the forward strand.
CTCTCTCTCTCTCGCTCTCTCGCACTCTCGTTCTCCCGTATCGGCGGAGCATTGATTATCGGAGATATTCAATTAATTATCGGCACGCTTGTTTTGCGCTCGGGAGCTCGGTGTCTCCATATTATACCAGGGAAACGCACCGGATAGAGCCGACAAACGCTCGTGGAAGATGGGCAATAGTCGTATTAGTCGAGGACGAGTGAGGGACTCGATATGCGGACGGATGATAAAACCTCAAGGTCAAAGCAAACATCTTAAATTTTTCTTTATTGCCTCGATGTAACAATTACTACTAACAATAACCCAATTAGTTTCATTCTCTTTAAAAGATTTAAAAAGTAGCCTTATGATAATATTCAGATCTTAAAAGTTAAAAAAAGGTAATTATGCAATAACTTACAAAATGATGAATTATTGCATTATTAAACTTTTAACGTAAAAATTGCGAGCCGAAGTGATCAATAAAGGTGATAAAGAAATACAGAGCGACGGAAGTATCGAAGCGAAAAGCCAATCTCTAAAACAAAGCGTGAAGTTTCAACGTGCGCGACAGCCAATTTTATACGCTAATTAGGCACAATGATTAATTGCCGCGATAGTATCGGCAGCTAGAATGTATAATTAGGTGATACTTCGAACCTGCATTGTTTTAAAATAGGGGAGTTAAGCATAAAGCACCACGGGACAAAAGCTAGTATGCATTTAACGTATACTTCATGGCTGCATTATTAGGCCGAAAATTGCTTTTTACATAATTTAATAAATCTTTCTTTTATGTTATGAAGAAAACTCTTAAACAATACCGATGTAAATTTCATTCATAAAATATTATTATTATAAATTTCAGTCTACATATTATAAAAATGCAATCATTAAAACGCCTTTTAAAAAAAATCTAGATAATTTTGTAACAAAAAATGATAATACTGTAAATCTTAATAGTACCAAAGGTTTAATTATTTATGAAGCTATATAACTTTAAACAGTGGTAATACATGCAATGTGGGTTACAACGATACTATTTCTTATAGATAAAATATTATCAGCAATGAATATTGTACGTAAAATAGAAGCATTAAGTTTTAGTTCACAGATAGCTACGAATAATATCACTGCGCACATTATTTTGCTTATGTTTTGTTAAAATTTTGTTACGAACCGATACACTTTAAAGTGTTTTCTTTGAACGAGGAAAAATAATTCGGAACGTTTATCAGAATCTGAAAAGAATTTATTTAGCGCGTTTAGCGAAAGTCGCAGCGTGCGCTCCGCTTGAAAATAATAAGTCAGTCAGCGTCGTCAGTCACAGGGCGTGCAGAATGGAGCCAATCTCCGCGCTCTACATTTCAAGCGCGTAAGGTCGCAAGCGCAGTTAAGGATCGTTTGATTATAAATACAATGCATCCTTATGGCTAATTTAAAAGTTCGAGGGTGCTCGCGGAAAAAGCGACTGCCACGGACGCCGACTCTCTCCTTTCCGATTCCGATCTGCATGCATTTCTATGCATTTCCATGCATTTCTAATGGGCGCCCCTTTTTTGCCGAGCCAGTCCGCCAGCCAGCCCGCCAGCCAGCCCGCCAGCCAGTCCGAGAGCTAAGCGATCCGCGCTCACGGCTAAAAGGGACGAAAAAAAGGACGCCAGCCGCGGAGGTAAAATAGAGCTCGCGCGCGACTTTCCTACCGCGATTCCGTACCTGACGGATCCTTAATTAAGGCTCCCGAGGAAAAGTAACGAGGCAGGGCTGGGGCTCAGCCCAAGGGAAGCAGAGAACGGATTACGAGCATCCGAACTTTGCTAAGTCGCATTGTCTCCGCGTTTCGACTTTTTAGGACGTTTCGTACATTTTATCTCGCAAGTTGAAACAGCCGAAGCTCCCTATCGATTTTTGCATTTGCTAACTCATCCTTATGGTAATTAATTCGGGAACTAATTTCATCCGCCGAAACTTTCATCTAACTTTTTCTTCAAAAAAGTAATTATTTTAAAACAGTAATAGCTGCTGCTTGTACATTTTATAATAAAAAAAGTTTTAACATTTTTTTATGTACCTACTCCACAGTGCACTCAAAACTTTCGTAAAATAAAAACTTTCCCAAGTACTTTTTTTTAATTTTTTAAAGCAATTCTATTTGTTAATTAGTTAATAAAAGCTTCACGGCAAAATGTAATTCCCCCTCCTGCGAGGCTCGAAAAAATCAAATTTTTAGCTGCACTGCGCGAAATATAAAAATTCTCTTAGCGGCGTATAAACGCGTGATTGTAACGGCTTCGAGCGCATAAAGCCGAATGGCCGGGACCTTCGAATTTCAATGAGGCGCATTCCACCTAAGATTTGGAGAACACGTAGCTGCGAGTAGCCCGCCTTGAATGCGGCGCTAAAGCGGGAGCTGGCGCCATTAGGAGCTTATCTTTTTTCGAGGCATGTACATCACGCGCCGTGGCTCTCGGAAAATTTGAATGGGTCGCGGGGTGGCTGGGGTCTTGGGTGGGCAAAGTGCCTCTTCAGGGTGCGGTAGCCGCTAGTCGTGTCGGTTCTCCGAAAATTTCGCATTCGCCGAGCCCCGGGAACGGCTTATAGGACCATTTGTTTCTACTTATGCTCGGTCTGCGAGCCCCACCGGCATTACGCGGAATGTGTTGATACCAAAATTGCTTCATTAAGATTATATTATTGTGCGAGCGCATTCGGCCAGGCTCTGCCCCCGCGCTCGCCTCCTTTATGCAAACTAGAGAGATTCCTCCCAAAATCAATGCGAAATATTAAGATATTTTTTGCATAATTAATTTGAGAAACGTCAATTTTTCACTAGATTTCAATTCTCTAACTCACAATTCGCGGTTCACTATTGCGCATTTTTTTGGTAGCGCGCGAGGAAAGGGATAACTCCGGGGCGAATTATCCAAAAGAAAGGCGAGGACAAAGAGAGCGAAATTCCAGTACGTTTATATCTCCCCCAGAAAAATAAAGCTCCGGCGTCGTTATATTTTTCGCAACGCGCCATTCCTTGGACCATTTTCGCTTCCCTCTCGTGCGTATCGCGGTCGCGCACGCGGAGCGCGTAGAAAAAGGAAGGGACGAAGGGCGGGGGTGATTTGTCGCGGCGGATATGAGAGAGCGCGCGCGCGGCAAATTCCACCCCTGGACGCAATATTATTTTAAACGATGATATAGGAGGGACGCGTGGTGCCGCAGAGCAAACCGCGCGCCGACGCCGCGTCGGCGGCGACCGGCGGCGCTCCCGCTCTCTCCCTCTCTCTCTCTACCCGCTTCTCGAGCCTCACGAAATGAAAATCACGAAACGTTATGAGTCCGTGTACGTGTAGTGTGCGAACGGCACGCGCCGAATTCCAGCCGCGTCTCTACTTTTTCCTGGCGTTCTTCCTTAATTTGAAATAGACGCGCTTTTTTATACTCCTTTATTTCCTCTGTAAATCGATGTAATGAGTGTTACTGATGCTTTTTCATTAGATTGTTTCAACACCGAAATTTCACCAGTTTTTTCCACAAAATAGCGTAATTGAAATTGTTTAAAAATAAATCTTTTAATTTCGTTAACTATCTTCCGCTCTTGTTTAATTCATCTTTGTCGCTGTTAATTAATCAATATTAGATTCTGTCCGAATAATAAATATTTATCCATCCTGTTTTGCAGACGGATTGATTTATCCACCTTTACAGATGAAAGGTTTGTCTTATTTACTGGGTTATGATACAATTAGAATCGTCTCCCATTTTATTAATTAAGAGCGAAAGATTAAAATTTGATTTATCCTCGGAAAGCGAACGAAAATAATTTGTAATTAATTTTGAAGCCCAATTGAATTAATGGATAGCCGCTTCGTAAAGATTTACTGTTCGTATCGCAGGACAATCTGCTATTTCGCCAGAGCGTAAGTATTATGAACTTAGTTAAATTAACGTAGAGCAGCATTCACGACTCGCAATCAGTGCGGAAGTGCAACCGCACCTCCCCCTCTCCTCGCTCCCTTAGCTTCTCGCTTCCCCAGGAAACTTCATCGCTCTTGGCCCATTCCGCGTATCTCCAGTCACTCAGGGATCGTCAATCGCAATTACGTTAAATAGTCTAATTGGTCCTCTCCCGCATAACTGCTTAACTCCTGGCCTGGAGCTACGGCGCCCGCTCGCGCTTCCTCGGCGCTGCGTATCCTTGGAAGAGACGGAAGGTGCGAGCGGAAGCCGAAGGAGGAGAGCCGAGAAGGTTCTCCATTCCTTTTTAGAAAAGTTGCGCGCTGGTTCGCGGCCAAGGCGCAGCCTCTTAATAATACATGTCTCTTGAATCGGCGCCAGCCCCGATAATTTCGGCAAGGGGCCTCCTCGCCTGCTTCTCTGTCTCTCTACCGATATTTCGCAGAGGCTAAGGGGAGGGGGGAGGGTAAAACTGTGCCGCCGCATCGCCTTTGCGGCGATTTTCGAAGTCGCCGCCTTGGCTACGGCGAATAAATCACTCGGCGAAGAGCGAAGACTTGTTTTGTGACTCGCCGCTGCCGAGCATTAACATTGAGAACTTCTTCTGGGTAGAAGGATTCGAAACTTTTTATGGATTTTCTTTTTTCAGAGAGAAAAGGACGGACGAGTGGCGACAGCGCGAAATTGAAAACGCTGCCAAAATCGAGATATTCTTTATCGGATTAGCGCGGCGCTTCGTTATGCGTGATCTATAACTGATCGCCACTGCTTCAACTTGTTAAATATTCTGTTCGTCTAAAAATTCATATCAAATGGAGAACATTAGCTTTCCCCAGGCGTGCTTAATTAATTGCATAAGTGAAAATGGAGTAATGGAGTAGACCGCAAGTTTTATTCATCCTCACTTGGCGTTGATTGAATCATAAAGATAATTGTAATTGCACAACGAGCCCAGAAATTCTCATGAAGCGCAAGTCTCATAAGAACATGAATTATTCGCGAAAGGAACTGGCGTGTAAGACCTCTGTGAACTTCTGTCCAAGTTTCTCTCTCTTCGATCACCGTTACTACTGCACATCACGTCTCGCAAGTTGTCCCCAAGCGAGAGAGAAAGAGAGAGAGAGAGGAGAACATCGATATAAAGTCAATTTGCCCCGATTCGAAGTAAGTCACGCGCGCGCGACGTTCATCTGGTGGCTTCCGCTTAAGACTTCCGGCTGTTCTTCGGATCAACCTCCTCGTGCAGTTTATTGTGCCGATGAACGGATTGCTACGTAGGAGAGTTCCGTAAAATAAACTTCTTTTTCGTAGGAGAAAATTAATCGAAATGAATGTAGTAAAATGGTTAAATTATATTTACAGTTTATTTTGATGCCATTATGAGTATAATTTGTCTTATTAATTAACATTAATTAAGAATAAATTGACCATCCGAACGTAGAGCATTATATTATTGCAGTAGCGCAAATATTGTAAATTCAAATTTAGATGGTACTGCTGTTTAATTAATGTTTATTTGATAGACCGAATTTATGAATTTATAATCGGAGTATTGTATGCATTATTGGTAAATTATTTAGAAAAGTAAAAAAATATATTTCATTTAATCCCATTTAATATTTGATAAAATTAATTTCAATCAAAAATTGATGCAGAAATCTATCTGATAATTTTATAATGAAAATAGCTTATTACATTTACAGTAGTAAAAAATATAAATAAATATATTAATCTCGGTATAGGTTCGTAAGTACTAATAAATCTAAGAATAATAAATTGAAAAAAAAAATTTATATTTTTCCAGTTCTTAAAAAGTAAGTAATGTACATAAAAGTTGAGGTGAGTAGTCAGTCAGTCACGCGTCGATCAATCATCGATCAATTCGACGAAGTAATCATTAGCTGTAATAATTAGCTGTAATTCGGGTTAGCACCCGGAGTGTAGGAGAGGGTGTCGATATTGTACGAGCTCAAAACCTGGTCGATCCACTGACGACCCTTGGTCACGTCGGCGTAGACACCTGGTATCTCGTTGTCGCCGCAGCCGATACCCCAAGCCACGATACCAGCTTGAGTGTAGCGGGACGGGTCCTGAGCCAGTGGGCAGACAAGAGGGCTACCGCCGTCACCCTGCAACATTTATGGAAACGTTAAGAGATGAATGAGAACATAAACATTTTACGATTATTAAAATTAATATATTACCGTGCAAGTGTCAAGTCCACTGACACCACCAGCGCACATGAAAGTCTCGTGAAGCTTGAAGTATTTGCCAAGACGAGTGGTACGAAGGGCATTCTGACATTGGCCGTGGGGAACAGTGGGCAGTTCAATAGCCTTAAGAATGACCTGGTAGTGTCCCTTGTCACCTAAATTATTGTGCAAATATATTTTAGTATATTGAAATTGAAATAAACTCTGAATATTTAAACTTTTTGATTTGAGAGTGTTATTACCAAAATTGTTCTTTCCCCAACCGGTAGCAAAGCATTTGGAATAGTCGAATACTTGACTGGCCTCTGGTAGGCAGACAACCTCAACGTTGTCAGCAAGCTCGACAGGTTGAGCGAGAATGAGCAGAGCATAATCGTTGTACAAAATGCCCCCTTTATATCCGGGGTGAGTGGTAACCACAGCCACTTCACGGTCTTGGTGGGGCAGAGGCTCGTTTACAGTCTGGGTGTCCCATTCTCCAGCACGGATGGTGATATCTTTAGCGACTTGTCTGTTAAACAATAAAAGATCCATAAGAATTAAATTCTGATTCTGTGGTGTACATTTAGCTAATGGTTTATCCAGTTCTTTATTGAAAGCTTACCCATGAACACAGTGAGCAGCGGTCAAGACAACTCGTCTGTGGATCAAAGAGCCACCGCACTGATATACTTTTGCAGGATTTCCTTGAACGGTGGTTTGCTTCAATACAGCAACCATCCACGGAAATTCGGCAAAATTAGCTTCGTTGTTGAAGTTTCCAGTTATTCTGAAGCCAATACCGTTGGGATTACGGTAGCCGCAACCTTTGCTGACGTGCTTTTCACCAATAGTACCGCCTCCCTGGCCTGGATTGACAGTACCACCCTGTCCACCTTGACCCTCATGTCCACCCTGACCACCTTGACCCTCGTGTCCACCCTGACCACCTTGTCCACCTTGGCCGTTGTTTTCACCTTGACCACCTTGTCCACCTTGTCCACCTTGACCACCTTGTCCACCTTGTCCACCTTGACCACCTTGTCCGCTTTCATCATGACCAGAGAGTAATTCAGGTGGTAAACAGCAAACTTCTAAGAAATGCTCGCACGGTCGCCTTTGGCTATAAAAAATATGAATGAAGTTAAAAAATAAATCTGCAAGAAATACAGTTTTTAAAAATCGATTTTTTTCTTGTCACTTTTAAAATATTGATTCTGTTTAAAATGAAAATGTATTTAAATGAATATTTAAAGTTCCTTTCATCAAATGAATTTGTATAATCAAAATTTTCAATACTTACGATTGTGGATTGTCAGCAGTTCCGACTAATCCAAGCCTGATATCAATGACACCCAATCCATTTTCGTTCATGCTTCCATTGTAGTTACATTGATAATATGGCACGCATTCACACACGGAGTTTTCCCATTCGACATCTGTTGCCCTCTTAACTCGAGTTTCTGCATTCACACTCGGAGGTTCGCCAAAGACGAATCTTACGAGTTCATTGTAATCGTCCGGAATGTTGACGGCTGTGCAAACGCCGGCAAGCAGCAGCGCTGCTAAAATTCCCCTCAACATGACTGCGCCTTTGAAACTGCAAAATAATTTGAATACTGGTCAAGATCTATTTTAAAGGCTAAAATCTTATTTGTCTACTACAATGGCTTTAATTATTTCCACTTCAACGCACTAGCAGACAATTTATCCTCAATATTAAAAAAACACTAAGTTTTTTGTTCGAAGAATATTACTAGTTTCATAAATGCGGATTGATGAGTCACGGTACATTGCATAAGAAAGAGGCACAGGCTTCTTTCTTGAAGGATTGAATCTGGCATCAATGGCATGTTTAAACACGATCACAGCTGCGTAAGTAATTTGCGTCATTCTTCTTAAAAGGTTTGAAAAACACCGAAATTATCTTTTGCTTTCACGGATTGGTGTATGTACAAATCAAAATCATTTTAACGCGAGTAACTAACTGCGACAAAATTGGTATTTTATTTAAATGTATTTGTTTCCTGGATAATTTTACTCCATGGCCTTCAATGATCGATAACTTTCAATTAATCTTAAAACGCTTAATTGTATGGAGCTTCAATTATATTTTATTACATTTATTAAAATGAATTATAATTTCACAAAAAATGAATCCACCTTTCGATATGACTATTATTACAAAAAATTATTACGAAAATTGAATCGATTCGAATTATTACAAAAAATGAAATTTTAAATTATATTTTTATTAATATAATAAACTAAAGAAAAAAATATTTCGCATAATTAATAAACTAATTAGATGGTAATAATTAAGCTTTAGAAAAAACAATCCGAAAAAGAAGTTCATTGTACTCACCAGGTACGCGTATGATGTACCTCCTTTCGCGGACGCGGCTGAGCGATGATTAGCAGTGTGGTATCTCGATCAGTGGTTTTTTAAGCAGAATCGCCTGGCGCGGTTCTCGCGTTCCCCCTTCCACCTCCAGCATGCGAGCCTCATTGGTCACACCGTCACGGTATGAGTGTTCGTAGATAGGTTGCGACGTCATCGCCTCGAAAACGATGGTTTAATTTTTGCTACGATTAAGTGGAATAAACTGGGTACATCCCAAGCTCATTTTTTGCTCACTTTTTTATCCGCGCTGTCCATATAGCACGCAAATAGTAATTGGCAATTTATGGCAACTTGCCTGGGAAATCCGTCCAGTGAGTCAGAATTTCCCGTAAGGCTGCCTTTCGTCCGGTCAGTTGAGTTTGCGCTCAAACTATTACCGTTCGCTTTTCACTGCAATTGTCCAATATTTGACTAGTCCCGGAGTTTTTGATTTATGCCGCTGTTCAATGAAGCAGAGAATCTGTTTGTAACAAAAAAGGCCCTTTCGATTTACTCGCGGACGTGCGTCATGCGGACGCCTAAAGGCTTTTCCACTTTCCGTAACTGTGTCATTCGTTAGCGTTTAAAGCTGAATTGTGCAAACTGATATATTCAAAGATGATAATTAAGCAAGAAGTTGAAATTTTAAATGCAACAGATTCAAGATACATTTACAAACAAGTTTCTCTCAAAATTTTTTTTCAATATTTTGTTACATTTATTTGGCAGAGATTTTACGGTTAAAAACACAAAAGAAGTCAAATTTAAAAAATTAAAACTGGTTTAACCCAGTATCGTTCTTAAAACATTTTTACAACAACCAAAGAGTCCTTCGATGTAAACAAGTTCTACCGGAAAAATTAAATTTTAATGTCGTATAATTACATTTTAAATGTGACAACAAATCGTTGGTTTGATATGGTGAAAGGTATTATTTTTAAATTATTCACATACTAAATGCACGAAAATGAAACATTTAACATTGTAAATTACATCTTTAGCTATTTTTATTTATTTTCGAGTTATTTTACTTACTGTACAAAAGTCTAATTTATTTTTTTATTAAAATTCATCGTTTTCAATATTTCTAGAAAATATTTTAATTTTTTGTTTATAAAATAACGAGAGAATCTTGATATACTGAAATAATTCAGTAAAAAGCTCTTCAAATTTTCCAAATTTATCCACAGCCAGCTGTGAGCTGATAACACATATTACTACATATTATGTCATTAATCTATCAGCCAATAGATCTAATTTTTTTATTAAGAAAATTATGTTTTCAAGCAAACTAAGATTATAGTCCTAATTTTCGATATCAATTTATTAATTAAAAATTAAAATGCGAAACAGTCGTTTGTGCCAGAGTTGCAAAAGTTAATGCATAATTATGTCATTCTTTTCCAACAGTTATACAAATTCTCTTTAAAAAATTTAAATTAATACAATAACATTTACATTGACATGCGATTATTTTAGTCGTTATCTTTTTTTCCTTGAATTAAATTAAACACTACGTTTTATGGAATTGTTTAAAAAAAATCAAATTTTTTTATTGATTAATTACATACCTTTCTTTAGCCATTGGCAAACACAAATAGTTAAGAACTCCGAAATTTTCGTCGCAAAGAAGCACTACCTGTTTGCGCACATTTTATTCGTGGCTTCGCTCAGATTTAATGCCCGTGCAAAAGCTTTTTCGTGTATACCTGTGTTTGTATTACTTCGCTTCTCTCTCGCACATTCTCAACTGTTATCACAAGCCCCTACCAACTCTCTCCCTCTCTCTCGCTCACCCGCTCTTTGCTTTATTCTACGTTTTTGTCGCGGAAAATCAGGCAAAACAATATGTAATCTTCATCGCAATAAGTTAATAATGTTTGCCGAGTTTACGAGGTGGGCAGAGCGAGGGGGAGGGGGCCAAGAGCACGGCGAGCGCGTTACACGTGTTTTGTGTGAAAAACGAGGGTCGTAATCGAGTCGTTCGAAAACAGCACCGGCTTCGATCTGCCCGCCGGGAAAATGTTCCCGCGCCGAAGCGGGCAAGGAGTTCTCGCGTGAAAATTACCCGCTGGAGATTCAGGAGCGCGGAGAAATAAAGAAGGCCGCGATTTCTTCGAGTCGCTTTGTTTGTCCGTGATCGAGCGGAACATGCAAAAAGATTTAATGCGATCGTAGCCGGAGGAAATGTTATTTGGGCGGCGACGGGAAATTGAGATTTCTTTTTAAATCGCCGGTATTCTCTTGAGCTCGATTTGTATGTGCTGATCGATTGTGTAATGTCAATTTTTTTGCCACACTTTGTCTTGATTGAACTTTTAATTTCAAGCATTTTAAAGTAACCTTTAAAAATAATTTATTTTTATGTTCGCATTATTTAAGTTTTCATGATTAACAATGTATCAAGAGCAAGCGGCTGCGCAAACTTTTAGATATTCAAATGCTGACGCGACTTAAAATTCATATGAAAATTAAATATAATTAAAATCCGAGAAATTAAGCAGTTTTGTAAATATTTACTTAGTTCGTAATTTAACCAGGTGCCTTCAATATTTGGTGCGTGATTGGGAATATTAAATTCTCCAAAAATAATAGTAACTTTTTTCAAATGTGTTCCCGACTTTTAAATTTATACTAAATTTTCCAGTTCACTTCCAAATCGAGATTAAACACTTATACGATATACTTCCACTAAAAATAGTATCATTCAGATGTGGTAACTCTCTTATCATATTAGTAAAAACGTTGAAAACTGTCGACATAATCATTTTCCGACGGGTATTTCCACATTTCAAACAAATCTAATGAGAAAGTGTTATAATTATTAATTGCTGGTTTTTTGTATCAGTTGTTATTAGCCTTCAACGTGATTATCATTGTAACCTAATTAGTAGACGTGTGCGTATAATTGTTATTTGTGCGCTCTAGTAACGATATTGCGTAGTTTATATTAACTGTAGTCATTTTTTTCTTTTTCGACGCAGTATAATGCGGAAAAATCGGCTGGGCCGCGGAGGCGAAGTTGACTTAACATTCGAGAAAAATTCTATTCCTTGCGATACGGCAAATCGAATCGTCGAAGCGAACAATTACAATTCTCCCGCGTATTTCCGCGCTGGGTCTCTCCGGTAGACGCAAAAAAGTCCCGGAGAAGCGAAACGCTACTCGAGGCCGGAAACGGCGAAACAAAACAGCGGGCGAAAGAGCGAGTACTCATTTCCAAGTCCCATACGCGCTGGTAAAAGCGGCGACTGGAGTTGCGCAGGTAGCCCCTTCCGGCGCGTCTCCCCCGGAGAGATAGAACTGGAACCGAGCCGACAAATTAAAAGCCGCTCGGCGCCTAAAAGGAACAAAGCGAGCGGGCCGGAGGAAAACGCGCGCCCATTGGCTGGCTCGGAGACTTCGATTTCCGGGGGGAGCCTCGGCGGCTCTTCCGCGAATTCGCCGATTGATTTCCGGTCTTAGAGCCGGGCATACGTGAGTCACATGCGTATGCGAGCCGCCGCTGGACCGTGAGCTGCCGAGCCGCAGAGCCGCCGAGCTCCCGGCAGCGCCACGGCGCTTAACGAGCGTCGGGCTACGCGCCACCCCTACCAAAACCCCGCGGCCAATTACAGCGTGTAACGGTGCAAGCGTAACCGCAGCTCCTATTTTATTTTTTCCACTATATTCAATTCTTAAGCTGTACTTATAGTTCCCACCAAATTTGCTTTTCTTCCGACGTAGCATGCCTATTAATTACTATTTTATAGAGAGAAGATAAGCTAATTATATTAGCACTGATTCTAAATTAAGAATTTCTTTGGTTGTTCTCTTAAGTTTGAAAATTAACATTGATTTGGTAAATGTCGGGCATTATCTAAGACTGACAAGACAAGTTTTATGGAAGAAGGCACGAGGAAAAACAGGTATCGGATATTTGACCTTGCACGCTTTTTTCAAGCTATTTGTCACGATATGTTGCAATAGACAATATATTTTCATGAACATAATGTGGCGTTTCATTTTGTATTTTTTATGTGCGTGACTGACTGTTTAAACATTTTGTTATTTCATTCCTCAATAAAGATGTAACGCTGAATGCGTTTTTAAAATCAACGTAGAATCTTAAAGAAGCACAATTTTTTTAATTAAAACATCTTATTTGTTCATTTTAGAATATTTAGTCCGTTAAATATTGTCGTATCGAATAAATCTAGCGCAAAAGAGCAGATAAGTGTAGAGGTTCAGCTAGGAAAAGAAAAGCTATCTGGGCTTTCTGTCGAGACGTCGTTGATTCGCTCATCCTTTATGTAGGTAATTATACACGCCCTCGGGCTCCCGACTTGAGAAAACTCGCCTGGGGGGCGGTACAAGAGAAGCGCTCTAAAGAAAACGGCCCCGAGTTTCTTTAGCCGCGACTCGCCGAGGACACGATAGTGGGCGAATGAGCGGGCTGCAAGGGAGAAAGGGGAAAATGCAGATCGCAGTTTTGCGGTGCGGAGGCTGAATGGAAAAGTGATGAAATATAAATATGGTACCCAGGGGAAAAGAGAAAGAACCGCTCTTTTTCCCCCTTTTACTCCTCTATCCGGCTATATTAGCCGATATTTGGTTCGATAAAGCTGCCTCGTCTCCATCCCCGCCCCTTCACGGCGGAGGTGAGCGCGTGCAAACAGCGATCCTACCTGCGCGCTTTTCCCAACGGCCACGTGAAATAAGAAGGAAACAACAGACGGCTCCGCTGCTCTTCAGATGTATTTTCGTCTCATTTTCGAATGAAAAAAAAAGTGGAAATGCACTACTTCTTTTTCTATCGGTTTATTATTTTATTTTATTATTTTATGATTTGACGTAATTTATTGAATAAAATCGGAAATACTCTTTTCAACGCTTTCCATGGATGTATTAATTTTACTGCGAAAAGAAATCCGATTGTACTGGAGATTATCCGAAAAGCCAGGGGAAAAAAGTTTAGCGAAAAAAATTTTGGGAAAATATTTATAAGTTTAATCTTTAAATTCTAAACTGATTTTGATAAGCTGCAAATACTAGGTACGCATTTTTTTCTAAAAAAGAAAAATGTTCCCTTGAAATAATGCATTTGAATAAAGTCGTGTACTCCAGATATTACAGCAGAAGAAACGGGCGAAAGGGAGCGGGTAAACGAGAGACGTATTGGCGGACGTTAATTCGACATTGCCCTCGTTACCCTTATTTCTCGAGGCACTTGTTATTTTCGTCATTCCGGCCTGCCGCTGCAGCGCGTGTGAGCACCTTTAGCCCGCGTGTAGTTGTTGAGGCAAAGGAATAAGCCCTCTCTCTTTCCCTTCGGAGCCCCGACCGCCCCGGGCTTCTATCGTCGCAGCAGGTACAAGCCTTGTTATCCCCTCTATATATGTATACGCCCTCGCGCGCAATATACGAATAGCGCTCGACAGCAGGTGTTCTTGTATATTCTAGTTTGCCCTACATCGACTTCAATTTACTTAATCTTTTTTTCTTGTTCATGTTCCTACGAAACTTTCCTACCTGCAGGTGGACGAATCTTTGTTAGGGCGAAACAAACATTTTCATCCATTATCGTAAACATCTATTTTATCATCCGAGTATCTTTTCTCTAACCGCATGACGTGTCCATAGACGTAAAATAATTTTTTATTAAAAAAAGGTAGGGATACCTCTAATAAAACGTTACAACTATTATTTTGTGGTAGAATAATAATGACACAGTTCGTAATGCATTTTTTAATAAAAGAAAGAAGAATACTAGTTTGCACTGCAGTATTTCAAGGGATTTTTGTTTGTTTCACCTTCACGGCAATACTTTAGCGATAAATCATAGAAAATACATAACTCTAAGAATGAAAAGTTCTTCTTTACATCCAACATCGCAAGTTCGCAGCAGCGCGCGCCTAATAAAGAAATATTAACTAAATAAACGTAAGGATGACGCTAAAAGAGCACATGGACTTTCTGCAGCACAGTTTCGCAACTGTCTTATTACAATTCCCGAGTTCGTGTAGCTTCTTAACGAGGAAAGAGGGAGCAAGAGGGAAAATGAGGAACGGAGAGAGAGGGAGAAGAAATTTTAAAAGTAAAAGATAGGGAAGGAGAAAGGAGAAAGAGAGAAAGAGAGAAAGAGAGAGAGACAAAGCGAATAACCAAAGAACAACTTGGCGAGAAACTGAGATTAAAATGAAACATCTCGAAAACTCTCTCGCCCGTGTTTGCCTCTCCTTCCTCGGATGTTTAATCGCCTCTACGACTCCGGTGATATCGTCTTGTTAAAGAACGCTGCGCATATAGGTGTATATACATATAACCTCTTCCCTTCTTCTCTCTTTCTCTCAGATTCCTAATATACGGTGCACATAGCGAGCAGCTCCTGCGTAAATTAACTATGATTTACGAGCTTCCAGTATGGAGTCTCTGCAAATGCAATCGTTGATTAGGAATATAATCAGTATAATAATATCACGAGCTCTTTCCTTTACTGCACGTGCGGCTCTTTGTTAATCAAAAGATTATTTATTGTCATTGAAAAAGGTCACAAAATTAGTCTCTGGGCACAGATGTGTGATGATTAAATCATACGTTTGTAATAAAAATACATTTTTGTAAACTGAGTATTACTCATTATAATAATAATTATTTAATTATTAGTGCTGGAGGCTTGATTTTCATCAGTATATTTGCGTGCATAGAGCTTCGATCTTAGCCACGAAGGAATACTTTTCTGGTATTCCCATACGCGTTTACACGCACACGCAAACACTGGCACCTGTAAGTGCAGGCATCTATACGTACGTGCTTACATACAAACGCAAGACTTATCTCAAGAAGAAGTAATATGTTCGAAAGAGTAAAGAGTGAGGCTATTACTTGACACAGGAAAAGGGGCGTTAAATATTCATGAGGTCGAGGGTGGCATATGGAAAAGAGAGGAGAAATGTTAAGAGTCCCTTGGTGGGGCTTGTTGATCGTTTCTAGAAAAGTCGTGACGGAATTCGTAGTCGAGACTCATAAAACCACAGAACAAGGGGAGAAGGAAAGAAAACGAGAATTAAGGGACAACTGTAGCGCTTACTAATTACCTCCTGATTATTTTTAATGATTACACTCACGAAAGGACAAACTTTGACTCACTCACGAGAGCGGCACACTCAAGATTTTCTGCACTTCTCAAAATATTATTATGTTTTTAAAATAGTTTTACACAAATTCTCATAATTAACTTGAAACTAAAGCATTGTTTTGTCCAGTAAAATTGACGATTTAAATATTTAAATACTTTTTAAATGTGTGTTTCTTAAGATTGTAATCAAATAATTACACTTAATGAGCAATATGTCCGTCAACAACCCCATTCTTCAGGATCAATAATTTTCACTTTACCTAAGAGACATATTTAAAGTTCTCTCATGGTATTAAGTAAAAACCGTGAAAGATATCCAAAAAAATGTCTACGTGACCCGGTAGATTATTTTTCTACTTTACTGCTTTCTTTATCAAGTGTGTTCAATAATAAGTATTAAGTAAGTCAGAAAACCTTGAAATTTTTCATTATTCTCGCGGGGAACATGGCTTTGTTCATTTATACAGGTGTTTTGTCTTTTATTATCTATCTATAAAGATTAAAAAAAAAAAATTTATAGTATTTAGCATATGTGAAGTTAATGTTGCGATAATAGTTTAAAAACGATTTTGCAAAATGATTGCATTTATTTTAAAACTTAATTGTACCTATTTATTTCGTACATAAATGTTAAAAATGTATGAAACACAATTTTGTTTTCTTTAATAATCTCAATAAGTCAAATAATATTGTGATTATCGAATACCTACGTAAATTTTAATTAATCACTCTTTTTGTGATTCCGATTATTTTCTTGAATCACGATGGTACGTCATTATTGTAAATTATGTAATGAATTCGTGTGGTTAGGATTAAGACTACTATCACAGTATGATTTAAAATCAATGTTAATATTTGTTTTTATCGCAACAGGTGATTTTCATATCAATTGAATAAATAAAGGAAGACATTGAACTTCTTGATTTTTACCAATATAACTTTTAACATTTTTTTAAATTGAATTATTAAAAATAAGAAAACATTAATTTCTATTAATTTGTGTATTTGTTTTAAACTTATTTAAATGAAAATTGCAATATTGGAAATTTTCGTATAGGTTTAAATAAGTAATATGTTTAAGTGACGTCATACAATTCATTATTCACGAGACGACTGTTCTAATTGAATGGTCATTGTTCGACAATACGATTCTTCTAATTTTCTCCACTAATCTTCTTAGCTTTCATTACATTACGATGGCTAGTTCCAAATTACCTTTAAGTCTTCTGTTACCGTAGTAATCTCGGAGATCACTCTGGGTTGATCATTCAATCACTTCATCAAGAAAAGCCATCCATTTGTTTATGGATTGATTGAAAAAATTTATATTTTATTATGCAGATTTTTGAACTAGTAAAATTTGTTGTATATAATTTATTTACGTACCATTTTATTACATTAAACATTTGCTTTTAAAGAATTATAAATTTGCTCGTTAGATTCACTTGATAAGTACTCTTTTATAAGTAATTTAAGATTTAGTGAAGAATTTGCATAAAAAATTTTAAGTGGGTTACTTTTATTAGAGTTGAAAATTTTTAACTAAGTAGAATAAAAACACTGTATAATCATCTTCTTGGGAGAATGAAACACAATAAGTTTAAGAAGTTTAACGAGACGAAGCAAGTGCAATGTGATGATCGCTATTTTCATAACAGCGTTTCAGTTAAGTCTACTTTACGATACTTGGAAACTTGTCTACAGCACAGAGACACTGCAGCGGGTATTCTCCCCTATGCATTATTATTTATAAGCTATTGCTTTAATTTTCTATTTATGATTTTCATTAAAGACCTCCGCCAAATTAAATTAATAATTCACAGTTAATTATTTATGCAAAATTATTAAGCTTGACAGTTTAGCAAGTTATAAGTATAACTATATTCTTTCGGGAATTTTCTATGCGGGTTTAATACAAATTGTTCTGGCTCGCTTTGAAGCTGAAGCTTAAAGCATCGGATTTGCAAATGGTGATGCATGTTTGTAATAATGAAAAATTATTGTAGATCCAAAACAGGCTGTAATAAGCTAGGGCTCACATCAATTTCGGCTTTAAGCTTACTTGATACGCTACTGTCATTCACAGTATGAGCCGTAAAATTAGGCTTTACTAACTAGAATTTGCATTTTATTACTAATTTACAAATCTATACACTTGTACATTTTGCAGTATATTAGACCTTAAAATTTCTTTAAAAGCACTTACATTTTTTATTTACGGTAATTAGCTCTTTGCAAGTTCAATTTTTCCCAATTTTGGAAAGAAAGGTGCAAAAAAAAAGTAAATAAAATGCGATTCCGAATAAACAAGTATATCCTTTCACGTTCGCTCGGCTCCTCTCATCGATGTTATTTTCATCCACAGCAAGGAAAGTTATTTCACGCTATTTTTCTTTCGTGTATCGTGATCGAAATTTTAGATTCGTGAAAGACGACCTTTTACAATTGCGGCGGCTCCGCGGAAAATAAAAGCCGCATCGCAGCGTAAACTGCCGTTGGCTCTGCTATCTTTAGCGAGTTATCCAATCGTAATAATGTGAATCGGTCACGGCGTGCGCGACGTTGGGAAAGGAGCGAGAGAGATATAAAAGAATAAGTAGAGGAAGCTAGGGAGAGATAAAAAAAACGTACCGCGGAAATGTTAAGAGATATAGGAGGAGAATAAATTTTAAACGTAAAAAAATGGAAAATGTTTTTAAGCTCTTTGATAATGAGTAGTAAATATTATTTTAATTTCTCTTCACTTTAGTAGATACTAATAATTATCAGTAAGTTATTGAAAACCTGTAGTACGAGTAGCAGCATTTGCAAGATGATTTAGGTATACAAATGCTGAGTTTTAATTAAAAATTCTCATACAGAATAAAAAGGAGTTTTAAAAAGAACTTGTAAATGTATCGCTTACAAATTTAAAGCTTAATATATCTAACGTGCAAGTTTCGCGGTGGTGTAATATAAAGAGTGGGAGAAAAGGAGACACGTCGACAGCCGAGGAAAAAAGAGAAAAAGAGCTATATAATGGCGTGTAATGAGTAAAGAGAAGGAAGAAAAAATGAAAATGTAGGAATATCGTAACAGAGAGAAGGGGGAGGGGGGAAGGAGAGGAGGGCGGCGCCAGCGGAGACGGGGAGAAAAAGCCGAGCGGGAGTGGAAGGAAGAAGCGAGGACTCGCATCCCCGCGCGCTCGCGCGAGCATTAGCGCAACTTTTTAAATTTCCGGTCGCGGATTACTTCGCCGAGCGTACACAAATGCACACATGTTTCGAAACGTTAGAAAAGCCCCGGCGCGCCGTTTCTTCGTCCTCCTTTTTTCCCCAGCCCTACCTTTCGCGGAACAATAACGTGGACTATCGCCGCACGAGAATAAGAGAAGGCGCAAAAAGAGGCGAAGGTAAACGGGCGGACCGCGCGCGCACGATGAAACTCGCGCGCCCGTCGAAGCGTGCAATAAAGCGCATTTCTTGTTGCCCGGGCGAGCGGCACATAAAACACGCTGGAAATACAAATCATTTCGCCTGACGTGATTATTTTATCGATTTCCAACACGCGCCCGGAATCGGCCACCCCCGCCCCCTTTAATCGAGACCCGCGCGCCTTCCTTTTTCTCGCCGCCGCGGATTAAAGCGTTCGAGTGCCCACCCCTTCGCGGGAGAGTTTTAACGCTTCGCAGCCCCGCTAAGCGAGTTGAGTAGCGTTTTTCTCTGCTAATTGAATACCGATACACGTGCACATGCCTACTTCTGCTCAAATCTGTGCATACTGCAATCACGTATGGGTAAAGGTATTGTTATAAAATGGCTAAGATTACAGATCGATTACTATTTGAATCTCTGTCTCGCTCTACGTAATTATTTTAAATTATTGCTGACGGAGGTGATTACTCCGTAGAGGTGTAAACTCCTTTTCATTTTTTCTTCCTGTATTCTTTCCCTCCTCATCCTGAGATTTGCATTTACCGGTCCCTCGTGCAAGTCCCAAGCCATACATACATATTCTTATGCATTTCGTATTACGAGGACAAGCGGCGAGATGAGAAGAGGCCGACGGCGGATGGCTTTTTATGCTTTACGCCAGAGACTGCGCGTGCGCTCGTTGAATTAGTGCAGTGTACAGCCGACTGTAAAAAGGAAGTCACTTTTTCGTATGGACGCACTTCAGTCCCTTTCGTACTTTTCGAACGTGTCTTACCATTTTTTTCTCAATTTAGTATTTAATTAAATTAGGCATTGAATTTATCATGGAAATAGCATAATCATATCATTTTTCAATATTTATTAATTTACGAACAAAAGCAGAAGGCGAGCAATTATTAAAAAAGGGAATAAATTCCGCGCAAAGCGTAAATTTCATATTAAGGAATAATTGGTGAAATTATTTTTATATGGAAAATAATTGGTTATTTATCTTGTATTTAACTAGCGGAATTATATCTGGCCCTAAAAGAACAGTTTCATTAATGGGAAAAAGAAGGAAGACGAGAAAATCGCCAGTGGAAAAATATTGTGATAGCGGGAGCAGAGCGCCGCAGCAAATGCGAGGAAACGACCTCTCACGGAATAACGAGCGTTGGACGCGGTTATTATAATTCCATTTCGGTAATTACGTCTCATCGCGCCTGCGCCTTTTGAGTGTAATTAAATTAGCACCGTACCGCTAGGAAGTGCGTTCGTTTACTGACGCCCACTCTAGCTTTCCCTTATGACGCTTCCAACCAGTCAATTGTCTGTGGACATTAAAAAAATCTTGCTCACAAGAGCAGGATTTATTAAATATTTGCCACTCGACCGGATGCATGGATATTTTAATTATCTGCAATTAAGAATAAATTTCCAAGTACTTTTTCAAGTTATGACATGAAAATATTTTAATGTATTATTTTAACGCACGGCAAATCTTATATTTTATATTAGATGCTAATTAATTAATGTACTGCCGAAGTATAATTTCATTTTGCGTAAAAAATAATTATCAGTTAATAGTGATAACGATTCAACAAACAAAAGATATGAATTTAATTAAGCCATTTTAGAAGAGCTGTTGACATTTCGGAGGAAAGGTGGCATTCTAATTGGGTTAAGTGCCTTCTCGATTCTAGCATCTAGCATAAAGAAAAAAAACAAATGCCAGAAAACGAGACAATATAACGTACTCAACTTTTAGTGGAAAAATTTCCGATTTCACGGCACTTTGAAAGTTGAGTGTTAAACGTTTAAAAAAAGCAATCAACTTGTTATTGGATATTTCAATCTAAGTGTAAACCATACACTAAAATGTCGACGAATCGAACGCCGACGAGCAATTCAGAGATTGTTTTTATTTGTAAAGAGCTCCTAATTCTTCTAATTATTATTTAAAAATAACAAGAAAACTTTTTGAATTCGTAATTGTCAAAGTTTTGGTTTTGGGCACTAACTACCTTTTAGGAAGCAAAGCCTAAATCACGAAATCGCTTTTTACTCGTTGAGCGAAATAGCGACGACTACACGACAAGTTAATACGCCCTAAAACATTGATCATTTTATCGGGGAAGTTTTAAAAGGTGCACTTTCTCCCCCTCTTTAAGTTCAGCCCCACTGGACGTCGCACCGTGGCGCATCGATATAAAAGTAAAACTGATCGGACGGAATTTACGCAGCAGCCGGACGCTGGCATGCTCATTGGGCTAAGTGCAGGCGCGCGAGCGCACGCACACACCCTCATTGCCGTCTGCCTTCGTAACGGGAGCTCCGATAAAAATCGCGTTAAGTTAAAACGGGCTTTGCTCTAAGTTAATTTCGTGCTATGCGCTCGACGTCGTATCTTCTTTACTGGTAAATCCAGACGCTATCCGAACTCGAAAACTGCTGCAAAATGCCCCAGATGACTCTCAATCAGTTTAAAACTATTTTATGCTTTACTATATATTTCATTATAAGTAAACAATTTTATGCGCAGACTGACTTATTTCATTTTGACGCCAAAATAAATATCGCTACTTTATAGTTTCATAATCGCTGTTAATGCTCCTTTTGAATATGCTATTCTGAATGAATAAAGCAATAAGCTCATTTTACTCTACTAGTTTAAAGTATTTTATACGCTTTAACCTCTCAGATAATTTATTAATAAATTTTATTTCAATTTTAGAAAATTCCTAATTTATTTATTTATTTCATTGTTATTTACAATTAATTTATATAAATAAAAGAGAAATTAAAAAGCTTAATGATAAATATTAAACGTTACTTAAAATAATTGCGTGCATAACTGTATAATTTTTAAGATTGAATGACAAGGAAGTAATCGGAGTAGAATGGGTTTTCCAGAGCTGTAGTAGTTATAAAGGTACGCAAGTAAGTGAATAGTTTTATTGCCAGACATGGAATTTCACTGGGCTCTGAAGTCTAAAGAGAGCCCATCAATTATGCACGTCTAAACTTGTTGCAAGTAATTTCAAGGAATTAGCTGATGAAGCTATCTCTGATTGGCTTGAAACCCTATTCCCCACTTGTGCCACTCCCCATTCTTGCTTCGAATAGGTTGTAAGCTCTTCACTGATTGGCCGGGAACCTTTTAATTTAAGCGAAAAGTTGGAATTTAGACCTGTCAACATCGTCGTATTATAAAAGGGCATCCGTTTAAGACAGGTCCCATTAACCAAATCAGATTGACCCAAGTGTATGGTGCGGTGTACTGTGCAGTAGTAGTCGGGCCTTCAAGACTGCAGGACCTTTGAATTTGCAAAGTAAAAACTTACAGAAAAATACAGTGGAGACGTAAATTGTTTGTACTTGTGCATCATTTTTAATACTAAAATACAGTTGCAATGGCAGAAGTCAATAAGCAAGAAAAAGTGAAGTACGGCGAATTGGTTATTCTTGGATACAACGGGCGTCTACCCCGTGGCGATCGAGGTAGAAAAAGGAGTAAAATGGTTTTAATGAAAAAACCAGAGGCTAACGGAATAAAATTATCAAGTAATAGTGCTTCGAAATCAAACGCCAACTATTTTTATAAAAAATCCCACAACATCACCTACGTACTTAACAAGTCAACAACGGTGGTAGCCGAATATGAAGAAGATGAAAACGTAGATATGTTTCAAATAGGCAGATCTGCAGCAGATTCAGTAGACTTTGTTATCTTGGACACCTCCTCTAAGCACCGTGATGTTCCAGAACCTTACAGCACCGTAAGTCGATTTGCTTGTCGCATCCTCATCAACAGAGACGGTCCAAAAGAAGCGAGAATCTTTGCAGCAGGGTTCGACGAATCAAGAAAAGTGTTTTTTGGAGAAAAATCGATTAAGTGGAAAAGAAGTGACGGAACGATGGATGGAATGACAACTAATGGAGTCCTTATAGTACACCCCCGAGGACGCTTCGAAGGAGAGAATACTAGCTATGGCTACTGGCGTGAGGTTAGTGTAGGTGGCGACCTCTACTCTCTTCGAGAGAATCGATTTTCCAAGCAGGTAGGCAAGATCATCGAATCAGAAAGCAACATTTTAAAGGACGGAACGTTGATTAATCTCTGCGGTGCAACGCTACTCTGGAGGTCTGCTGAAGGTTTATTGAAGACGCCCAAACAATCTGACATCAGTGGCCTCGTGGACGCGATTAATAGAAAAGGACCCATTTGCTCATACCCCACTGATAATTTAAATCAGTTGTTGATACCCAGAAAAATATCTTTGACAATGGAGCCAAGACCGCACGTTTTTATAAAATGTGGTCACGTTACGTACTTCAGGCAACCTGAGTTGGAAAAGAGAGACGATAAAAAGTGCCCAAATTGTTTCATTACGAGTCCCACGACGAAACTCTGTATGGGTATGGAACCTGCTTTCTTTGTCGATTATGGAGTCCCGACTTACGCATTCAATCCTTGCGGTCATATGGCCTCAGAACGGACAGTTAAATACTGGGCGAAAGCCGAAATTCCTCATGGCATCAGTGAATTTATAGCTATGTGCCCATTTTGCGCAGTACCCTTAGATGGCTGGCCTGGCTATACAAAGTTAATACTTTAAATTACTCCTTTACAATCTACTCTGATCCTTATTCGATGTCAGACGTGCAACAACTTGTTACAAACAACGTGAACTCATTAGTACTAATGTAAAAAGAACTATTAGGTTAAGTGTATATAATTGTTTCTAATAATAAATTTATAAATTTTTGTAAACAATTTATAATTTATAATTTATCATGTAAAACATATAGATTAATAAAAGAAATATTAAAACTAATTAAAAATTGATCTCTCATGATTTCGAAATTATTAATAATTCCATAGTTCTAAGTCTTGTGAAAGAGAATATATTCTTTTCGTATTTGGTACATTGGAGGATGCCGCGGAGTCGAAAAGAAGAAAAGGAAAAAGCAGGGAAAAAACAGGACTCGCGATGAAAATGTTGTGCATTCTAGCGACGAAATCAATCGTGTTTTTTCCGTTCCCCCTCGCCGCGGGGATCCCGGGCCGCGATCCTCGCCGGACGCGTGTATCGGAGTGTATGCGGTCGCAATAATCGGGTAGTCACGGCGGGGCAATCCTCTTTTTTCCGCGTGTCAACGAGCCGGAAACTACTGTAATTCTCGGGTCGCGGGCACCGCCGGCAGGGGCAAGGCTGGAGAGGATTGAAAACAAAAATAGTACCGCAGTGGTGGACGTAGCCGGCGTTGCACTGGTTCATTATTTTATTAAAGCCCCGGCGACCGCAGGTACGCGTGTCTCCCTTCTGACAATTTCAGGTGGTTCGAGACTCGGGCCGCGCGGTCACGCTGCGATTTTCATCGATTTTGCATGGGAATTGGTTCTTTCGTTTGCACGCATTTTCTCTTTTATTTCCATTTTCCCAGACGTGTTGATTAAAAAACCTTTTGTATTTTACAACTTATAACAATGCAAAAAATAAATAGAATGGTAGTATCAAGAAAAAAGTAACTTCAATAATACTAGTTAAAAAAACTCCCACTGATTATATTTATTTTTCATTGAAATAAACTTTATTTTCAGACACAGATTTTCATTAAAATTAATTGTTAGTATTTGCAAAAAGCAGTTCAAAAGAGGAATTATAAGAATCGTAATCAGTCGATAGATGAATTGAGCTTTATCCATTTTTCCGGTCGCGCATACAAGCTCAATCGGTAAGTTGAGTCGGATGTCGGGGTGCCGGCGGTGGTGGTGGGGGCGCTTTGCATATCAAAGTGCCTGCAGCATTGTACGCAAGTGACAGCGTTATTATAAGTTCCGCGGCTGTTTACGGTGTGGCGTGTCCCTGGATACCGAGTAGGCTGCGGACCGCCTGTTTGCCCGCGCATTCGACTTATGTG
This sequence comes from Eurytoma adleriae, assembly GCA_900480045.1. Taxonomy (NCBI): domain Eukaryota; kingdom Metazoa; phylum Arthropoda; class Insecta; order Hymenoptera; family Eurytomidae; genus Eurytoma; species Eurytoma adleriae. The sequence goes on from UXGC01000044.1 coordinate 147,012, forward strand.
GGTCGGCCGAGAGAAAAAAGGCATAGTTTCCGAGTTTGAGGCCGTTTTATCGGCATAATGGTTTAATCGACGTCGCCCCGGCTTTTGTCGCGGTCCCCGCTTTTGCGCGCGCCGCAAGAAAACTCGCCTACATACGTACGTGCCCACTGTATTGTGGAGTTCTCGAGCGCGAGAGCGCGCATGTCATGCAATACTCCCACTCCGGCACTCCGGAATTCTTCTTTATGCATTCTCATGATGTACCTGCCTCTATAATATTTACATAAATGTAATGCAATATTTTTGTTGAATTACCTCCATAATTCAGGAGGTGGCTGCATGGGTATACGCGTTGTTTGCGTAATTTCCGTGACGAGCTTTATTACTCTCGCTGAATGAAATAGACTAAAGTGCCGTATATTACTCTTTTTATTGATAACGACGTTAACAGGACCTCTATTTTTTCCTGATTAACATTTAATTTTTTTAAAGATAGTCATAATTTTAATATATTATGCCTTGCAATTACTGTAATGGAGAAAACCGATATTATTTACGGAATCGAATACCAGAATTTTACATAAACTATGTAATTGCTTTTAACTATGTATAGATTCGGTGAAACATAAAGCCATTGCGTTCTGATTTCAAAGCTGTCCAGTCAGTTTAACCCAAAGCTGGCTTCTGACTCGATGTTCGTGTGTTGCCGCGCGAGAAGAGGGGGCAGGCGGTTTTTCGAAATTAGCTCGTCACGGGGCATTAAAGCGGCTCAACGCGAGATAAAGAAAGAGTCGGTGATCGCACGCAGGCGCCCGGCTGCGTCCGGGGAATAATACCGCGAAGCGCGAGGTGCTTGCATTATTAGTTCTCTTGCCGCAGAGGTGGGAGTATAAAAGCCACGGCTTATTTGGCACCGCGGACATCACAAAGCAACGGACAAAACAAAGCGCGCCCCACGAGCACCGCGCTTCGAAATGGATTTGCCATTTTCCGCCGGGGAATCACCTCTGCACTGACGCATCACTGAATTTAGAACCGAATTTTACCCGATCCTAATAAATCAGCAAAAGTCCTTGAAGCTGTGCTACAGAAACTACAATTTAAAGTGGTCTACGCCTTTTCAAGCTATTTGCATTGTTTATGTAAAATTTAAAATCTGTGTATCAGTCGTATAGATTAAAATTGCAAGACATGTATTTATAAATTCTCTGGTTTTTTTAATATCTTTCAATACGTACTATCCAGAAATGCATAAAAAGTATAAAATAATGACAATGCATTAAAAAAATTATTTTTCATTAGATAACTACTGAAATTTAGTAAAATAGTAACTACCAACGATAGTTAAATAGATCAGAGGGATCTAAATTCAATGAGATCAACGTTTGAGAATCGAACAAAGCCGACGGTTTAATGTATCTCTAGAATCCCATCTGCTCGCATCGAAATTACATCGTCGCGCCATTGCCATCTCAAGGCAGAGAAGCGGGAATATCGTTTTACACTCGTTTCGTTTAATTTTATACTAACGAACAGACTCTTAGGCAGAAATATCGGTTTCTGTATTTACATCATTTTCGTGAGTTTCGTGTGTCGCTTGCGTAACAGTATCTCGAATATATACGCATTCAATGCAAATGGAGTGCATATTCAAATATAGTTCAAGTGTTTCAATAAATTGATTGTAATATAATAATTTACAGATATCCTAAAAAATATGGATTCCATTAATAATATTCATGTATTAAATTTCAGTTACCTAATAAAGATATTCACATTTATCAAATTTGGTAATTGAACTTTTAAACAAAGGACTAATTACATTAAATTGTTAAATGCAGAGGTTATACATATGTGTTTGTTTTTGTAAATTAGTATTCGATTACGTCTTTATGTTTGAGTTTAAACATATTAATTACACTAGACCTGCTGCATTTATGAACTAATTAATATCTTAATAAATAAATAATAAATGAATGTTCGTATTTTAAACAAATTTTAAATTAAATCTCCACATTTCTTTGTAACAATGAAGTAATATATACCCTTACACACGAAATGTAATGTTGTGAAATTACAAAAACAAGCAAAATAATTTTGAATAAAAATATTTTTAATTAGTGATGATTTTGCCCAAGGTGCAAAGGATGGAAGACATAGAATTAATGAAGATTCTCCGCAATACAAAATTTGCGGAAAACCAGTTCTACAGAAGAGCTAAACTTGTGCATGTTATGCTCGACTGGAGAGAGATTCGCGCTAATTATTAATTAAGAGAAAACTTGTCCGCTGCGCAATTGCACTTCGTGTAAGAGACTTCGCCGCAAAACTTCGACAGAACGTGTCTCTATAAAAATTCTGGAAAATTCTTTGTACTCGTTAGATTCTTTCTCTTTCTCCCTCTCTTTTTCTCTACTTATTTTTTCAGTACTTCTGTATTCTTCACTTCCAGGGGCTATTTATTGCTTAGGCCTAAATAATAAAAGAAATCGTTTTCATTTAGCTAATGCACTGCGAACATAACATACGTTGGCAAGTTCTCGTAGGCCGACGCGATTGCGCGGAAATTTCCAAAAATTTTATTTCACGCGCTTGAAAGTTTCTTGGGTTTAAAAAACTGTCCACTGCCCAAAATTATAATATTCATTAATATTGATTTGATTTAAAATTTCCTAATTTTAATAAATGTTGAAACTTCTAAATGCAATCACAGCTGCTCAACTCAAAGAGGTCCCGTAGATAATGACAAGCTATAAAATCCCCCTTAGGCGGCTAAAAAAGACATCTCCATCTACTCCTCTACTCCTCTTTTCAGCACAGCCCGAGTAACTTTGCAGTTCTCGTTCGATGAGTTTTCGCTTTCGTCAGTAATAACGTAAGAGATTATCCGAAAGTGCAGCGGTGATGAGAGCACTTGCTCTCTTTCTTTGTGCGCCGTCGATGACGCTCGGTTTACGCCATCCGCGGGAAAAAGCATCATAATGCGCTCCTTCATGGTGCGCTGCGCGTGGTCCATACTCTATGCTAATGTATTTATTGAAAAAGCTCGAGAAGAGTCAAGCTCGCAGCTTTCCAGGCGCGTTCGATCGTTATTAAACCATAGCGACGGAAATTTCGTTCAAACTTTTCGGCCGCAATATTTTCTCTTCTCTGATTTATATTAATTAGATAGAACTATATTTTCTTGCACCATTATTAATCTATAAATATTTTGTTTTCATAATAATTTAAATAATTACTAAGAAATAATTCTCTTTTCTGTTTCAGGTAAGAATTTCAAATTAGTGTACGGAATAGCGAAAAGGTTATTTAAAAAATCAACCTCATCTGCTCTTTGAGTCATAAGAAGAATGGTTAACACGTAGAGCAGGTATGTACGTAAGTCCGTAAGAGTTGGACATTCTTGCATATAGGTGCACCTCTCTTATGTATATATGTGAATAATTGCACTCGCTCGTAAAGCAAACGCAAACGAGCAGGACAGTTTTGGAATTAATAAATGATGAGGCAGTACTTTGGCCGAATGACTGCACTGCATATTAACTGAGGAATAAAAAATCGAGGAAAGAATTAAATTTGTATAATATTAGCCAAAGTTATACGATATCGCATTTCAACTACAGTACGCTCAAGCAAACTAATTAATGCCTTGAATAATATTTTTAAATGTAAATTATTTCACATAAATATTATATTCTGATTCTCATTTTCATTTTTCATTATACGCTGAAGAATTTCACCCTTTTTTGCAATTTTAATTTCATTGCGAAAATATTATTAATATTATTGAATAAATTAAACCTGATGAATATATTATGCAAATTTACATTTATTTAATAATGAAACTTCCAGTTTATCAGATTTTAAAAAAGGTTAAGATTATTCTAGAAAAAGATAACGCCGGTTTCGCTAACATCGCTAATGGATTTCTACAAACGTCGTTAGTGCAAAAAACTGGTTCGTACGGTACCTGGCAAACCTGCAGATCTCACCTTAAAACTTTTAGAAAAGTGTTAAATCATAAACTGCAAAGTTTGACAAGGAGGACTTGCAGAAGCACTTCATAAACATCCCGTGAAGTAGCTGAAATCGAAAAGAAAGACCAAACGCAAAATCAAGAATGAAAAAAATCTGGAGCACCATTGAAATTTAACCAAGCTCGGATTCGACATCTCCGTGTTCCGAAAGGAGCAGAGAGGTAGAAAAGGCAAATAAAGAGAAAATAAACATAAGAAGTAGCGAAAGGAGCACCGAGAAGCAAGGAGAGGGAGAGGAACCCGGCGAGGAAGGGGGAGAGCGCAAGAGAGGGTCTCCGGCACGGCCGACTAGCGAGCAAGTAATCCCTCTCTCGGGGGGTAGTTTGAGCTTGCAAGCTTGCGCGGCGTTTTCCGCCCGCCTGGCTCCGCCCGCCCGCCAATCGAGATTTCGCTGTCCCGCGGCCTTGCGCCCGGCCAATATCGCGCGGCCTCGGACGCGGCGCAGCCTCCCGGCCGCCGCGGACCAATCATGTACGCGGCCCGCGAGAAAAAAGCCGAAAGCTTGCATGTGCGCGTGTCGAGCCAGCGGCAAAAGTGGGGTAGGGAGCAGTGCGGGAGGAGCTTTTTCGCGCCGGCGGAATTTCATCAGTGCGCCGCGAACGCTCCAAGGAGCCGCACGCAATGCCCCCGGTCTTCCCGAATTTTTATGCCACTTACGCAACGCCTGCACTTTTTAACTTTTCTTTCAATAATTTACGAGTAAGCAAGTGTACTTCTGTGCGGCAGCCCAAGATGAGTATAGAGAAATCGAAGGTGTAATCGTACTTTCCGAAAGAAAAGATCCCCTCATACATATCTGATACTGTCCGAAGGCCACAATTCTTTCGGCTTCAAATTAGGGCAAAAATCAATCGATCTTGGAATGCTTTCTTCCGAAAAGCTAAATAAAAAGTCGAAGCTGCAACCTCGACTGTCCCCTCTTATTAGCCACTTTATTCGTTTCATCCGCTCTCTTTTCCCCTACTTGGCTAATCGAATATTCAAGCGTTCAATTATTCGCGTCTGCTAGCCAATCTCGCACGTACACACATCGACTCCTGGTAGCGGCACCGGCGCCGCCGGTAGAACTGGTAATTCCCCAGGATAAAACGGCTGATCGGATGTGGGCGACGGCCCGTGTGTAGTATAACCCAGATCGCCTGGCGCGCCGTCCGATTTTTCTCGTAAAACCCTCACGTCCGAGTCTGCCCGCGCTACAGTACTGGCGCAGTAGTCTGTGCCTCCCCCCCCCTCAATCCCACCCTTCGGCCCTCTCTCGTCCCAGCGACGTAATAATGCATGCCGACGCTCATAATATTCCTGCTAGCCCTCGGCCGTGCAAAATTTACGACTCGACGAAAATCTCTCCTGTGCACCCTCCTCTCCCCCTTCGCAAAATAGCGCAAAATTATCGAAACGGCCACGGAGAGCCTAAGAGACTGCGCGACTTGACGCGCGCGACAAATTAGTTTGAATTGCGCTTGATTAAAGAGAGTGTCTTCGGCCCTTGATGAACGACGACTTCACGGCCGCGAGTCCCGGCGGCGATAAGGCGACTCGATGATACCGCCCTTCGTCGCTGAGTTATGAGAGCGCGGATTTTAATGAATTTTTAATCGTGCCTACCTTCTTCATTTATTTTCATTTGGACCGCTATTATTCATTTTTATCTGATTTTCAACATGGCCCCAACGGTACCATTTGTTTTATTTATTTATCGAAATACGCCTATTGTGGCCGAACTCTAAATCATTTATTTATACATTGAGTAAAGAATAAAATTTATAAGAGTAATAAATAGTAATTACTATTAATAGCAAAATAATGTAACCTGTGCATAGTATAATGCCGATATTGAATATCTCTATTGAAAATACAGGCATTAACACCTAAGGATTTGATATTTTAGAGATTACCTCGTAGAAATGTTAATGCGTATTGCTTAGAGAACGAAGCGCGGACGTAAACATCAAAACGTGTAAACAGAATGGCAATAAAACTGCGTTATTCTGCATGCGTGTATATACCGTAATACACAGGGCGATACATTTTACATGTCTTGCGCGACGAGCGACACATGGGACAAGGTTTCACGGCATAGACGTTTCACGGCATTTTGCCCGATTACACGTCACGGCGTATTAACCTGTTTAACATTTATCACGGTACAGTGTGATAACATTTTATGAGTGCAAATTTTGGATGAATGGACTCGTGGTCGCAAATTATAACGTTGTTTCAGCAGACGTTGAGTATTACTGACACTACAGCATGTGATGACACAATATGCTGGCTATTTCGTAAGATTTAGCAAACTTAGAACAACAAATAGGTTCTGTCAACAGTGTTTACGAGTTATAAATAACATCGAAGGCTCGTCTCTTCTTGAAGTAAATAAAATTATAAAACTCGGAAGAAGATTACTAAATGATTCATAAATCCTTCAGAAAATGATTTACACAGCAGTAATAATATTCAAAGTCATAATTAACGATCGAGGAAATTCCCATAAGTTCATTAGAAGATCGCAATGAATGGAGTTGCAGAAATAATAAGGACATCAGTAACGGCCGTCGACCGTTTGTCAGAAGATTAAGAAAGCGGGCATATGCGCCCAGCTGGTCTCTCGCTCACTTACGATAATAAGCCGTAAAAATGAATGGGCTGCCAGTATTTTACGAGATTCGTCCTGAGCATAGAGGAGGGGAGTGGGGGTGGGTTCGAGGGGGCAGTAGTAGCTACTGCTGCCTGTCGGTAATCCGTTCGCAGCTTCGCGAGCCAAGCGACAATGGTATTGTCCGCCGGGTCATAAAATTGGATTTGTCACGAGCTCGCGAGCACCCCCGCATAACTATGCACATTCATACAATCAACGTATGCGTGTAATCCATTAAGTTTAACAGGCTGAGTCAACGCGGCGCAACAGTGCCGAGAAAACTCCAGCTTTCTTTGCAAAGCTGTAAATGATAGGCGATTTACGAGGTTGATCGGATATGATATTTCAGGACTGAGCGGGTGAGCTTTTGTTTTTTTTTCGATGCTACTTCAAATAGTGACGCTTCAATGCCGGCTGAGACGATAATTTATTTATGGCTGTCTAAATGCTGGATGCTTCAACAGGAGTGACATATTCGTAAAATCGTTTTAATTCAACAAGTACTATTTTGAGGACTAATATTCGGAGAAATTTTTTAATAACTTTACTCCATTTCATTTTAATACAAAATTACATTCATTTAATTTCAAGTAAATCAGTGATAACTTGTTTATGCAAAAAAAAAGGACAACTTCATTTTTTCCTCAATAGAATAAATTTATGCGATAATTAAAAAATTACAAAAAAAAATGTAGAAATGAAATCGCCAACTGCTCTCTCTTTATCGGCTAATTTGGTTGCGCACAAGCCGAAGGGGGTAGTATCCGCGGAGGACCAAATCTACGGAAGAAAGTGCTCGCGCGGTGTTGAAACATTATCTCTCCTCGCTCCTTTTTCGTCGCACTTGCACTTCCCGGCCGTGGCGCCCGGCCCCACGGGATTGCGAATGGACCAGCTTCCATTGCCCCGACTACTTTTGTTTCCTGCAAAGTGGAATGAGATTTGAGGCTCGCTCAGCGCTCATCCGCACTCTGTTCACCACTCGAGCAACGATATCTTCTTTAAGTATTCAATCGAACCGCTCTTTTTATTATCTTTGCATTTTGCTTAAAAGTTCGTGAGTGACTTTAAATCTTTAAATCGTTATCATATTTACAGTTTATTTATTATTTTGCTTGCTCGTCAGATACTTTTTAGTCATAAGTGGGTAAGTGGGTAATTTGCAACCCAGATGTTGTTCATCAATTTAATCGTCCACTTTTGGATATAGTTGGAAGAAATCGCCTCCGGTATGCCACGTTTAATTCACAGGCCCTAATCAAGAGTTCGCAGTTCCCACCAGGTTGCTTTGCCTTATTAAATAAAATAACATAAATCTTTTTAATTTTTTGGAATTCTTCAATTATGAAATACTTATTCTAATTCTATGATATTAAATTTGAATAAATGAAATTCATCCGTATGCACTTATTTAACGTGCATTTGGACGAATTTCATTTATTCAGATAGAATGAAACAGCTATTTAAACTCGTTTCCCCATTACTTATACACTTGTATATATGAAAAATATCTTTATACTTCTTTAACTTTTTTTAGATGAAAAAATACTGAAAATCTACAGGATCATCCAAATGATTGAATTTTTGTTAAAGTTCAGAATTCCCAAAGTTTAAGTAGCATCACTTGGAAAGAAATTTATCATTTTTGCGATCCATTTGTGATTCCTCTGAAAAGCGAGAAAGATTGATGTTCGCGTCCATCCCAAAGAGTCGGCTCTCTCCCGGCAGGTTGACTCCTGAACCGCAGACTGAAAAAAACAACTCGCTCTCGCGCATTTGTATTTAATACCATAGTCCCGGATATCCCGCGAGTCGAGAGTGACGACGTAGGCTAGGCGAGGCACGTGGGGCCTTCGGCTGGCGGCGCTGAAAATTTTGCATGCCAAAGTCCCCCGGCTCGGGATTGAAGAAAGAGCGATGGTACGCCCGCTGCATGGCTTCTGCTCTGCTCTCGGCGCATCTGCGCGCATGAAACTTTTAACCGATGTTTTACGCTGGCTTTTTGTTTCGCCTGTTTTATTGAGCAGCAACGCCAGCGGATATGCTCACGTCAATCTCGCTCTCTTACAATTCGCAAAGGGCTCGTCTGCCCCCACCCACTCCACCCACTCCACCCCACCTACAATCCACCTCCCCTCGCGAGCTTCGACTTTTTCTTTATCACTTTTCCCCGGACTCGCTTTAGCTTTTATACTCGTTTTCCGACCTTTTTTTACTCTCCGAGCCCACCCCCGCCTCGTTTGTTTTTCGCCGGTTTTTATTTGTCCCATTTTCCGCGCCCGCTTCATTTTTGACGAAACGCGCAGTCTTGAATTTTTATGCGAAGCCTGCGATGCTACCGCCTTGTGCCGTTTTTCGCTTACAAAATCTTTCATCAATCTTTCAGCGAGCAAGTCGCGATTCCTGTCCCCAGACCTCTGCATCAGTTACACTGGTGCACATAAAGAATGCACCGTTTTCCGGAATAATACGATAATTATAGTTCTTCAACGGAAATTTTTGTCGATGCTCCTGTTGTTTTGAAATTATTGTTTGATCGAAATTCTTTGCAAAAGACAAGAAATGTGTTTTTAGTAATTAAAATTTTTAATGAATAAAGATTTTAAATTACACATGTGTATTTTTAGCGCAGAAGATTAAAACGTCAAATATTTTATGACGATACGTTTCTACCAAAAAATAAAAAATCAAGGATGGCGAAGGCGGGTCCGAGATCTCCTTTTCCGCAAAGAATCTTCGTCGTTAACGAAGATATTGGCCGTAAGATGCTCTGCGTATACGTTTCTCTGTGATTTACGGGAGGCTCGCGTCGCCACCGACGATCTACGCGCGTCTCGACGCTGCAATCTGCTTTTGGTGCGATACTTTAATAAATCGACCGAGCTAGGGGGTAGAACGATAAGCTTATAAAGGCCGTATAATCGATGATAAATTTCATTCTGCGCGATTTTTATATAAGATAAATAGGACACTGACGTTTCTTAACGACTTTTTTCCACTTACTTTTGTAATGAATCACAGCTATTCCTTCATGGAGCATTCAACTGCTTCACTCTCTATTAGGTCGCTAACTGTATCACTTAAATGTTATGTTTGCCAGGCGCTGTACGCTCCAATTTGTATCTAACACTGTAAACCTATTTGTATTGTTTAAATGCAGCAGAACAGAATGGTGAGCCGTATATATTTGAAATTGATTAAAGTTGCCCGCAGATAATGAAATCTGCAGATTTTAAAGTAAATTAACTCGAGTGCAGTAAACGTTTGATGGTCTGAGTCCTTGTGTTTTAATATACAATAATAATTTTTATTTTCATTAAGTAAAATAGGCGGCGCGTATAATTCAGTCTTTAAAGGCCGTCCGGTCGACGAGAAAAACGACGCAGCTCCGGTGCTCCGCTTTGTTTTTCCTCCTGCAAATGAAATTTTTCTAATTTCAAAGATAAAATAATCCCCTCTCCGAAATTATAGCGTAAAAACTTAATTAGCCCAGGCTACCGGTTATGATGGCAATTTCATTTAGCCAGCGCCGGGGGTAGTGGCGGCCGCCCGTATAATTTCACGCCAAACATCCTTTTGGCGCGGAGGAGTCTCGGGCTCGTCTAAATCGTCGGAATTATGCAAAAAGGGCGAGCGACGCGGCTAACCATCGGGTATATCGCCGACGCCGAGACGGGAACAAACGCGCGTGCATCTTTGCCACTCCTGGGAAAGGGAGCCTCGTCGTACCTGAGGGAGACTTTCCTCCCTCCTAAACTGCAGCTACGAAACTCTCGAGCCACCGACACCTACGTGCACAATTATTGCAAAGGCGCTAGAATGGAGCCGAGCGAAAACTTCGACCGGCGTCTGCGATAACTTTAATGAAATTTTTACTGACTATCTTTTGATACCAAGTGATCCTGGATGCTAATTTCTTTACTTACTTTGCTAATCTACTACTCTAACCCATGTACAAGCAAATGTAAACATGTTAAATTTCTAGAAATATAAAACTTTTTTAAATTTGTAAATTAAACCGTAAGAGGTGGGGATTTTAAGCTTCAAATGAAAAATTGAACTTTAATAATCTAACTTAAAAATAAAAAAAAATCCTGGAAACGAACAAGATATTTAAAAAAATGTTAGAAGGTGACGTAAGCTTAGTGAGTATTTAAGCTCTTCAACTTCATTTTCGAGTTAGAGAATAATAGGTGAAACCGCCTATGTAGATGATTAAACCCTTCGCCATAATAGCCGTAAAGTTATATACCTTTCTTCGTTGTTCCTTTCGGTGCTATTCTCTCTATGGGTGTATTTCATTTTGCTAGTTGTTAGATTATTAAAATACAGAGTATCGCGGAAATAGCTTTAATTTCAATTAATATTTCTCAAAGGATTCGTCGCCGTTCCAAATTTTGCAATAAATAGCATTGTTAAATTAAAAATTTCAGCCGTAAAAAAGGTATTTCATTCGTATTAAATACTACCTAAAAGGAGGAGTAAGTGTATATGTATAAAAAGAAAGAGCCACATTTTCTCCTAAATCGCAAAGCTACGGTGAAACGTGGAAATAAATAAATCCTTGAAAGAATTTTCCAATTTCGCCTTATGCAATAATCCCCGAGAAATTAATAACGCGAGCTTAATGGGAGATCTTTCTTCAAAGAGGCCAAAAGGCCAGAAATGCGATTAAACGCCTCCGTCCCCCGCTCCCTTAGTTTCCCTCTTATTTTCAGTGATTCGAAGACGGCTGTAGTCGGGCAGGTACCCACGCATAAAGCAGGCCAGTCACGATTTGCCCCGAGCTTTTTTCCGTTTCCGCGCCTTTTCCCTCATCGACCTTCCGGCAGCGACGACACTCGGCTCGCGACTACGCGAATCCCCCTTTCTCGCGAGCACTGCCAAAAGAATGTAATTACTTGAGCGAGGATCAAAGTCTGGGAGAAAAAGCGCCGGGGCGCGCGTTTTTCCGCGTCCCGGCGCGGAATTTAAATATCGACAGGCGGAATTCGTCGCACCGCCGTTTGACGTACCGGCACTTGGCAGACATCGGCCCGATGCGGCGAGTGTCTGTTTCGCCTCGTTTCATTTCGGGCTTTCGTTTGTCTCCCGGAGTCTCCCGGGCGCGAGACTTGCGGCGAGATGCAGCTGACGTCGCTCACCGTCGGGGATTCGAGGCGCCGCGCTCACCGGCTGGCAATCAAGGAAGCATTCGATATTCAATTGTAGCGCCGCCCGCCGAATGAATTCAACTTACTTTGGACGAGTGGCGATTTGCATAAATGTCGCTTGATTGCTTCATATTGGACCAGCGACGCACGAGTACCAGAGGCGTAACGAATAAATACCTTCCGAGTTACAACCTACCTCTCGTTTCTCAAATAATACTGAAGCATTAACTTTATTAATTGTTTAATGAACGGGCTATGAGCGATAATAGATAATTTCATCGGTTTGTTTTAACGAACTAACCCATGTGCTGTGTATTTCGAGTTAACTGAGAATAATATACAACTACTCGACATCTACTTTCTCAAGCAAACCAGAGAATACCCCATCGCTTTATCAACACTTCAAGCCGTGTTACCACCAAAAGTTTCCTAAATTCATTAGCGCTGGTCAACACAATCTTATTCAAGAAATGCAATTTCCATCGCATCCATTCCATTCAAACTAGTACCCTGACGCCGTGAAGACACACAGTGCGAAACTTCAGTCTTACGAAAGGTTGCAAATCTCAAGTACAATAGCCTCAAAATTGTGTTAAAATTTTGTTTTATTAATCAACCACTAAAAGCCACTAAACAATTGTCACTTCTCCTATAGGTACATAAAATTTATTTACAAAAATAAAATTAATGATAACTATTTTTCTGAAATATTTAATAATAATGAATCTTTAGTAAAGAGGCTCTTACTCTCACCTTCGTTCTGTATCACTTGAGTAGGTACAGTTTGCTTCTTAGTATAAATACGGCCGGTAGCATGACGCTTGCGCTTCCTCTTTCTCTCGGCGTCACTTCTTGCCCCCCGCCTCCTTGCCTCCCTCAAGAATGTTCTCTCCCTCTTGAAGTGGCTATCCGTCTCGCGAAACATCCGGAGCGCGCCGACCCGACCAAGCCGCACCCGCCTTTCGACGCGTCCGTTGCGTTCCTGGCCTTTACCTCGAAGCCTTTCGCCAATAAACGTCCCTCAGAGCTGCTCTCGACTAAAGGGCGCGTGTAGTGCAGCCCCCGGAACGTGCGGACTTCGCGTGACGTGGCTCCGCGCCGACGTGGCCCGCGTCGCTGGCCTTTCCCTCGGAGCGTTCGAGGCTAATGAAGAATCGTGGGATGATGAATTGATGTATCCTTCAAACTTCTTTTATTACAATATTTTTTTAATAACTCCTTCAGTTTTTGCACATCTACAATAAACTCTTTATCGAGCTAAACTTTCATTCATTTGGTGTATTCAATTTAAGTGAACTTTGTATTCTAAATACTATCAACTACAACTATTTATCACCAAAAAATTACTTTATAAATATTAATTTGGAGTTGGGCAAGGTCCATTCAGACTTAAATAGAAAAAATGTAAAATCTTTATCCTTGGTGTATCTTATATTTCTGACGTATTTCATGCAGCTACCTTTCTCTTCTCGGAACAAAAAAAGCAGAGGATACAGTTTATTAATATTTACATTCACCCAAATCAAGCAATTTATATTTATGTGTGCTAAGCCAGCGCGATATTTAAGCCTTTCTGTATTAATAAGAGAGCCCGATAAATAACAGGCTCGGTAGAAAAAAAAATTTACGGCGTTTACATTGAACAAGAGGCGCCTGGACTCGAATCGAGTTGACAGATCGTGCGTGCGCGAGGGGAGACGTCGCGATTGCCTTACACGCGTTTTCATCTCGCAGCGGAGTCATAGTCGTGCATTATTTAACGGAAAAGCGAGCTCCACCCCCTCCCTCGACCCTCGCAACAAGAAATTTTCGAACAAGAAGGGACAACCGAACAAAACTGTTCTCCTGGGTAGCATTCGAGGCTCGCACCCCCTGTTGGAGTCTGAATAAGTCACCGGTCGAGTGCTTTGTCTTTTCCCTTGTTACTTCTTCTCTCAGCGATCTCTTACTCCGCTAACGCTTCTCCGATTGTCGTAAGTCGATTGAATAACTTGATCAGGGATCGAAAATTTCCTTGCTTGATTCAATTCGGTAATACGTTTAATTGGATCTTGTATTATTTTATTTGTACTTTTTTTTTATCGACAAACACCATTTCGTCTGATCAATTTTCAAAATAAACTTGTTTATAATTATTATTTTTAAGGATTGAAAAATTGTTTGCAGTAAATCAACTTTTAAAAAAACCACTTTTATAAATTTTAAAATCTGTTAAAAAATAATTGACAAAAATGTCACAAAAATAAGTAGTTAATGGAATAGTAATTAAGTTAACTTACTGCGGAGAGTCCAACAAAAGCTAATTGTATAGAGTATTTTGATGCCCATCGCTCGTTTAAGGTTGACGTATTATTATTAACAATTCATGAAAGTAATTGTGAATCGCGTCACCTTCGTTTTCCGCCATTATTTTCTGCTTGCACATTATTTTTGGCAAACGTATAAATTCCTTATTTATACCGGTTCATTATTTTATTGTCTCTGGACTCGCGTATGCAGCGCCTGCGTACATTAATCACATTTGAGGAACGCAATCGACGTGTCAAGCCAACTATGAAATACAGCAAGCAACTACAAAAATCGCTCTTGTCATATCCGTCGGCTCGGTGCGAGCCTTTGATGTGTCACATCAAAAATTCCAATCGATTCACTATAAAATGTAGGGGATGCCAGGGCATGGAAAGCAGCGAAACAGGAAAAAACTCTATTTTTCTCGAAAAACGATATTCCTCGGTGCGTTTGCGGAGCCTACCTGCATCGCTTTGTATTTTGTACACGAGCAACGATATTTCATTATTAATGCGTTATCTCGGTGCCTTTCATCTCATTTAACGCGTTTATAAATGCAAAAGGATCGCGCACGATATTTTATAGCAATGAAAGTGTGCACTTTTTCGCATTTTATGGCTTTTCGTCTCATTTGAGTAACACATTTTTAATTATTCAATGCTTTTGACCTTATTTTACCGGTGCGCATACCTGTGAAATCCATTTACATAATGTAAGATTAAAAAAATATTCCTGCCCGCGCATTTTCCCTCAGAAATGCATTTATTATGCAAATCCTTAATTATCTTTAATAATCGACAAAAAATAAAATATTAGAAATGAATAATTTTGTAAAATGAATAAAAATTTGAAAGCCATTCGATTCGCTTTTTATTCGCGATGATAATATTTGTTCTCACCTCGCGTTCGAGTTGCGGTAACATTTTTCACGGCGAAAATCACTCAGCCGGCCTTTTTTCAAAACGCTTCCGCGTATCCGCGCTAGAGATCTTGTTAGCGGCACGCAGGCGTATCTAATTACGGAAACGAGGCAAGTCGAGTGAAAAAAAGGAAGAAAAGATGAGAAAGGGGGAGAGGGCGTAATGCTATTACGAGTGCGATTTATTAATAAAAACAAGGGAGCAAAGAGGTGGAAAAAGCGAGTGCGTGGAGAGACAAATGTCGAGAAAACAGCGACGGCAATGCGTAATAAGATACGAGCGAGGAGCATGCGGCATAATCATATATCATAGGTTAACACACGATGCGACGCCCTAGTATTCGCTTCATATGCAACGCGTATTCTCTCTTCTTCTTACCTTCGCTCCCCCTCGCTCGCTCCTTCTCGCTTTCATTCTCTCTTTGTCGCTGTCGCTGTTAATGTCCTCGCTGCACAATGTATCGGTATATCTCTCGCGCGGTAAATCTTTCCCACTGCGTTTCTCTACCTGCTCGAACTTAAAGTTATATCATTCGAATTATTATCTATTTGAATAGGATTACTTTGAGGCTAGAATGAATGACTGCCTTTCAAATTTATTTCTCTCTCGCTATTTGAATTTTAACTGTCCGAAGAATTATTTCTCGGACATTCTCAAATACCCAGTTGTTAATTACGAGACCGTCTTATTCTCTGTCCTTAAAAATCTTTTAAAAACTGAATAGCTCGGAATAGTTTCGTATATTTATTCAAAGTCTTAAAATGTAAAGCAATGTCCAAAGAAGGTTTTTTCTAGGAGTAGGCATATACTTAATGTGGGCGAAAGATTGAAATTCTGAGTGGCCGGCTGTCGGGGGATTTGACGGTGTTTCGGTAACTTTGTCGTACGCTGCACCCCGAAGCCCGGACGAGAGAAAGATAGAAAAAGAAAATGAGTCGGAAGCTCCGCGAAAAGTTTGCCTCGTGGATCTGCAGGTAAACGCTTTGGTCAATGAATAAATAGAAAAGGCAGGAAAGTTGAGCTCGGATTCTTTATACCCCGAGGTCCGAAAACAGCAGCGGCTCCTTATTTTGCTGGAAAAAGAAAGGCTCTGCGGAATCGTCTTTTCGAAGGGAGCAATTTTTATCATTCGTCTGGGTGATCCCGACCGCCCATTAATCTGGATAGTGCGGAACCTTACTGGCCGCTGCGCACCGGCCAGATATAAGTAAATAACCGAGAAGCGGCGAATGCTCGGGCCGCGCCATTCGGGCCTGAGTTATGACCCGGCGTGCGGTTTTGCAGCGTCGCAGAGAGGCGCGCGGCGGCCATTGGTCGCCTAATGGCCGGCCATGTGGTCGACTGAGGGAGAGAGAAAAAAAGTCGCAGCAGGAAATGAGAAGAGGAGCGCTGCTGCGGACTTTCGGGAGGAGGATACGCGCGCCGGAATCGAAGGACGCACTCCTTTTGCCTCTGCGGAGGCTGCAGTCACCTTACGCCATTAAACGTACTTACATGAAATAGAACCGACCAAGGTGCTCGACGGCCAGCATCAATCAAGATAATAGGGCAATAAATATCGGCTGGCTGCGACGCGCCCGATCCGAAACGTACACACGTGCACGAAGAACGCGTGCACACTGCTGTTTATCGCGCATCATAATCGTTTTATAAGTGCGAATTTCTTAAGGACAATTAACGCTCAAAAGTCCAAGATATTGAAGTAACTTAACTTCGTGAAACGAACGATCAATTTTTTTAATGACTCAATCACATTTGGCGACGTATATAAATTACGTGTTGTGCCCAATAAATTGGTACGTAATTTAGTTAAACAGCAGACTAACTCTCAAAATTTGTGTCGAAAAATATGCTCAACTCGAAAGATTTAGGATGTAACCTTGTCGAGAAACTTTCAATGCTATTCTAAAATCAAATTTATTTATTCAAATGCAAACTTAATTTTTGTTTTCAGATTCTGTTTCAGAGCTAATCCGCTGTTTCCGGTACTTTTCGGATACTTTTTAGTATAGGGCCACGTTAGGAACGAAATCAGAAAGTATTTGCTATTAAAAATAAATCGTGCTTTAAAATGAAAATGGGAAATTGAGAAAGCAGAGTGAAGTTTAATTTTCGTTCCTAAAGAAGCGAAGAGCTGGTTCACACGAGAATGCTGAACACATCGCTGGCTTGCTTTTGGCTATCTAAATTTTTTCCCTCGCTAGATCTTAGCCCTGGGGCCTCGGATTTTTAATTACATAACTGCGCGAGCACATGCATAATGCAAGCGTATAAAAGACGGGCAAAGGATGACGGCGGCGAGGTAGGAAAATGAACTCCCCCGGAAAGTCATTCGACACGTCGCAAAAGCACAAAGGCTCGGCGCGCTCGCTCGCGGGTGCGGGAAAGAAAATCACCGGTACGAAAGTTGGCGGTCTTAACGTGTAAATACGGCTCGCTAGCACCGGGACTCGTGTGCATTAACTGTTGAAAAGTGCGATATATAATCTTGCGTATTTCGTGCCGGGTGCATAAAGTATATGAAAGGCGGAAGGGGTGGGAGGGAGCTCGGCCCCTTCAGGCCAGAGAGCCAACGGCCCGGCTAACTATTAAAAGTTGCAAATTGCTGCAGACACGCTGCGGGCCCATCTCCTCCTTTTGTTTCTTCCTCTTTCACCCCCGGTGCCTCCGGTGCCCCGGTGCCCCCGACCCCTCAGCGCGGATCCTCAACTTTGCCTTTCTTACTTGCTCGCTTGGTTACTTGCTTATACTTATTTACTTGGTTGCTTAGAGCTGCTCGCTAGCGCTACCGTTCTTACTTATCTGCTTATTCGTTATACTCCCAGAGGCGGCCGGCAAACTTTCCTTACTGTCTCTCGATCGCAGTCATGAGCACCAGATCGCGTATGTACAGTAGTCCGAGCGCAGGTAGCAAAGGAAACCGGACGTGAAAAAACCAAGTGGAGCGGAGATCACCTTTTTCCGGTGCGGTTAAAAACTTTCAGCAGGAGAGAATGTTTATCCCTTGATTATTCCCAATTTCACTTAGACAGTGTTTAAAAATGTTTTCGTTCTAAAAGAGCATACCCCTACCGTGTTTAGATGACGCAAAGGGTTCAGATTACCTAGAAATATCTAAACTCGCGGAGGCAAGTTTACGTAGGCACGACCACACCCCGGCGGCTGTTATAATTCGACATTATTATCGGTGCGCGTACGCGCCCTCGTTACTAATGGGATCGGGGCTGCGGTTGTCTCTCCGTTCGCGTTACGATGACGATGATGTGGCGACAAGAGCAAAGGGTGCCCGGCAAATAGCCGGCGACGTACAAAGGAAGGAGAAAACAATACGCGCGGGCGTCCCGTTAACGATGACGAACGTGTTAAATTACTCTAATGAGCAAAATGGCTGAACACGACGTTTGGCAATTACGAGCCAATATCAAAATGATGCCAATAATAACTGTCGAACTGCAATTGCATTTGTCACAGAATATTAGATGCGTTTGCTTCGCTTGCTCAAAAAAATCTTTACGTTTTTTTAAATCATACTAATGCTTCGATTAATTAGAGCGAAATCAATTTTATTAATACGTTGTAGTTCCAAGTAGAAAGTACAGCGCAAAATAAAAATTCAACATCTCTAAATTTACATGGCTGTCTCCAGTTTTATAAGGCCAACATAAAGAAATATTAAAAATATCCTGAAATTTTTTACGGAAAAATCGATTCTGCACGATCTGCAAGGTACGTCGAAAGATAAGAATGAATTTTTACTTGAATAAAAGAGTAAATTGAATATCGCAATGACTGCTTTTAATTTTCCGCGGCGATTTATTTGCCGCCTGGCAAGATACGAGCGTCCGCTGATATGAACGGTGTGTGGATGAGTGTTTGCCGTTTAATTACGTAGATGGTCGGCGCTTTGACTTTCCCCGGGCGACACGTGCTGTACGACTCTCTCTCTCTCTCTCTCCCTCCTTCTGCCTCACTCTCTCATTCTCTCCTTGACTGCCTTAGGCCACCGCAAGAACATCGTCGTCTGGTGCTCTGATGCCGTGCTGACGATAAACAAATAGTGCTCTTGCTCGCGCTATACCAGACATTAACGGCGGCGTGCAATCACTATATCTAATTACAGGACAAATCATACCCGTGTAAACACCTTGCGGCTCTGCTGTGTTTGTACGGATACTGTTTCGAGTTTACCCTCGGTTACCATACCTTCCTCCAACCCGTTGCCCAACCAAGGCAAAATCCCATTTTTACAAAATATGTTTGTTCAAATGTTACATACATTACGTACTGCTGCTATCAAAATTATTCTATTAGATGAAAAAAAAAAGAATAATATAAATATATTATTTTAAATCCCATACCATACATTAAATTTTCCGTGAGCCATATACTTCTGATGAATATTATGAATATTAAAGCTTCCAACTGCAGAAATACATTTAATTAACAACTATTTGCATTTCCATACATTTTTATTACAGAATACATAATGCATTCTATGAAAATGAAAGAATTTATAAAGTCTCAGTGCACAGCTATGTTTTAGCTTATATAGAATATATTAAACTTAAAAGCCCGAGAACAATGACGTAGCGTTTTCTGATACGAAATCTAAAATCTGTAAATAAATAAAACTTGCAAAATAATTATAATTATAATTTTTTCTAATGAATTCATTTATTCAAATTGATTTTTTTATGATTTAGGAGATGAAAGTCAACTGGGCCACGTCACCTGGAAATCAACCCAAACAGGACACAAGCAGTAAGTACTTAATACAATTGCATATAGATCATTTTCCAATCATTATATAATTTTATAAAAATATAAACATAAAATTTTATCAAATATTATGCGAATAATTGCTATTGTTCTTTATCTACCTCATTTACATTAAAACATCCGTACCCATTCAAAGGCGATTAATGCTTTTGCACATAAAATATAGCATTCTCTTTCGGAACAAAGCAATGAATTTATTATTTAAATTATATAAGGGAGCTAATGCGAAGTTACAAAGTAAAAGAAATTACGTACTCGCGATAGAGAACCTTTGCGATGAAGACTTCCACATGGTTATCGTCATTTTTTATATGTTATTTTTATTACGTATTGCGCGTTAATAGTCTAGAGTGCGTATGCGTTCCGTATGATTCCTGCAATTACAATTATAGTTTGAAAGAAGATGTCAAGGAAAAGCATGAAACACTATTTTTCACAGAAGAGAGGTAAGATAAAATATCTGTTTAACATTAAAGAAAATACCGCGGGTCGTATATAATTGAGTGGGAGTATTATAGCAGAATTTGGGCTGAGCAATGATTGAAAATCGATTTAGGCCATTAATTCCGTGAGCGACCTTTGTCTCGCGCACGTGAGCGATAAATTAATTGTTATCTTCGCATTAGACTACGACCATCTTGCGAGTCTGCCATCGACGTGTGTTGCGATCTCAGCACGAATGGCGACAGCACAACGGTCACTAGTCAGCCTATCGTGTCTAATACGGAGAAGAATCTTTGCGGCCAACGCGGTGGGCATCATTCCTATGAAAGCGACCAAGGTGAAAACGTAGATGCAGAATTTGGCGAGTTTCCGTGGACAACTGCAGTGTTAAATAAAGAGCAATATCTTTGTGGAGGTACTTTGATCAACGATGAGGCTGTACTTACAAGTGCATACGATATTGATAAGTTAGTAAAGGCAAATTATCTTAGCGGTAATAATTGGTCAAATACACATATATACAATGTTCATTTCTATCAAAATAGGTAAAAAGTGTTTTCATTATGTTCGATGATAAATTGTATGATAACATTATTAAAAAATATGAAAATAGTTAAGTATTAATTTAAATTAACATTTGTTAAAAAGTATAATAACAACTTATCTCAAATAGATTGTCACCTTCGGACTTAATTATCCGAGTCGGTCAGTACCCATGGAACTCGAAGCAGGAGGATGTTAAAGTTATGGGAGTATATAAACATCCCAATTTTGACCCAAAATCTTTTGTTAATAATTATGCAATTTTAATCCTCACCGAACCAGTGAAAAACCAGTCACTTATTAAACCAATCTGTTTACCGACGTCGAGTAACACTTACGAATTGACGGGTTGTATAGAAACCGGGTGGGGACCAAATTGTAACGGTAAACAAAATTTTTTTGCAAAATTATTTAAACTCATAGTTGTTGTCGAATAATCAAAGATTTTTATTTGCAGCTGCAATTAACGAAAAAACTACGTTAAAAAAGACTTTCCTAGATATTGTAGATACTAAAAGTTGTAAACAAATTTATGATATGTCTAACAAGAATGATAAAAACCAGTATGGTGATTACGAAAATGATAATTACAAATATAATAATGGATATGACAGCTATGGATACGGTGATTATGGATATGGCAGCTATGGATACGATAACTATGGATATGGTAACGGGTATGATAATTATGGATATGGAAACGGATATGGAAATTACCGTTATCGACGTGACAATTACTGGAATGATAATTATCGGAATGATAAAAACAGTATAGATAAAAGCATAATATGTGCTACAGATAAAAATTTTAAAACACCATACACGGTAACAAACTTTTACTTTTCATCAGTACATTGATGCATTACATTGAGGCAAATAAATAAAATAAATTTTTAACGTTCAGGGAAACGGGGGTAGTCCATTAATTTGTCCGCTGAAGGATAATAACAAAAGATATGTTCAAGTTGGAATTGCAATAGTCAGTAAGTGTAAGAAAAAATACAAACCTGGACTATACGCCGATGTAACTCAAGCTAAATCATGGATAGATCAAGTAATGAATAAGAATAATCTGTCCACTGATTCATACAAGGTATAGATAGCACATTTTATTTCATACTCGTGTAATTTAATAACTGCAGCAATAAAAAAGGAATAAATAAACAGAGGGAAAATGTAGAAAGCGTTATTTACGAGAAAATTTTCATGGACTTGGGATATCTGGGCTCCACTATCGCGGTCTATTGTTTCCACTTAATACCGCAACTTTATTGTTTGCGTGCACATACAGGAGCAATAAAGATGTAAATTTTTAAAGTCTCTCGGCTGCTACGTGCACTTTTCCTTAATAGTTTCGCATTATCCACGTGCATATGCACGTACCAGATCTGTATTTTTAAAGCAAACATAAGAAACACTTTTTACGACACTAGATATAAGAAGATCTTTTGAAGTTTAGAACGATGTCATTTGTTCACGAATGCTTACTCAGGCTTTGCGATATAAAATAATTTTCACGTTAAATTTAAGGCAGGAAAAATTAATCAGAAAAGCTGATCGATAAAAATGCAAATCCCGAACTACAATCCCTCGATTAAACGGTTAAAAAGACAATCTCAATTCTTGCGCATCCTGTCGTTGTGCCAATAAAGGAAATAAAGCGGAAATGCTGATAATGTTCCGGCCTCTATCTGCCAAAGCTGCCAAACTACTGGCAATCTTTGTAGCTTTATCATCGGCACATTATCGCTTACGCTATTTCAATCCATTCTTCTAGCAAACGGCGGAAGAAGGGCTTTTACTTATAGTTCACCGTATTTCAATACTGTATCCTCGCTAATAATTTCTGTTTTTAAAGATAGCCCTCTTTATTTATTATCCTAATTGAATAGAACCTAAAACAATCTTATCGGATAAATTTATGGACTTGAACAGTATTAAAGTTTGTTCTATCTCTTATACCGATGCGAAACAATATGCGAATCATCTAGTCGTAAAAAATAATGCCTTTTCGCCGTAGTATGCCGGGTATTTTCATATCAGAATAAAGAGGCCAAAAATACGGAAAATCGCTAACATTTTTCTCCTTCAGAAGGCAACTTAGTGCCCCCCTCTTCGGCAACGTAGAAGAAATTTGCATCGACGATAGTGCTTTCTTAAAAAGCCCGATTTATAGCGATCCAAGGTGGTGCGGAGTATCCGCTGCAGATGCGCGTTCGGGCGGTAATGAGGGCGCGAGATAAAAAAGAGGGGCGAGACGCTAGCCGCGCGACGATTTACACGGGGCCGTGTAGTTATTTGTTCGGACTTTGTGAAGAGGGCAGCGCTTGAAATGCAGCGCGCGCCGCTGGCAATATTTAACTCAGTCCTGAAATTCCTCTTTTTATGGACTTGTAAAACCCGTGACGTGCACATGGGACCCCTGCGATCTGCGTTCCTCGCTCGCTCCACCGCTCCTCTTCTCGCCCTCGCCACCGCTAACTTCGTGTATTTATATACCCCTATTACCCTTTTGTGGCCGATGCGATATATCGTATTTTCCCTTCTTTTGCTTTTTCCCTTTTTTCCCTATACTTTTCTTTTAACCTTTCGCGATTGTACCTTCTCGTTTACAAAGTTTTCCAGCGAATTCGAACTATACAGAGGTCACTTTTTCTTCTTTCTATTTTAAAGACATTTATTCTTTCAAGCACGCACATTTAAAAAAATTCAGTTTGCAAAATTTTAATTTATATTTAAATTGACATCAGGAATTGCTTTACTTTCCAGTCAAACTTTAAAATTGGCCAAGTAATTCTTTCTCTGGAAGAATCAAAAAGCATTTTAAAATGTGAGTAAACGGAATAACATTACTTTTCCCTTTGTAGTTGAGCCGCAGAGACAGACGAAGAATATCCATACCGATGCGTACGGCGCTGGGAACGTCTGACCCACCAGCGACCCACGGGACCTTTGTCTGTCGACGCATCCCACGTTTTGACAAGCGATCGTTTCCATTCAGTTATTCTCGTCCCTTGCGGACTTGAAAAACGATTCCTTACGTCGCTTACTTTTTGCATCTCCCTTTCCTTTAACCACGTATTCCATTTGTGCATCAATGTCCGTGCTCCGGGGTAAGTGCATAGACGGCGCATTGAAAACTTTGGACAGTGATGAAAGGCGTACAGTTTATTGAATCAAATTTCTTTCTGTCTCAATTTTTGCTGCTTTTAGTCGCCTTTTAACTTCGTCAAACACAGTAATGGATGACGGAAAAGTTGTCACTTTGTAAACTTATTAAGGTTATTTCATAA
Source organism: Eurytoma adleriae (assembly GCA_900480045.1). Taxonomy (NCBI): domain Eukaryota; kingdom Metazoa; phylum Arthropoda; class Insecta; order Hymenoptera; family Eurytomidae; genus Eurytoma; species Eurytoma adleriae. The sequence goes on from UXGC01000044.1 coordinate 171,084, forward strand.
AACTCACGTCGTTGTGGCATAATTTGTAAAAATTGAGGATTATTGTTTTTAGAACAGGAATTAATGCAGAAGCGGAAGGAAAAAGGATTTAGTTGAATAATAAAACATGAGCAGGAATTACGAAACGCTTAGGAAACTATTGATGAAGTGATTTTTAGCCATAAATAATGACAGAGCAATAATGAGATTAACGTGTACTCGGTCGATAAGCCTCTTGTTATAGCTAAGTTTTCGCATATCTCCCGGCCAATTCGATTTCGCATATTCAAACAGCATTCACTCGTTAATTAGTAATCACTTGATTTCCAAATGCAGCCCGCAGCGGCGGCGATAATCCTGGTCAAGAGGATCAAATCTTCCCTCCCATTCTCTTTCGGCGCTATCACTGACGTAGCGGGCCGTAGGCTTCGAAAAGCGTAAAAAGGGCGAGGAAAAGAAAAGAGAGGAGGGGGATCGCGCCGCCGCGGCGGTAATCGGTGCGCTCCGTTTTTCCTGCATTATGAATTAGCAGCGCGTCCAGGATAATCGAGGCGCGCTGTTTACGGGGGAGGCACAAAGGACCCTTTCCGCCTGCCGTCGCTTTGCAGCACGCACTCGACTATTCCGTTTGCGCGCGCGCGCGCGGCCGTCGCTTCCGTATCAGGCTGGCCGGCGCTAAGCTGCTTCCGAGCCCCGCACCTTTACCATTTATGCGCCTTCTAATGCGGTTGCCGTCGTTATTAACGAAATGCAAAGGCACCGTCACTGCGCCTCTCTCGCCGGCGGGTGCCGCTAGCAAACCGCCCGCGGCCGGATCGCATGTTGTTGTTTCGCTGTGCGTTCATATTTCATACGCGACCGAGCAAAACTTCGGCTGGATTTGCTCAACTCTCAATACGACGCTTTTCGCTCTTTTGCTTTGCCGCGCTGTGCACGCGCTCTCAAGATATTGCGTGATTTTTAATAACAACGTTTTTGACAAAGTTTTATTTTTACGACGTCCTTTTTTTCTTTTCACTTCTGATGGCCGCATTGATTCTATGAGAGCGTTCGATACACGGAGTTGCACTATAGAGGTTCACTTATCATTTCACAACAATTATTCTCCATCACTTTCCGCAACAAAGTAAAATTACCTAATTTAATCTAGTTCTTCCTTCTCTTTCTTCGCTGTTTGGCCCCAAGAGAGGCGCGTGTGACGGTACAATTCATAACTTCTGTCATTTCGATAGATCAGTTAATTAATTTTAAGAGGGTCATTGTTTTTCTTTCTCTCTTCTTTTTCCGACTTGTCATTTTTTTCTCGACTCGCCTCTCGGTACCTCCAGTTTTGCCTCATTCGACGCTGCTAATCCACACCGCTCAGCAACACGACCTCTCATCCATTATCGCTGAAAATGTCTAAACAAGAGCACTTGGAAACTTTCTAGTTGCCGCCGTGCAACTTGATCATATTTAACAGGGCAAGTAGTATCTAATTCTATCGTAGGAAAAAATTAACTTTCACATAATTAAACATTTTCACTTTTTTAGCTCATTAATTATATTCTAAATAAATAAAGACTGACAAATGGACCTCACCTCGATTTTGTTGCATTAAATAATGCATACGCAGGAAATTTTGAGTTCTATTTTCATTCGTGCCCATGTTAAATCAATAAATTTTTTAAGACTTGTTTGGAGCAAGCGTCTGAGCATATTTTTCCCAAGGGACGTTATCGGAGGAGATCGAAACGGTTCGCTTGACTAGCAATCAGGTGCGCAATCAGGGGATCGACTAAAGCAGCCGGCGCGTAATTTCGCGTGTTCGTCGCTCCATTACGGGCCGTCGGAGGGTGAGCTGCCGCGCAGCTCGTTGGCCGCTCATAAAGTCAAGACTGCGCGCCGCTACCGAAATGTCGCCGTAGCCCATGTGCGAGGAGCCAGCATGCTGTAAAACGTACCCGATATATGCCGAGCATCAGACGCTTGTCAATGTTACTGCGCAAAATATACCGCATTTGCCCACTGAAGTCCGACTGTTTGCTGCTTTTTTACTCTTTCGACATTAAATTTAATGTACAAAGTACATCTCGTAGTATTGGTAAAATTATTTCTTTTAATTTGCAACAGATTCTTTTGAAAACAAATAATTTTTTTGATATATAAAAAGTGTAGTACTTTATTTGATGTACGTACTAAAATTATTTTTCGCATTTCTTTTGGGGAAAAATTGTTATCTCGGCGATTTTCTCGGCGATTGATTTGCAGAAACCCTCGAAATGAAGCGGTTAACGTTTTTATTGATTCAATTTACTATCTAGATGTGGATCAGATTTCTCCGACTTGCACGCGAAAAGAATGTTTTTCCCTTTCTTACCTTTCCTAAATGATTACCGAACGGTGGGCACCGTAACTACGGGCGTAACAACAAGCGCCCAGTATAAATTGACACGCGCAATATTGCGTGAAGCCTGCAAAGGACACCTGTGCTACCTTCCCCCTCCTTCAATCTCACCCGTATCGGTCGAACACGCACTCGAGCGATTTTCTCTCCTCCGCTCCGCGCCTCCATCCTTCCCTCCGTCCTTCCCGGCGGTAGGCGCTTACGTCGCTTCACGTCGTTCTGCGGACGGCATAAATTTTCCCGAGCTTTCCCCCATCCGACTACCGACGGTGCTCCATTAGTAGATGAGAGAATTACTTTCGCAAGTTAAGACTTTTTTTACATTCATTAAATTTACCTCTGCAGGTGAGGAAATATCAGTGGTTTAGCTTCGATTTGGTCAGCCAGCTTAATCAATTTTTCTACTAATGTCTGCGCAAGATTTATAATATTTATTTAAATTTTTATCAATAAATAGCTGTTGTTATTCGTGAATTTAAAATAATTAATACTAAATATTAAAGCGTAGACCTCTTTTGGTATGAGAGAATAAAATCCAATATTAAATTTCCAATATTAAATTTATTTTATTAATTTAATTAAACAAATTATAGTGAAAGTGGTGCGCGAAAACAATTTCAATTAAACGGCCCGCTGGAAATTTAATCAAAATCGTTTAGCGAAAATTAACCAAAATTAGACGTGCAAGCCTATATGCGTGTGCCTTTCGCACGCCGTGGCTACGGGGGGCGCAACCCCGGAAAATCGATCGACAGTGAGAGAGAGGGAGAGAGGAGGGGTACCGGGAGGGTGGAAGGAGAGGGGAAAGCGAGTCGGAGAAGCGAATCTGCCGATGGCATTTGCGGCGCGACCGGGTCCGCGGTTTCGCCGCCCTCGCAGCCACCGAATACGAGGCAGATCAAAATATGCCACGGAGTCTGCGAGGTAGACAGAAACGCGAGAAGCGTGTTTTCCCGGCTTCCGTGCACGTACGAACAAACTGAGAGGAGGTCGTCGGCACACTCGAAATTTTTAGCCTATGGTGATACCCACGACTCGCATTTGCTAAACACCGAACATGCAGAATGTTATTTTCATTGCGATAACTACCACAAATAGTAATTAAATTAAGTCTCTTTAATAGCCGTCAAACGAAAGGCATCGTCTTATTACCTAAATTAGGTGATGAATGTTGCTCTGTGGATCTGTCAAGCTCCACATTCCATGTCTGACGGCTGTAAAATACTAATTACGGTCATAATCATCAACTAAATTATTGTTCTCGATTATTGTACTTCAATTTTTTTTATTTAAACAATTTAATGAATGCTCTATTAAAATACATACCTTAATTAAATTGTAGCTGTAATCCTTAGTCAATAACACGATAAATAAATCCACTATAAACTTCTCCCAATTAATATTATTCACATAGATTTTCTTAAAATTTTATAAAATGTTTATCGCAATACATTACTTTTAAGAGAAAGGGAGGTTAAGATAAAGTATAAGCAATATTTTCATTATGCATCTAAATCGTTGCAGTAATTTAGTTGAATTTTGTACATCACAAGATTGACTTACGTTAGCCATAAGTTACAGCATTAGCATGTAATTAATATTATATAAACTAGGTATTTCTGAAACATCGTTAAAACGTCACCCAAAGACATTATAAGGGACCAGTTAATGTTTTTCTCTGCCGTTACTTTCTGATGTTTCGAATTTAAAATACTAAATTTTTAATTATCTCTGTTTTATTTAAACGCTCTTTTAATTAAATATTTTAGCAAGATTTAAAAATTTAATTATAAAATTTTAATAATACGCATTCGTGAAAGTACATGTACGTTCCTCCGTGCAAGAGCTCTGATACCAATACCTCTAGCTTTAGACGCGAGGTGAGTAAAAAAAAGTGTCTTGCCAAAAAAGAAAAGGCAACGCGATAACGCGTGAGTTTCGTGGTCTCACGCTTGACAATTTCGGAGGTCGCTAAGCGCAAGAAGCAATATTTAAATTCCACCGCATCTGGTTTCAATTTCTCCTCCCTTTTTCGCTTTGCTGCGCGGGTCGATAAGCGAAAAACGTGCGGAAGAAAAGCGATCGATCGAAAAAAAAGTGTTGGAGGAAAAGAGAAAGATGAGCATAGAAGAGGGGAAGAATCGAATTGAAAAAAGAGGAAGAGCAACGCGGGAGGAAAAGTAGATGCGAACTACCTGCCAGTCAGGAAAATATTGTTTTTCCGCTCCCGGCATTCGGTTTCTTCGCTAACTCAAGAGCAACGGGGAGCGCGTGGTACAGGGCAAAGCCGCGATCTTCAGCGTAAATCGAACGTAAGTGGCACGACAGTCGGTCGGTTCAACGGCTCTAAGGAACAAAGGAATCCAAAGGAATAAATTTTAACTACTGTTTAGTTTAGATTACCTTCAAAGGTCTTCGAAGCTCTATCACTCTCTATCCCGTTTGCCGTTGTCCGCGCATTTTATTCTTCTTTTTTATCGCTCTCTTCACTGGAAATTCTATTATTTGTGCTGATTTTTGTTTATTTGAAAGATGGGAAGGAAAAAATGTTGTAATGTTTGTTGTAATTCTGTAATTCTAAATGTATTCAGCTATCGAAGTATTATATTTGTTTTGCAAGAAACCCTAATCCCTGCTCCTTGGCGACCTTTATCCGGGGCTTGACCTGCGACTCTTATTTTTCCTCTTCGCTTGAGCGGGAGCGGGTAGGAGAAGAGCCTCGAAAAATCACAAATTCCCTGATCCCGCGGCGGCAGCCGGATCGGTTTATTCTGCTTGGCTTCGATTAGCCCCGCCTCGGAAGCACCTTAGAATTGCCGGAGAGCGAGACTCTCGCAGGGCGATTTATTGTTTAATAGCTTCCTAATGCCACTTCTCGGCCTCTCAAGCTTTATCGGGCGTACTCGACTAGTTAAATACGCCGTTTCTTGTTTAGGGTCTTCCCTTTCACTTTGTTGTCTGCTGCCCTATCTTTCTCACGGCAAAAAGAGGTTTAATTTAGTTTTCCTAATTTTCTTCGGTTTTACGTAAAAATATTTAATAGTTAAATTCAAATAAATACTGAAATCTACAGCCTAATGGAAATTTAATTAACGGATGTGGATAAATAATTAAAATAATTAAATTTGGTAGACACGAGAGCAGAGCTCCACATTTTAATTTTCGTTTGCTGTCAGTATTTTCCTCCTCGTCCATTTCTCTCTCATTATCTCCGTCTTGGCCGCGTTCTCGTCTCCTCCTCGTCGACTCTCGAGGCTTACAACCGAGGCACGGGCACAAACACGCGTTCGGACACATCTCGTTTACATTTTTCATGGCTCGCATGACCCGGCGGTATTTTTCGGAGGGTATAACGCAAGCGGACGCACCCCGCCGTCGAGTGACCCCAAACATTACTCCCTCTTCCCCTTTCTCTCTCCCTAAGGAGATACACACGCGGCCAGTGGCTCTCAGCCTTTTTCGGTCATTTGCCATTTCAAAACTTAACGAGTGAGCGGCGCGCGGGCCGCCGGACGCCCCAGGAGGGCAATAAGTCAGGCGACATAAATAAGTCGTGTTTTTCTGGCCGCGAGGGGCCGACGTCAACCGAACCCCCGTCCGTCAGTCCGGGGACGTCCTCTTTCCAGCTCCCAGCCGTGCAGAGCCGGTGAGCACTTTTGCACGACGGACACCGTACGCGCATCACGCGCTCGAATAAAACCGACCGAAGAAAAAGGCCGCGGCCAGCTTTGACTCCTGCCAGCATTACTCTAATTTAACTTTTTGCTAAGCCAACTGTCCCTTTTTTACACTCGATCCTTCCATTCTTCATTATAATCCTTTTCATTTTATGCATTCATTTATTTAGAAAATAATTGCGAGACATCAATTGAAATTTCAAATAAAATAACCTTTAGTTTAATAATAAATGAAATTTAATTTTGTAAAATTAATTTTAGCGGCATTATTACTTTGATGCTTACAATGTTACAAAGTAAGGCGAAACTAGCCGTTACGAAATACCAGAGTAAAAATCTGATATTGCTGAAAAAGTGGCTAGCCATAAAAAAATGTGGCGATATTCGCGAACACAGCAGCAAGCGTAGAGAAACACGCACTTCGCGGAATTCGGCGTGTGAATTTTATTATCGCCTGTTCATCAATAGTAGCGCATCGGTGTGGCCTTTCCTTTGACGCATCGCCTCTCTCGTCGCCCTCTATTGTGGTAATTGAAAAAGAGGCACGGCGAGCAAATAAAAAAATAGCAGCAGCGCCGAGCGCGCGCTCTCGCCCGCTTCCGAATGATAAAATCCGCGTGCCTTTGACGCGTTCGCTGTATAAACGCGAGTGAGTCGCGCACGCGGGGTCGCGGAAATTTTCCATTTTTCGCGCGGTTTGTAGTCCGCAGGCGACGTTTCATTTTTAAATACTTACTTTGAAGGAGTTTTATAAATACGCGAGTGACAGTTGCGACAAAAAAAAATTGCCCTGCCGCGCACGTCATGTGGATATAGATGCGCCCGACAAGGTATTAATTTCGATGCTGCAGCAAAAACGGGATACCTTTGTGTTTCAATTTTTACGAGATATCGAATCTAGTCTATGTAAATAAATTGCTAATAGCTTTTTTTACATATAGCTTAAAAAACTATCGCGACGCAATTCCATTTGTCATTTGTAAATATATAAAAAGTAAACCTCGCTAGTTTCGTAAAATTATACTCCACCGTTTTACGATTGCACGGGCTGCGTATCTCATCGAAACGTCCAGTCGTAAACGTTTATCAAACGTAAATCAATAAGGAAGCAAACTAATAGTATTAGCAATTAAAAATTTAAGGCGCCATCATTGCGTCTCAATTCCCAATTGTCCTGGTGCGATCGCAATCAGCACCGCCGCCTACGAATATACATAAATCAGTAGTAGCTTCCGCTGACTCTGCACGCAGCCGCGATCCAGATCAAACGGCCGCTTGCCGCTAGTACACTTCGCTCCGTTCAATTGCAGTGCCGACGACAATCTGTCTGCCGGATAACCTAGAAAAATTGTCACTACCGCACACATGCGCGTGCCTGCGCCCACCTACGCTCGTTATCGATGATCGATAAATTAACAACGAAAGAGTTCACGATTTCCCGTGGGGTCTTTGCAAAGCGGCGCAATCATTTTTTTCACAACCCATCATCGTGTGTTTGTGTGCTTTCGTTAGACTGATGATTAATCTACTCTGCTGAGTGGGATGCGTACGTTAAATGAATCTTGGACTCTAGGTACTAAAGTAATTAGTTTTTAAAAGTTTATTATGTTAAATTGATGAATTTTGAATGCTATTCTAAAGTAAATATATATAATATAATATAATCCATGTCAGTAATTTTATTAACACGACGCGTCTCGCAGGGGTAGTTTTCTTCGGCAATAAATAGGCGCTAGATTGTGTTCAGCTTTTATACATTTCCAATGCTTTGTGTTTGTTGACGTGCATTGTGTGATTGTGGGCGCGCGAAAAAGAGCGGGATATGAAGAGAAAAAATTGAAGTATATATCGACGTGTATGGATACATTAACTTAATTACAGTCCGTACTCTTCCATTGCAGCGACTGATCCGTTGTCAAGCAGCTTTTCGCTTTTTGATACGCTCGAAAGAAGAGCGTCATTTTACGAGTGATTTTTTGCAGGTAACAAAAATGCTTTTAGCGCTATTAGAAACCGCAGATAGTGATATACATTAAAATAATAATCAGTCAAACTTAAAATTTTTGAGCACCTTGTATGGAAAAAAATTTAAATGAAGTGGAGTATTTGAAATTTCATGTGATACAAGCAACTTATTCACAATAACCGAAAGGTTTCATTTAAATACAATCGTCCAAGCCGAAAGAGTAATCGTCCATTAAAAGGGAAGAGGAAATTTACCGCGCGTTTCTTTTAATTAATCAGACTAGCAAGATTTCATTTTTGCCTCAGTAATCTAAGCGAAAAGTACCAATGGACAAATTGATTCTAGTTCTCTCAAGCATCGGAACACTTCCAAACACGGCAAGTGTTTTGCTCTCGATTATTTTTTTCCGCGCGCGCGTGGATTAACGCGCGGCAACGCTCCGGGGCCAGGGTTTGCTAAAAAAAAAGAGGCATCGCAATGGGTAAAAAATAAAGAGTAAGGGGGGAGTAGAATCGCGGAAAAATTTGCATGAAAGCCGACAGCGAGCCGCGTTGCGTGCGCGGTAAAAATGCAAATTCTGCAATGTGTGCGCGCTCACTCGGCCGCGGATGGCCAAAAAGAAAGCGCATCGCCACATCTATGGCACCGGCCAAGAATGAACCAACCACTACCGCTACTCTACTTCCTTTGTTTTTACAGAATTTCTTTGCTTTCGGATACTATGTGGATATGTATTGCAACATTATCTTGTAGTAATTATTGAATATCAACTCTTTAAAACCAGTAGTAATTCCTTTTTAGTGTAAATTTTTTTTAAATATTAAATTAATAAAAATTTTGCAGAGGTAGTAACGTTTCATTTTTGTTCGCAAAGGTACTTTTGTTATTATTGATAATACTGACCAGAGTAATTTTAAGTTCTATATAATGGATTTTTAATCAGCAAAACAATGTATTATATATAGTTAATTTAACTGACGGTGATACCGCAATGGTGCAATATTCATATGTTTAAAAGTAGCTAACGAGTAATACAATATTATTATGTAAACAGTTTGATATTAATGCAATTTTTTATTAAAAAGATTTAAATATTTTCAAGAAATAATTATTCTGTGCTACTGTATTCTATACGATTAGTAAATTTGCGTGAAAGATAAATGAATATTAAATAGAATTAACTCTGATTGAACCAGCTTATCAAGTAAGTATTAATTATTTATATGCACATTATGCGCAAATAAATCCGAGGAATAAATTATTCCGCGCTCTATAAATTAGAATATATAACTTCGCATCAGTTACATTATTGAGTATTGAGTGAACACTAAAAAAATTCATAAAATATGGAAACGTATATTGAAGCGTAGGCACACTTGACGAATTTAATTCGTTTATAATTATGTATGCCATACACAACAACTTGAAAAATCGTATGTATAAAATAAAAAATAAAATAAAACTTTTAAACAAGAAATTTTTCTGATGGCAATGTTGTCCTTCTCGGTGCATCTTCCAAACAATCAAATTTGATAAAATATACATTTGTCAGAAAAGTGTGCAAGTAATTTAAATAAAAATTGAATATAAAAAATGGAACTAGAGTTTCTTATTATCGAGGCGTCTGAAGGGACAGCCGGAAAAACACTTTAATTCTAAGTTACGACGCTTTCCATTCAAAATTGGCTTTTCCATCGAGAGGGTAAATGGAATCAGTAAACGGATATAAATTAGGCGGAAGAGCCCTCTTGTTCTAGATCTCTCGTCCCGCGGCTCGCCTCTCTTCCTCCCCCAACACTCTCCTAAAAACTGCGACTTCATAAATTAAATCAACTTTTTTTGCGTTCGCCTCGCGCGGGTATATATTCGGCCACACTTCGATTCCGCACGCGCTGCTGCCGGCGCTGCCACTGTCTAGAATATCGAAAACGTATAAACCAGGCGTGGATATGCAAATGCCGCGCGTCGATGCGCCGCATCTCCTCGGCGGCACTAGGCTGTCGCGCTATATATCGGAAATAGAAACGAGAAAAAAAAGCGCGCGCTGCGGTGTGGATGAAAATATCGGAGGAACAAAAAGAGAAAGAAAAAGATATGGTAACTTACAGAAAGAAACAAAAGAACTTGAATGATGATGAAAGCGAAGTGGTTAGAATGAAAATCGAAATATTTTAGAGGAAGATTTTACAAATATTTACTTTCTATTTTTCCGAGTAATTGGATTTTTATCAAATGAAAATATGAAAACAAATGAAGGGAAAACCACATCAGTATTATGTTTTTGAAGTATAAAGAAGCATTTCGTAAATTTCAATGTACTGCTCTTGCCGTTTCATTCATTAGTTAATTACGTTAATAAACGAAAGGGAAAATAAACGAGAACGGAAACAGAATAATAAATGTATATATTTAAAAGATCAAAATGAATGATAAGTTTGATAAGAAATTTTTAAATTATTTTCTATCGCTCAGCATTTTTTCCTTCGATGCATAAAGGTTCTATCCTATATTGAATTTGCTGAAACAATAAGCAATTCTTTTCCTCGAGGCTTGCGACGGCGGCTTTGGTCGAATTTGCGCTTTTCCCACCGCGGACGCGAGCCTGACTTACGCGCGCGCCGAATTTGATTGGGGCGGGCTCTCGCTTTGGCCGCGCGCCGATTGGACTTGTCGCGCTCTCGAGGCCCATTGTGTATTGCGCGCCAACTGTCCGCCTCTTTCTGTCTGTCACAAGGACGAGTGACGGCATTGCGTAGAACAATGATTCTCCCGACGGAAAAATGTCACGGCAATGACTATGCACCTCAATCCCAGTTGCTGGGCCAATGGAGTCGCGGAGCTTTTTGTCGAGCCAACGTCGCGCTTTCACTGTTCTCCCGTTCGAGAGACGCGCAGATAAATCTGCTGACCGACAAAACTGCGCGGACAATTACGGGAATGGATCTGCGATTAATTCCATTTTCCTACGATTGAGAAAACTGAACTTTTGCTTCAGATCGAACTAAAAAATTAACTGATAAAGTGTATTACAAAAAACTTAAAAGTTTCACAATTATTTTTCAAAATGAGTCTAGGATTAGGGGTTTTAATACGTTGTGCTTGACAAACATTTCATAAAAGTTATAATAATAAGAAATAATACATAAAATTTCGAGAAAAAGTCAACTATACGTTCCCAGCATTTCGTAGATAAACTTCGGTTCCATATGTCGCTTTGCAATCTGACTTTCCAGTCCCAGTTTCCCGCTTATTAAATTCATTTATCTTTTCGCGAGAATCATGCTCGCAACGTGTTGTCGCTCCTTAATTGGAAGAATTAAAAATAATTTTCTCGCGGTCTCCGGCGCATTATATCATGCCTTGCTTTTCGCGATTTTTGTTTTTTTTGCGCTCAAGTAAATGCTCGCTCGGGCATTGAGCATATGCAAGGCCTGCGGCTCTTTTGAATCCGAGATGAGTTTAGTCTGCGCAACACAGTGCGCCCCGAGCTAGGGGGTTTTTCATTGCAAACTGCCGTGTTTTTGCTTTGTTTTCTGCTGTTAGCCATTTTTTCATCGTTTTATTTACTTTTGCTGTTTTTTTTTCTCTTTTTAGCTAACGTTATTTTGTCCGGATCTAAATGGAAGCCCGAAATAATGACAATGTCCTTTGTTATTGGATTGTTTTAAATGAAGTAGTTCAAAACATTATACAAACATTTGCAAGTTTAAAATATTTTTAATGCAAATTACTGCGCCTTGTTCCGTAAAACTTTTCTTTTTTCTTTTTTCATATTAAAAGCTACTGCTGAAAAATTCTTCGCAGTGGGTATAGTAGGCCATTTTCTGCTTTTTGATAACAACTGAAATTAAAAAACGAGCTTAGATAGATAAATGAAAAGATATAAAATAAAGTAAATATAGAGTGTCATCTTGTGTGAATGCAACATACTTAGGGGAACGTCGTCTCCCTTGCTCCAGCGACTTCGGTCTGGAGAGGATCGAATGTGTTTGGGTAGGTAAGTACTGCATCCGGATGATACATATTTATGACGCTTTGCGTAGGTGCCCGTGCTAGTCAAGAAAGGCGGCGCGGCGTCGGTGGCGGACTTGTACGTATCCCTAAGTATGCCGGGATTATTTGCAAAGCAAATAGCGCGACGCGCGACGCTAAGTGGCTACGGGCGTCTTGTACACGCGTATTATATAGGTACGCGCGCGAGCGCCTAATCTCTGGCTGGCTTTCGCGCATGAATTTTACGATTTGCACATACGAGGCGGCAGAAGTGGCGGCGGCAGCAGTTGTTGCTGCAGTGCCATTTTTCAGCCGTTTGCGCCACTCTAAGGTATATTAGCTTAACTTTAGGCGTTCGCTTTTCTTTATTTTTCTGTTATGAAAAGTAAATTCTGCGCGTTAGAGCCACTATTGTACGCGATTTTTACAAAGTCTAATGAATTTGTTTAAAAAAAGGTTTATAGCGATGGTAAATAAAAAAAGTTGAAAGTTGAGGAACCAAGGGTCCTGCAGTGGCCCTGCAATCTGAGGCGCGAGAGAAAAGCATGGCAGGAATGTCGGAAACAAATGGGCCCGAACGCGCGCGCTCGTCGGGTAATGAATAGGGTGTTAGCGAAACGCGGTGTAAACGCCGATGCTGCAGCGGTCCCGAGGAAGCGGCTGCAGGATCCTCCCGTAGACTCGCGACGCGCACTCCAGCGGTCGATCGCACGCTCGCGTGCCTCACAATTGCTGTTTATAGAGCACTCGTGAGCGCGGCCTAGGCGTTTTGCTCTCTCCCGACACGCCGCAAGTAGTACGGGTCCATTGTTGGTCGGACGCGATGCTTGAGCTTCTTAATGCTTCGGTTAGTACGGCGAGCGGCTACTTGCGGTACCCTTGCAGGGTATCAAGGAGCAGAGCTACATTGGGCTATTCCCGAATTCTACGACTTTACCGATCGCACTGATTTCATGCTTGCTATTAATCAGTACTAAGAAAACTTTTCTTATCTTCATTATTCGCACAAATAGCGCCTGATATGGTGAACGTTAAATCAATTATTGTATTTTTTGGAAATGCATGGAACACAACTTTAGAAGAAGAAGAGGATCAGGGAGAAAATCACGCTAGTTAGAATTTTACTGTATAAAAATATATTAAATAATATAACGTTATTCTTTGTTGATACAGTGAAAAGAAAAAAAAGGTATAACTATGACATTACTTCCTCTATTATATTCTGCAGTGTAAGAAGGATAAATTGAGCAAAGAGGATCACCGTGGAATCCTCGCTGGTAACTCTTTGCAGGTGTGAGGCAGGTTGCATAACGCGATCAAAGCATTGTCGCGAGTCAAACGGGCCGTAATATCCATTCCGGCTACTTAACCCACACGAAGCCGGCGACGATCCGTAATCACCTCAGCGTGGCTAGTCAGGCGGCCGAGCAGCCAACTAAGCACACAGTCGGCTCTCCGCAGGTGTTGATACAGCGTCATGCGTATACACAACGTCCAGGCTCTTGGGTACGGGCCATACCCCGGGCGCGAGGGGATAGCTATGACTTGGAATATACATCGGTGGCGCGCAAACCCCCGCGTCTTATCGCGTATTCACGATGGTTAACTCCGTGTGGCCTCCTTGGCCCAGAGGCTCTCAACGAACGAACTCGCATAAATTATTCAGGCATCGTCGCTGCCTCGGCTGCGCGCGCTCATACGCAGAGCCGGCCCATCGGCAATGCGCGAGCCGATCCTAATACAATCGCCGGCTGCGGGGTAGCCAAAAAGCCGGGGAGCGCCCGGAGAGCTTAGAAGGCCGAGTATTTCCGCCCGAGTGCACCCGCACTTTCGCTTTTACCGCTGGTGCGACCAATTTCATAAATACCTATACATTTATATTGCCCCGCGCGCTCGCTTCCGTCGCAAACTACATCGCGTTGAGTAAGTAAGCCGCATGCAGCAGCGGCTTCGTACCAACTTTTCTTATCTAAATTCCAATGCAGCAAATTTGCTATCAAAACTCTTTCTTTATGTTTTTTTCTATTTTCAATTCTATTTAAATTTCGGTTGTGCAGGAGAGTTTTGTTGAACTTTTCCTATTTTTTAAATGTAAAATTATGCGATACTTCCCTTTTAACTGGTGATATACACTCGAGCGTGTTCGCGCATCCCTGCAACGGAGCTGAAAGCTTCATCTTCATTAAAAAAAATTTACTTCGCGCGGTGGCGCATCTCGCGCGCAGCTCGGCCGGCAACGATATCAAAAAATGAAGTCGAACCGCGCTCGCGCGCGCAAAACACGGCTTTTGCAAGTTTGCCCCGACTCTCCTTACCGCGCGTTCTTCCGTTGCGCCCCTTTGCGCTACGTACACCAGCGACTTATTTTTTCCCCTCCAGCTCGTCCGCTCGTAGCTCGTACGTTGCACGCCTCGGTCCCTTAATTCGGTAATACGAATATATGGAGGGCCAGCGCGCTGCCTTACTTTTTCGCGCTAATGCGCGAGCTCACTCCTGAGCGCAGCCTGTAATTATGAAATAACCCCGGACCTACTTTGCGAGACTGCTCCTATTATCCTCCCGCTTTGCCCGAGCGCCGCGTCTTCGCGCATTGTCCACCTCTTTTTCCGCAGCCCCGTCTCGCCTTTTCTCTTCGGCTTTTTTCTCCAAAAGCGCATTAAAGTGAATTTTACTCACCCCCGGAGCCACTTGGCTTTGTTTCCGCAGGATTTTCGTCGCGTTGTCTTGTTAAAGGATCCATTTTTCTCGGCTCGCGAGTAAAGTCGACCGCAACGCAACGATGCATCCAGCAGCACCGGCAATTAAAACGGGGCTGGATCTTTTGTTTATGATAGTCGTAATTCGCCATTTTTAAAACTCCCTTCGCAAGTAGAAATTAACGCAATAACCGAGGAAATGCAAAAATACAATTATTCCTGCTCAAGTGGCAAATTTATCTTTACAGGAAAATTAAAGAAGATCGTCAAGTTTGAACATAAGATTAGTTAAGATTATTAATTTTAGTTCGGCGTCAAGTCAAGTTTGTCGCGGTATCACAGTTCCAAGAGTCTAATGTGACGAACTCATTGAGAGCAGGAGCAAATTTTCCGCGGCTATACGTGACACGCTCGTATTAACTGGCAACTCCATCAAGAGCTCAGCTACATCATTGCTTCGGCAAGTTGATTCGAAATTTTAGCATTACAAACTTGTCAAACTGGCAACAAACAACAATGTGCCTAGCGCCGATGTTTACCATTTGAAAATTATACAGAGCCCTCAAAGTATATGCGTGGATATCCTTTTATAACACAAGTGCTTTAATATGACTACCAGCCGTGTTAAAGCATACCAATTTTCTGCTTATTAACTTATAATCGTGCTAATCTAATTATTTTCAACTGCGCTATTTTTTGCTAATTTTTAACAAAAATTTCTGTAGCTGCTTTTATTGTTAAACTTTCAAAGAGGAGCGTTTTAATCTAAAAATTCATAAGCCCGGCCGTGCGTGCATCATAACAAAATTTCACGAGCGTGCTCGATATTCTTTCAGAGGTGCGGCTGCGCAAATCACAAATTAACGAAATAATGGGGACAAACGAAATTCCATCGATATATATAAATTATTTGAGGCTCCACAGTATCCATAAATCGAGGCATAGTTAGCGGGGGAATCGCAAGGCAAAAGAGCGAACGCGCATTTCGCGAACTTGATTGAAAATTCCAGCTTTGCGGGCCGCCAACTTGCCGAACTCGCAACAAACAGTAGTGCGCGCGATAGTTGATATTTGTCGTTCAAAATATTCACGTGCGTACGTAGATACACACGCGTTCCCTAAGCGAGCCGTGCCTCATGATATATCGCGTTGCAACGAGAGGAGGGGTGGCGGGACTGCGGGAGGGTTAAGCATACAATCAAGCAGGCGCATACACAGGGACTCTCGAGCTCTCTCGGCCGCGAGTATACATCAACATGTGCCCTCCCGCTATCTCCCGACCTCTCCCTCTTTCTCCCTCTCATTGCCTCTATCCACGGGGAAGAACAAAAGCCCGCTCGTAAAACACTCGATGCGACACGCGTCACTTTTTTTCCCTCTTTTCTTACTTAACCGCGCGCCCTCATGCGCACACACCGCGTCTGCTTTACCTTTTTTCTCCCTCTATTTTGTCTCGCTTTTCAAACGGGAAAATAACTAATATTTGCGCCCAAGGACTGTCCTTTAAATACCTTCGTCACTCCCAATGCTTTCAGCAAGCCCACAATTTCTCAAGTCTGCACTTTCTATTTTATCTAAATGTTTACATTTTAAATATCTTTTTTATTATAAATTCAATATTTAACCTCGGCAATTTACATTTCACAGGATTGCACTAAAAATTTATTTTCAATATACAGTGGAGGATATTATGTGATTAAACTAAATCACAAGTTGCTGGAATGTATAAGGAACGTTATTTACTAAAAGACTTGGGACAATACTTGAAGTTATAACTTGAAGCTTTGAGAAAGGAAAATACTACTACATGTGCAATAGTACGTGTTGACCAAGTAGATTTTGTTTAATATTCATTCCTTATTTGAATGTTCAGTGTCTAGAGTGTCACACCTTCCGACGTATGCGCAACATCTTTATGTAATGTGTACTGAACGGATGATCTTATAACAAATAGACAAACAGTTGAATCCCCAGCAAAAACGCGTAATAACATTTTCGACTTTTAATCTTCTTAACCACCAACTTATTATTACGATCGCTTACTGCTGTAAAAATTATTTTAATTTAAACAAGTGAAAACCGATGAATATTTTGCAAAGAATAAAATGCATATTATTATAAAGTTTTGAAAGTATTCGAAACTTCACCTCCACATGCTACCTCGGTCAACAAGAACGAAAATTGTTTCATCTCCCCGCATCTCATCGACAAAAGCAGCTGTTCGTCGGCGCCACGGCCTCCCCTCGGAAGCTCGCTCGGCGAAAGACGGATGCGTCCGCTCTCAATCGGCGCCGGGACAAACTGTCAGCGCGCGCTGCACGGAATCGAATTCGCGGCAGGCGCGGCAGGCGCGGCGGACGGTAGACAAGGGATTTCGCGGCAAAAAGAGAGCGGCCACGGCTCCCGCGTATTTCAGTCACGTCGACGCCTCCCGCCGTTTCTTCGGCTGCGAACACATATGCGCCAGCGACGTAAGTACGAGGCCGAACTGACAATTATCGCTGACGAGCCTCGCATTTTGCACCGATCGTGCGCGCGATTCGACGAGCCGGCTTGTCTCGCTGAAAATTATGCGAAATTCGACTTGTCGATTGTTCCGCGTTTTTCAGCTATTCGCGCAAATTTAATGCACTGTCTGTTCAATGTCACTCGCATTGCGAATGTCAGTATCATGCGTGAAAATTAAAATAATAAAACTTATTATCTGGTTAATTTATTTTATATTTTCAAGGCGCTGCACGAGATACATTTAGCAAGATTGGAAAGCAATTTTGTTAAATAAATTTTTTACATAGAATTAGCGAGTCCACAAGTCTTTCGCTTCCAGGTAGTTACGGGAGCGCCGCGCCGGTTTCGTCTACTTCAAGCCAGATAACTCTACTCCGAAATTTCGAATCTGATGCAAAGTTACCGGCACTCCATTCAAGGTCCCCGAGGCTGTTTCGGCCCCTGGTGCCAGATATACAAGTAAATCGCGAGCACAAGTATATCGCACTGTCGAAACTTTTACCTGAGCGAATCTCGCACGTTAAATATATGACGTGCAGAGCAGCGCTTTTCAAGCTCGAATGCCAGAGCTTGCGAAGCGAAATTTTTAAAGAAAAATTAGTGCGTCAAGTAAAAAAAATCAATCGCATTTTACTTTACTTCTGATTGATTGCTGAACGGAACGACTTTGATCATTTTTATTATTTTGAAATATAATGCAATAAATCATTTTATATTAAAATATAATTAATTTATTGACATAAAATTTCATGTTTTCAATATTTTGATATCAGTGAATAATTATGAATAAAGGATGAAAATTAGCGAAACTTCAGATACGTATAAAAGTATTTCATGCGAAAACAATGAAGCAATTGCAGTGGGTGGGTGCTGCCTACTGCACTCGGAAATAAAGGAAAGGCCGGCGCGCTAAAGCGAAGAGCAAGAGAACGCATTCGCGGCGTTTGCACGCGAGCAGCGAGACTTATAAAAATGTGAGACTCTATTAAGTTTGACGGGCCGAATATACGATGCGTTCCGCGGCGCATCATATCGCAAACTTTTCACGTAGCGAAGGAGGATAGGAGAGGAGGCACATAACTTACGATGGCTACAAGAGATTCCGGAAGCTGTGGAGCGCCGGGCGCGAGGAGTAATTTTTCTCCCAGCTATTCGGGCTATGGTATGCCGCGTGAAAAAAACGGACCGCGCACTTCGTGCATTCCGCGGATCTCTTTCGCCTAGGGGATGCTGCCTACCTTGAATCCCACGACTAATTAAGTGACTCTTTTCACAAATACAAACGATCA
Source organism: Eurytoma adleriae (assembly GCA_900480045.1). NCBI lineage: Eukaryota > Metazoa > Arthropoda > Insecta > Hymenoptera > Eurytomidae > Eurytoma > Eurytoma adleriae. The sequence goes on from UXGC01000044.1 coordinate 189,578, forward strand.
TTATCGAAAGCTTTCAAAAAAATACAATTATCAGCTCCGCGAATTAACATAATAATTTTTTAAACAAAATAGTTTCGGTTAAAAAGTGCCGAAACGCTTACTTAACCGCATAATTCTTCACGATACAATTCATATTCATTGCACCAGTGGCTATTCGTCACACTGCTCGTATCGCTATGAAATATGCTAACTAAGATAGTACCCTTTTTCTTTTTTAAAAAGAATTTTGACTTCTTTTTATCTTTTTATCTTTTTATGATCAATCTGTAAATAAAAAGATAGTACTTTAAAAGTATTGAAAGCTATAACCTGTACTTGGTTTTATGACCGAACGATGCATTTCATCAGAACTTTAAAATTACATTTTACGAATTCATGTGATTTTAGTAGGTATATTTAAATAAAATAATATTGCGTAAAATGAATTCTGTTGCATATAGATCGTAAATAAACGCGATATAACATTTAGTACCTTCATTTAATGAACATTACACTTTTATGGATATTTCGAAAATATAATAAACTGCGGAGTATAAAAAATGAAATAAAAAATGAATGCGTAAAAAAGCTTGATGTTTTTGAAAAAATTTGCTCTAGCCTTACGTTGCTAAATCATGAAAAATATAAAATATCTTCAGTGTCGGTCATAACGTTCGCTTCTCAGTGTGTCACCTGCACACGCGGGCCGGATAAGCTTGGCGAGGGGAACGAAAGCGAAGCGTAGGTGGAAAAGCCGAGAAAAGCACGCTGCAAGAGCGGGAGCCTGGGTGGGGGCGTTAAACACAACATTTTTCAACAGATAAGTCACGTAAGTTTAATTATGTATATTACTGCCTGCAGGCTTGCGAAAGCAAGTCCAAATACCGCATAATAGATATGAAGGCCGAAACGCGCAGAGCAGCGGAATACGTTGGAGCTGTCGCACCAAGCACGTGATACTTTTAATTACACTCTCGCGGCTGTTGAATGTGCCGTGAAATCACCTGCTTTTTTTCCTCCTCTTGTGCTTTACCATAAAATTGTGCTGTGAATTTCACTTGATTTATACCTACGTCCTTCAGAATTCGACCTTTTTAGCTGCAATCATATTTTTATTTACTAGACAATCACTTTTTCACTATTATGGTATGTTGGCATCAATTTTTTACAGCGCTAAAAAATACAAGTTTTTAATCGCCGTTGGTTCAACCAAGTAACGGCTTCTATTATTTGATACGCCGATGTCTCTCATTATGCATGGGGAGGCGCGAGAAGAGACGGGTTGAGCAGTTTAATAATTAATACAATTATTCATACTTGAACGAGCAGCAAAGGGATAATGCTTTGGCGGAGCCTTATCTCTTTTATCTCTTCCCGTTTGTTACTGACTGTTTGCTCCGCTGGCCGCGGCGATAGGAACATGTTTTGCGGGACTCGATTTATTGTGCGCTTGATCAGGTCACTTTCACGATGCCTGTAACTAAACTATCTTCCACAGTAACTATGATACATTTTATCTGAAATTACACTTACAATTCAGTTAAAATTGATGTGTAGCATAAAATTTTAACTCGATAATTTGCTACTATTTTGATTGAAAGTAGTGGTAACAGAAATTGAGTATTCAAACGCACATTAATTTCACAATGAACTGCATTAATAATTTTCCACTTTTATTATCCAAGTCAAAAAAAGTGGAACCTTAGAAAATAAAAATTTACTTAACATGTATAATGATTAAATTTTCTAATTTAATATCTTCTTGCTCTTTTGTAATGTTTTAGGTTTTCATTTTTTTAACTATTATTTTATTTTTTTAATCTTAATTCTAAATCGAGAAATTTAATTCAAGTGAAATAAATATTGAATATCGTGCCGTTTTTTCAACTTCACTTTATGCATGCTGAATATTTCAGAGCAATCGTCCAGGAATATCGCATTAGCTATCATTTGTTATTCCAAGAAAATAAATGAAGAGAAATCAAGCCAAGTTTTATAAATTATTATGAGAATTAATCCGAGCTAGCACTTAAACTCTTTTAAAAGTGCATTAATGCAAACACAAATTAACGGTATAATTTTGGGAGCAAAATAAAATGGACTTTTAAAAATAGAGCTGCAAAACGTTCCAGATACTATATCAGATTGAAGTAAACTGTCAAATTGTGTTCGATGAGCCAAAGTCCGTTCTCCGCCTCTTCCGCTCTGGCTCGCGCTTATAATTCAAGGCGATATCGCCTATCGGTGCATGCGAAGCGACGCTCGCGTGGTACAGTAATTAAAAATTAAAACGAAAGGCTCGATAAGCCTGTAATCAATCACGTCTCTCGAGGCGCATGGCGACGTAGCCCCGAGACTCCCTTCGTACGCTGCGCGCGCGCGTTTATTGCGGTACACGCTGCCATATAGAAATTATGCAAATTACGCGCGCGTTTGCCCAGTAAATTTGCAACTTTATTTTGATAATACTCTGCACTTTTACCTTGCTGGCTTTACAAATTGCCAAGATTTGAATATTTCAAATTTTCTTCAAAATACGAATTGCGAGATTACAAAGAAACAATGGAATAGTAACCAGGGAAAATACAGAACAACCAAGTTCTTTCAAGTCCAACGTTTTAATAATAACCCACTGCGAATTCGAATTATCTCGATACGATTTATAAGTATATGCGTACACAATTTAATTGCCAAGGCACTTGTAAGTCAGTGCCCCGAGCGCTGCAAGTTGATGACGTAATACAAGCGTCTCAGCGCCATTAATCAAGAGATTTTATCGGTGTACTTTTTTTTTCAACATCAGCATCTTTCTGGCTAGTGTATTTTTACTACTCTCCCCTTCGGACTTTTTTAATGTGCACCTTTTTATTACTTTAAAGTTGATGATAGGCTAATTTAATTTTTCCATGCCCGCCTCATTTGTTTCAAAAGTTTATGATATCTATTGATCGAGCTCATTGAATAATCTTTGTTGATTACTTTACAGCAATTAAAAAAACAATCTCATTTCTTCAATGCAAAATGTTTTTTCAAGAAATCGAAAAGTCACAATGTGAAATATTCATGATTAAAACTTAAGGGGTTTCACTAGTAAACTATACGGTAGTTCATGTTGCAGTTGAACCGAAACTCGAGAGTGCAGTGGTAGACCCTGAATTACCTATGAATGATTTAGAATTCCATAATAATGAGAGGCGATGCCTGCAGGGTATCTAAACAAGCCGTTCTCACTCTGTACTACCACATTTCCACCGTTAGTCCATATTCGGAGAATGTTCTGAATTAAAAACTTTGTATACTATTGCAAAGATTTCTTAAAGTAGCTAATACTGCTTTATCTGCAAAATTTTGTGAAATTTTGTTTGTTTATTTTTCCAATTTATCCTCAGTTTTGTAAATAAGTATTACTTTTACATAAAAAGTTTAATACATCAAACAAAATTTATACATTCAGGTTTGCCGTTTGTTTTCTTTTTAATCATTTTGATAATACAGTTTTCAAACCCAATTTTTTAACGTTTTTCTGTCTGTAAACATATTGAAACAGAGGGGAGTGTAGAACGAATTGAACAAACAGAACGATTTCTCTCACTGGGAGGGCTAGGTTCTTGCATTATACGTGAAATGACCGACGAACAGGTTATTCCGCAACATTAATAGTTAAGGTTAATGCTAGAGGCTCAGACTAATGGAAATTCCAGGGGATTCCCTGATCCCAGAGTACGTATGATGCCCGCCTAGACTTACACAACACTGCACACTTGCTCGAACGGAATTAAGAGAGACTAGACTTTTAACCTTTTTAAAAGAAAATCAATTCAAAATATAAAATTGATATTTCATTTGAAAAAATAATTTTAAAAAATCGATTGTTTTAGTCAGTTGAAAAATAATTGAAGCCTTCGCATCGGGCGCGCGGCAAACTATAAGGGGAGGAAAAGGTCTCGAAAGAACCTGCGGGACTCGAAAGGACCTGCGGAGCCAGTGCGTGGAACATCCATAAAGTTATCCGAGCACATGAACAACTGCCAGCGGGAAAGGGAATCGCGTTTATTACGAGCCATAGCGCAACAAAGCCGACTAACAGCCGCGCCCGCGCGAGACTCAAGCGATTCGACCTAGCCATTTCTAAGGTTAAGGGGCATTACGTTAATGGCGCGCAGTCTGCAAACAAGCTAGATTCGCGGGACAAAGAACGAGTGAAACTCGAAAACCCGAAACGCCCCCGCTTAAGCCAGAGGCGACTCTCTCTTTATCGCTGCCGCCCTCGACGAACTCTCTCTGTATTTCAATTATTAATGCATCCAAGGATTTTCGACTGTTTTAGCGCTTTCGCCTTTTCGGCAAAGTGCATCGTCTTGAATCCACTCGGCGTTACCGACAAAACGATCTAAGCGCGGGCTCAACTGCTCCAGTCATTTAACTATATAAATCGCCAATTTATATCCTCGCTAATGAGGATTAAACGCGGATAAATTCTATTTAAAGCGGCAATAGTAAGTGATAAATTTTCGCGTGAATTTTGAAAAATTGTGGAATAAAAGTAAAACACTCCCTTTTGTAAATCTGTCGGGTATCTTCCGCTTCGCGCTATCCAGTTGCACGCATACTTTTAAAATGTCTTACTAGTGCATGTACGCGTGTATTATACCCCAGAAACATTGATCACTATACATGTGAACACGGGCGTATATATTTCTCCACGTCCTAGGGCACATGGCAGCGGAAATACGATGTGAAATATTTAGTCCGGTCTCTTCGCTACCCCTCCTTCTCTTTTTTTCATCTCTCTTCCCACTTTCCCCCACCGCCACCTCTTTCCCTCGCTCAAGCTGTTGGGAGAGCCATAGGAACGTCCGAAGACTGCATTATTAAATGCGCAAGCCTGGGCTCTCGATACCTCGGCTCCGGATTTTATGGAGAATTCGTGAATGAAATAACTCGACTCGACTAGATGATCCTTACACGACTGTATTTGCCTTTGACGCTGTGTGGTGCAGGCAGACGCTGCACGGACTCTCCTCGATCGGGATTTCCTTCCTGCCTGCTCTCTGCAGGTGGGGCGAATCCGAGGGAGGAATTCCATTTTCCTCTCGAAGGCGAGTCGCGTTTGCCTTCGTGGAGAACAATGGTTTCGACAAAATTTTTACAGGCAACATTTTTTCGCTTTATTATTTTATTTAAAAATACAATGAAATAAAAATTTAATTTAAATCCCGTGGATGATCGTATATTGAGATTTACTACTTAATTTTCATTTGTAAATTTGTAAATTATTATTAATTAATTTTGGATGGTTGCATAGGAGCAAATAGAGCAAGCTCTTGATTAGAAGTAGAATTTTATCGAGCAGCATTAAACGACGCGAATACAAGCGTGCTTTATAAGCGAGCGGATGAATAATTACACGCGAACAGCTCCGCGTTCATCGAAATTGAATCCAATCGAACTCAATTACATCGATGTCCGAGAGCCGCTCCTACTTTACATTCAGCTTGTAACGCGTCAAATACATAATACGGCTCCCTGGCTCGCGTTAACTGGAAATACGACGATATGAACCATAATCGCGTGAGCGTAGCTGGCGCTTAAAATGCGCGCAGTTTTAGTCGCGTGAGCGCGTTTAGCGGCCGGCCACGCCCGGCGACGAGATCGGCCGACCGGTTCGCGCGCTAAAATTCCCACAAAACCGTTAGCACGCGCGGGAATATTTCAAAGCTTGTATCGTTCAAATTGCGCGGAAAATTCAGTGCGTTCGAGCCGCTCCATTTATGGGCTGAATGCGGCCTGTCATTCCTGCTATGACATCCCGAACAAAGTAAACTGTCGAGTGATCAATTCGAAAAATTTCAGCTTATTTAGTACGTGTAATGCGATAATTATAATTGTGCAATCAAATCAATTATGCACTTGTTCAAATTCGCCATTACAATTATTATCTGCAGTTGAAGAATGGAGATAAATTTTTTAGTAAACGGCTGAATTAAAAATGTTTATAAATGTATTTAATAAAGTATGTTAAAATTCTACAAGCTTAAAAGGTTAGTAACGGCCGATCCATTATGCAATAGCGGCGTCAATAGAATTCCAGACAAACATCGCTTTCTCAAAACGAATTGGGCTTTCTCACGCCACGAAACGATCCACGAGGTTTTACGCTCAAATTAAACGCGGATGACTTTGACCTAATTGTCATCGAACCAATTGGGTGCAGCCGCCCCCTCATCCTTTATTTTACGTTTTAATGAAGTCGGACATTTTCTCAATATCGTTACCTTCCTTTAAACGTAGTAAAGTGTTCTCTTAATTGACTGTTTATGCTCTCTTTCATTATCCTGATAGAAGGCATTGCCTTCGCTATATCGTCTGCAGCCTAGGATAACAGTTTCAAAATAAATGAAAAAGAGAAAGCATATTCCAGCGAGATTCGCCCGACGGCTTGAACGTTAACAGTCCATGCAGCAACAATTTGATGAAGCAAGATCCGCGCGCAATTGACTAATAGTTCGCTCGGAGGCATTGTATTCCGTTTCGCGGGGGTGGCTCCCTCCCGGATCGATGGATCTCTGATTTCTACGCGGGCATGCGACTATTTCGCATAAATGACTAGCAAGAGCGCGTGGACTCGTCCGGCGAGCTGCGAGCTGTGAGCTGCGCTGCGGCGAACGAGCAAACGCGGACGGCTCGAGGACCGGGAGACCCCCGCGGCACTTTGCCCTGACTTTGGTTAAAAGAGTTTAATTAATTAACCGGGCGACTGCTCGCGCGGCCCTTTGTAGCTGCGCCGGCTCCCGGTGAAGGATGCGCAGCGTTGAGGAACGAAATAGACCGGCTGCCTCTGACGAGCCTGAGGTCGGCGCGTTCTGAGGTTAGCCGGCGGGATTAAAAGTGATGGAAATTGTTAGATGCAAAAGGCCACTGAGGGACGCAATTGTCAGGAAGACGAAGAGCTAGAATAGTGCGTAAGAATTTCAATTACCGGATTTTACCTTACATTTCGACTGCTTTTTTATCTTAACCGAATCTATAAATGTTTTCATCGAAGGCTAGAAAATTTGTATAAGGAAGAGTCAGGACTCGCTGAGAAAAGCAGAGACTGAATGTTTAGCCGCGCCGTGGCGAAGGAGTGGGACAAGACGAAAAGGCTCCTCGCGAAACTCAGGGTCGGCGGCGGCGTATCAGAGGCTTTGCTGGCCAGCGGCTACTTGCGGTGGCCCCGGCCGAGCGGTTCTCGTCTCGAGCCCTGCCGGTAGCCGCCTCGTTCTCAGCCTTAATGCACCGGAGGCCGCGTCTAAGCGTGTGTACGCCACTGATGCGGGACACAAGCCGCCCACGCTGCTAACTAGCCCGAGAGCAGCGGCGGTGGCGATCTCTCGTGCATGCATTATGCCAAGCAAAACAAGCCCCGGAGCGATATCCGCTTTCTCTCTCTCGCTCTCTCGGTGGAGCCGAAACTGCCCCCCTCTACAGTCCTCAAGGGTATTTAGTTTGTCCCGCGCATTGTTTTTAGAAGAGCGTTCCCGGCGTAATGACGTTGCGGCTAATGAAACGTGTTGCGCACTGTTGCTGCTGAGTGTTGCGAGTGTCGACGCCTCGGGAAACTGCGCTGATGCGATGAATTAATCACTGACAATTCTTAGCAGCAGCTCTATTGTATAACCACCAATGTTGAGGAGTAAATATCAGTGTTTTTATAAAAAAAAAAAAACAATTTTTGAAATTCGCCAGTTTCTGTTTTTAAGCGAAGGAACGCAAAGGATTTACGAAAGGGGGCGTGATTAGATTTTGTGGAAAATTCCTTTGAATTATGCAGTATAATTAATTTGCGAATCATGAAAAAGAGAACGGTTAAGCAGGTTGAACAGGAGCCTTTTCAGTTTTCACGATAAAGGAAAAAGAAAAGTAAAAGAGCGGGAGAAAAGAAGGCGCTTTTTCTTCCTAACTCCCTATACTGATACTGAAGACTTTCGCGAAGCGAAGCGCGTAATTACACGCCTAAGGCTGCAAAGCGCTGCGCTGCGTGTAACTCGCTTTCTCGCTGCTGCCTTCGTTCTTCAATCCCTGCCTCTTTCTCTCTCCTCCCTCGCCCTTTCTTCTCCTTTACCAGTTTTTTAAAGCTGCCTTCGTTCCTTTTGTTTCACCGCCGCTTTCCAGATTTACAACTGGAATAACTCGCGTATTAAATATTGTCCTTTTAAATGGCTATTGCTCTACATTTTCGCCGCTTTGTCCTGCCATTTCCATGAAAATTGCCGAGGGTAACGCAGCTTTAATTGTGTTTTCATTTTTAAGTCAAAGATTCTTCAATCCTGCCTTAATTGACATACTAAAATAGCTTTTGTCGTTTTAATTTTAAAGAAGAATGTTTGCGGTGCAAGCACGGTAGATATGCAGAGCACCTTATGTTGTGACTAAGCTCTCGAAAAATTTAAAAACATACTGAAAGGACGTCTCGAATTCGGTCGAACGATAGTTTCGAAAACGCATAATCTGCGTCCCCGAAGCTTAATATTCCGGGTACCGGGGGATCTTGTGCGGATGCTTGCGACCGCTGCTCGCTCGGCGGCTGCATTCTTAGCGTGGAATCCGCGATTGTCATAAGACTAAAATGCCTCTCCGCCCGGTGGCGGGATAAAGGACCGGCGGGTAGAAGTTGAGGAACGCACGTGTCCGCGAAACTTTCGCAAATCTCGAGGTTGCACATCCGAAAACGCAGGAAATTCTTAGCGCGCGCGCCTGAGCACGAAAAATATTAGCAGGGAGGTGAGCCAAGTATACAGTGCATACGTAAAAGTCGGCCCGGCAGTAAGCCGCTCTCTCTCCTCTATCTCCGAGATTCATGGAATTACTTTGGGGGTCTGTGGGCTCTCGGCAAAAATTTAGCGAGCTACGGTAATCTCACGTGGATGAAATTTCCTGCTTTTTCTACCCTTATGTTGTGATTATTTTTTAATAAATAAGCAAGAACCTCTTGCATGAAATATTGCATTCATCATTTACTTTTATAAAATTTGTGCAGGTAAAGTATTTTCAGCAGGCTAATATTAAACTGTAAAATACTGTCAAGACTGCAGCCGCCACAAGAGGAATCTTACAAACTATAATACTCCACGTCGAAAGAGATAACTCTTCGTACAAAATACATTCGCAAGCTCTTAGGTCACAGTTGCAACCTCAGCTCGTACCTTACGAATCTTATTACGAATTGAAAAGAAAAGTTAATTAAGTTAGCCCTTCGTCGGCTCGAATTTACGTCGTCTGTGCGTTTGCATCGGTGATGTGCTCATCCATGTAAATTTGCGCAAGAGCCCAAGAGGTAAAGCGAAAAAATGAAGGAGGTGCCCGTAGGCGCGAAGCACGAGAGGCGCAGGGATGCGGTCGAATGCGTATTATCGAGGCTGAGCCTCGGTTGAAGGTATGCCGGTGTACTCCCGCGCCCTGCGCGTTCGGCTCCTCGCTTGGGAAATTAAGGAGCTTTTTAATCCCGCAAGACGAATCACCCGACTGCTCTCCCTCTCCCTCGCACCTTACTTCCGGAAATTCCATTTTCACTTGGTAGCTGCTCCTCCGCTCTAAGATCCCCCACGTGCCTCCTATCAACTTTCCACTTGATAATAAAAGCCGCCAGCCTCTTCTTCTTCTTCTGCCTTCTTCCGCCTCTTTCCGCTTACCTTCGGCCCTGTCGACTTTTTAATCATTGACGCGAGGAATAAATTAACAGGCGACTGCATATTTTTCAATTTATTGCGCCGCTGAGTGATTAGCTGCACATTCTCTTGGCGTTCTTCAGTCTTTTGGGAATGCTCTCGTATCATACAGCTATAAGACTTAACAAAGAAATATTCGCTCGATATTTCAGCGGTTTTACTAACTCAATTACCTGCTTATCTACTTTATGTTAAATTTATGTGATACAATGTCACTTTATTTGTTTTTTTTATTGCAAATAGTATTGAATTTAAATCATTTTTAATCCAAATATAAATCGTAAAAGGAGAGGCAGTGGAAAAGTACACAAATAAATGTACATTTTCATTTTTCATTCGGGGACGACATAAAAAAGGCCATGAAAATTCAGGACAGCGGCAACTCGTACTTATTCACCGGTGTGGCGCCCTCTCGAATTAAACAGAATTCCAGATCAGAACAGCAGCACCACGGACTTGATATAAGAGGTGCCTCTGGCATGCTAATCACCGAAATGCTCATTTCATGCGCAAAAGAAGAAACGGACGTCCCTTTTTACCTCGAAAAGAGCGCGTTTATGAATTATGAAACGTTGACTATTGCCGAGCGGACGCGGCAGTCCTTCGTCCTTACAGTCTCTACTTCTGTTTCGCCTCCACCTTTCCTTCTCACTTCGCGACTTTTTCCGTTAGTTCGCTCGACTGTTTTTTTCTTTTTTATCTTGAGAACTCGAGTAATTATGTAGCAGCTCGATTCAAATTTGAGAACTCGAATATTTAGATTTTCTACGCATCTTACTCATCTACATAGCTTCTTATCATTAAAATTTCAACTGTCTTGCATATACCTTACATGTTCTATTATAAACAAATCCATCAGGAGATCGTTACCATATATAATTCAGAAATAGCCGACCTCGTTATTATTTAAATATTATTGTTAAAATGAATTTTTGTTAAAAAATATTAAATAAATATGTCATAATTATGATCCTACTAAATTAAACAACATGGCGGTGCCATTAAAGGGCTCATTAATTTTTCTGTTTCAGGTGAGTACATGAAGCTTGGTGCGCACTCTACTTCTTTTTTCTTAATCTTAAATAGGTGGATAACGTGAGTTATGAAACATTTATATACATTGGCTTAATCAAACGTGAAAAAGTCTACACTTCCTCTTAATGTACATTTTATACGAATGCTACTATCTTTTTCTCTCCTCTTTTTCTGAATCAAAGGAAAAGATTTTATGAAAAGGAGTAAACAGACGAAAAAAAACATATAGTGCAGAAGGCGGTTAGTTCAACAAAATAAGAAGCTTGGCTTTCACTACGACACGATTTACTAAAAACCTGCCTTTTACAGCAATTATTAATTAAGCAGTCGCATAATTTACGTTTCTATGAAAAAATCTTTTATGAAATAAACGATCGTGATTGAGGTAAATTTAATCAACAAGCATTTGAGCGTAAATAGTTAAAATATATCGCTGTCATTAAATTTGAATTTTTCAATGTCAGAGAGCCTTCGACGCGAAAAAACAATCAAAGTTGACGGCGCTAAGGCCATAGAAGAATGTTTGAGTTTCGCGAATTTTATGCCGAAACTTCTACGATCTCATGCCGCATAGTAGCACTGCAAAAATAGGCTAGGTGGATAAAAGATTCATAAAATTTTTAACGGGTTGGCCGCACTTTAGGAGTCGACGCTTCAAAAGTCGAAAGTACGGAAATTTTGAAGTTTGACCGCTTTCGCCGCGCCGCGGTTCCTTAACTTTTTAGCACCCGCTGATGCATCCCAAATGAAAGCGCGCAATACTTTTTTAATTCATACAAAAATAGGTAATCGACTTTTTATCTGAAATGTGTCGCGACTTATTTTGATGTATCACTTCCGCAGTGACACCCAAAAATTCATACGGTCAAATAGCATTAAATTGACTTATCGCGACACGAACGAAACGGTATTATTAAAATTTTAAAATTGATTTCTATAGAAACAAGAACGAAATGGATTACTATAATTCAAAGTGATAGACCGGCCGTGAAAGCTTTTTTCGAAGCGGCTGCGTCGCAGTTCGGACATTACCCGAAGAATTCAGAAAAAATTTCTAAATTAAAAGGCCCGGAGAGGTTTTAGAGGGGGTGCACGTGTGTGGATACGACGTAAAAAGACGCAGGGAAAAAGACGAGCCGCGCGCCGCTGCGGTTGCGCCGGCAACAAAGGAAAAAATAAACTCTTTAATTCAGCCTAACGCCCGCGCGCACTGCTGCTCAAAAAGGAGGAGGAGGAGAATTTACGACGGGACGCCGGGGCAGGTGTTTACGAGACTCGGCCACAAGAATTTCGTTTCGCCGCTGAAAACGCCGAGCTCTCCCCTTCTCTTTTCTCCGTCGCGTCCTTCCACGACCAGGCGATGCTTCGCTAAACTTAAATGCTCAAATTAATGTCGGCTTTAATGCGTATTTCCTCAAATTCATTGATTTAAATGCCTAATATACTTTGCTGGACCAAAATGCTAAGTATTGCAAAAAAAATGACCTTAAGTAGTACAAGTCAATATTTGATCGGACATCGGGAGTACGTTGGATAATACTGAAAGTTGTCTCTTTAAAAATGATGGAAATGATAGTCGAGGGTACCGCGGGCTTAACATTATTTCACTTGGTGCTTTGGAAAACGTGCGCTTGCGTCTGCGCATCTTTCGTGCATTTCGCACACAGGGACACGGAGGAGAGGTGGGCCGCTGCCGCTTCGCGCGCCGCTGCGGGCTTTCATTACGGGCTGACTTCCTGCATTCGCGATTAAACCACTGAGTTATGCGCATCCGCATTTTTAGCGAGCCGCTGCGGAGCTCGTCGAGCATCGCGCGCCACTTGTCCTCCGGGCACCTGCAATTTGATGGTCCTTAAATTACTCGCCGCGCCGCGCTCTTTTTCCTTTCCTTTTCCGTCTCCCCTTCACCATCTCGTCCAACTTGTTTCCTTTATGCCCTTTTGTTTTACTATCATCTCTTTTCCGTTTTCTCGATGCCACTGTATATTTTCGCTGCAAGTGTAATTCTAATCGCTTCAATTAAGATTGTTTTCCATTACACTAAACTCCTGGTGCTCGAGTCAATAATCCCTCGAGAAGATAAACATTTTTTATCAATTTTCTTTTTGGACTAGGGAAAATTGATATTAACGTTTCATTATTTCATCAATTCCGGGCTGACAATCGAAACGTAATTAAAGAGAACACGAGAACGTCGCAAAGTCTGTTTATTTCGCTCTTCCAGCGTTAAAATAGCGGACTGAATTACCTCGGCACGCAGATTGCGAAATGTAAAAGCTCGCTTTTTGAATAAATAAAGGCCCCCTTCTTGGGCAGCGTCATCGCGTGCGCGCAGCCAAGCGGAATACGAAAATTGTCCCTTAGCCGCGGCCGCGGCTCGCACGCGCGCGGACCACCGCTGTGTGGGTAAATAAGGTTAAAAAGCAAAAGCGGCCGGGAAAAGTGCGCCGCGCGAGTTCGCGGATCGTCAATGTGGCACGTGCTGCTCGCGCAGCTGCGATCGCGTCGCTGCCGCTTTAAAATATTACTGAATTTGCCTCCCCCGCTGGGCGAAAAATTGCAAAAAGTCGCATTAAAATGTGTAAAAGACGGCGGGGTTGGGAACCCGGTGTTTACGGCTTTGTCAGCACGCACCGTGACTGCGAAATTTCATATATTTTTTACGGCTTTGTAAATAATGTCTTTCTTTTTTTGCCCTTGATGCACCGTACACTCTAGGGCTTTAATTGGAATTTCATGTTTAGCGGCTTTATGGATATTGCTTTATTTTGTTGCTAACTTGCTTCTGCAGAGCGTCAACTCATTTGGCCCTCTTTTTACGCATGAAATAGATGAATAAGTTCGCAAAGTGGCTGTAGATCCAGACCAGGACGGCAAAATCCTCTTATTTAATATGCATAGGTCTGCATTAAGGAAACGAGTCTTTTTATAATAAAGCATTTACCGCAATCTAATGTTACTAGTTTTTTTGTTAACAATATTTCCATACACTCATCGAAAATGTGTCTGGTAGAAATAGATTCTCCGCCGAGTTTGGTGCAGATCTAAAGAGAGTGAAAGGGGCGAAGCGGAGGGCGAGACTCGTCCGCTGTCGTATTATCTGTTGACAATTCATTACCGGCCGGAGGCGGCGGGGGGAGTTTCGATACACTCGCTTTTGAATTCCAGTACTTACGGCGAGCCGAGCAGAGAAAAGTTTTTCCGCGTGCGCCTCGTGCCCGAACAAACAGCGGCTCCGGCCTCCAATATACACACGCGGATAAAAAGAGTTTCGCCGCGCTCGCGTCTGTTTGCTTAGAAAATAAGAATGCATCGGGCGCGCGGGGAAATTCACGCGCGTGTTTGCGCGCCTCCGCCACGAAGCTGGAGCTGCAATCTTTGGGCCGCTTCTTTCCTTGCAAATTTTTCGTTTGCGCGTATTCTGTTTTTCCACCGTTCGATTTTCTCCCTCTTCCACCTTCGTTCTTTCAAAGTGCCCGCATACGGTCCCTCGCACTTTAGCTATTTTTTGCTTTATTACAGATTCTTTCGTTAAACGTGAGCACCATTTTTGTTTTATCCCTCCTTTAAGTGTTCAAGTCTTTAACTTAGTTACACATTTTGCTGCTGTGATTTTATGCTGGTTGGAAAACTCAGGGAGAACGGAATCGGTTAAGCGAAACCACTTGAATTGCAGTATCTTCGAAGTGATGCATAGGTCAACACCAAAAAAAAAGAATTTGAAAAAATTAATTACCGCTGGAATAATAGGTCAGTCGCGCGGACATCGGGAATATTACACTTTTACCAAATTTGCGTGGCCGGCCGTCGGTAATAGCCGCGGCGCGTCCTCAGAATACCACCATAAAGAATTTATGAGCTCGCGAAAGATTTATGAGTTGGAGCCACGGATATGATTTTAGCGTTTATGCGATTTCAGCGATTTACGAGGGAAGATTGGAAACCTCGGAGTCGAGCAGTTCGCGCCCGCGCTTTCAACGCGCGAGAACGCGGGAGTTCGGATAAATCCACTTTTTACCCGCTCGGTTTACCCACCTCCGCCAGTTTTATGTGACGCAAGTGAAATGTGCTGTTAAGTAATATTTTTTATTGCTCGGAAAGTACGGGCGATCCGTAGGTGAAGAAGAAACTGGCTCTTACTATAGATAGGTGTGTAGAAATTATTTACGTGCGTATGAGATCATTTTTAAATTTGCTCTAATTATAGTAAGAAAATGGCGAGGGTTAAATTTGAGCCAGTCGCATTATTTATTTAGGGAACTGTAGGATAAAGTGGGCAGGGCCAGTTGATGTTGTACAAGTCAGCGACGTACTACAATGAGCAATTTCTCGATCTAAACTTGATCTGCAACCCCCTAAACATCAGGATCGTTAGCATGTTAGAATTTAAAAAGTAAAAATTTGCAGCACTAAATTATAAATTATCAAAGTCAATTAACATTCATAACAGAAAAAATATCAGAAATTCAAAAAAAGATACTCTAAATACTTACGGTTGTCTTTAATGAGGTAAAAGTTTCTTTAATGAATAAAAAGAGAACAAAGTAACAAAAAGAAAATATATTATCGTTTTTATAATATTCATTAGCATTTCTTCAAATATCTTGTTATATTTTATTTGCAGATTATATTACGTATACATGCATTGGAGCAAAAATCAAAATGTCGCTCCAACTCTTACTGTTTGAGTCTCCGCATAACGCTAACCAGTGTCTATTTGCTCAATCGGCCGCGTTTTGAAGTTTCACGAGTGCAAATATGCTGCGCGTAACAAAAGGCCCCTTTTTTCGTGCGGGCTCGTCAAACAAGTAGTGCGCCGTGTAAATGCTCCAACCAAAAACGAGGCAAACGAGCTAACTGACGCGCACAATGGACCGATGTTGCCGCACGCGCCAAAATGACGAGTCGATTGAAAAAAATCAAGCGTACACGAAATTCACCGCTTCCCAGTGATGTCGCTGTACACTGTGGCTCGCATTGGATATCGATACCAAGCTTATGAAGTGACAAATGTAGGACACGCAAAAAATAATTAATCAGCTACTATAATTTTCATTTAAGTTAAAATATTCACTTTGATACACAATGTGGCTTAAATTAGGAGAATAATATTTGATTAATCAAAGGCGAATTTTTTTTGCTTACATATTTGGATTGCGTTATTAAATTATAGCAACTTTTAAACTGCAACTATTTATTTAAATTCAGCTTTTGAATTTGTTCTATTTTTAATAAAAGGCGCCTTAAGTAGAGGAGATTTATAAAAGAAATTTTAAATCAATTTTTAAAGCTGTACATTTCACGGGGATACGCGTCAAAGTTAGTGTCTACCTCCTTCGTCTGTTAGACAAAATCGACGCCTGGCTATGGAGTACGTGACGTTTGACACTTTCTATGGATCAGACTTTCGCTTCCCGTCTGTGGAACTTGACGTATCTCTTTCGTTTTCGCGCTCATGAGATACATTATAGTTATGTATATAAGACTTATTCAAATTTTCATCCATGTCTATAATGTATTACGGACTTAGTATCATTTATAAAAAATAAAAAGATATGTAAAATTGGACCTGTAGATGTGAAGAGCCTTATGGATTTGGACTTTTTTAACTGACCTATACATTGTTTTGAAAAATTCATAAACAATGTATAGGTCAGTTATCTGTCACTGTAAACGGATTTAATAAACCACTTGTAAAAGAAAAGATAACGCTAATTAGAAGGGAGAAAAGCATTTTCACGAAGGCCTAGCCACAAAGATACTCAAGATCGCACAAGCCAACCAAGCGTACGTACCGAACGAAGCACGACGGAAGTTTAAAGCTAGGCGCATTGCGCAAAATCCTCTTTAGACCAGCAGCTAGCCTAATCGCTCGTATCGCTCCCTTTTTCTCGCGCGAAAGCGAGAAAAAAAATGGATTACCGTCATTAGCACATCGCTGCTTTGTTTCCCTCCCTCTCTCTTTTTTTATCGCTCTTCATTTCGTGAGCTTCGCCCATTCAAACCCGCTCAACGTCCTCGGCAGCATTTTTTTTCGACACCGTCACGGTATCCTTTTGCGCGTCTAATTGGGCATTTCGCGCGCGGCGCTGCGATATTATCATAGTAATAGCCATCCGGGGCTACCGAACGAACGAAAAACGAAGCCCCGCACAATGGTGTAATTCTCGCCGCGGCTCGTACCCCTGCTCCCTCGTTGCCAGTCGCTTATCTGGATACGCGCGGGTGTGCGTACCTGACTCTCGACGCTTTTGCTCCACTTGCCTCTTCTTTTCTCTCGCATCCTTTTGCGTACATTTTGCGCCTAGTCTCGCGCGAACTACGCTCACCTTTTTTGCTGCTCAGAATTCTTGCAAATTTTGATGGACATTTTTTAGAATAATAAAATAAGCGCCAGTTCAATTGATAATTTAAACGAAAAGTACTTTCGTCGTGAAACAGTACTGAAAATTCGCAGAGAGGAAGCAAAGTGAAAAAGTCTCAAAAGAAGTAATGGAAAAAGTAGAAAAGAAAGAAAAGTGAAAGAAAGAAACAAGAGGTACGGAGATGCTAATAACGAAGATAAGCCGCGAAGGCAACAGGATTTAGTATAGCGGAGTAAAAGTTAGTTCCTGCCGAGAGTGAAAAATGAAAAATCAAGCCGCCTCAGCCGAGGTCGATTCCATCCACGCTGAAATCTGAAGACGCGGAATGCAGCAGAAGACGGTCGAACAAAGATCCTTGCGACGGCTATTTAGAGCACCGGACGAGCAACGAAATTAATAAAATTTCTCTTTATATTTCAGAGCACGCCGCGTTATATTTCGTCGGTGGAGAAGCACTTCGCGTTCGAGCAATTCGTGTTTTGCAGGAGTATTTAATTGCGCTTTCGTTGGAGCGCTAAATTACACGAGCTAATGTGTTTTAAATATGTTTGAGAATTATGCGCCAACTTGGCAGACTTGCGCTTTGTGGCAGAATCGCTTTATTTTGGCTCTCTTCGCTATTATATTTTTTGGAGGGTTAATAAAACATTTTACATTTCTGATATTTTTCTTATCTAGGTTAACCTAACTATTGCCGATGCGAGTGAACAAAATAATTAAAGATCTTAATGCTGCCATTGGCGTGAGAAACGTAATTTCAATATTTCGCGGTGATATAAATAAAAGTGGATGCTATATCTGTCACTCTGCGCTATCAGACATTCATCAGGCATCGATTGTCAAAGTACAGCGTTTTAATTCTAGTCTAAAGTGTCCGTGACCTGATTTCTTCAAAGCACCAATTTAAAACATCGTAAGCGCTTCTTTATCGAGGCCAGATTGCTTTGTCACTGAGGCCAGCACGTGTAAAAGCACGCGCGGAAACGTGTCTCGGCTTGTAATAATAGCATGTAAAATAGAAGTTTAATTGATGATTTAAAAAACAGGAGGTATCGAAGTAAGATAAATAGAAACTGTTATTTCGACTTAAATGGCCGCGAATGAATTGCGCGAATGAAAATAAATAAAAGGATGTTGGGAGAGCCTTACAGGAAATGAAAATATTCATATTAATTTGCAGAAAAGTCAATTAACTAAAAAATACAAGGTTGCAGCTCCTATTTTCCGTTTCGAAACTGGGTAGCAAAACTTGCTTGAATAATAAAGTTCACTTAGCTATTTACAGTCGGGCGTAACTTCTAACTGAATGTTACGATAACAATCAAAACTAACGCCGGGAACCACATCTGTAAATAAAGAAGGCGCGTTAGCTCGGCCGCCTCGGCTGGCTCCGTCCCCGGGCAAACGCGGGCAAGCGCGGGCAAGCGCGGGCAAACGCGCTGACCGCGAGAGCCGCGCTTATTTCGAATAACTGCGCAATTACAAAAACGCGAGGATTTATTTTATTTAAAGCAGTTGCCGGAATAAACAAACGGGCCGCGCCCCGGGGCAGGCGCAAACACGGCCGCGGACCGCAGGCCGATGGAAACTTTCCGAAATTTCTCTCGGACAATTTCTGCGGGGAACAATGAATGGCGTCGGCGCGCCGGTAATAATGAGCGCGCACAGGATAGCGAGCGGAAAAGAGAGAAAGTCCAGCGAAACGTAACGATTTCATTAGTGTGCGAACAACCGAAGCGAGAGCTGCACCGCTACGCCCAAGGAGATCGTTTACGCGGAGGGTGGCTCCAATTCGGACAAGCTATGTGACACTTTTCGACGGAATTCGGACTCTTTTATTCTTTATTAAGACTGCATGTTCGTTTGCGCTTGGTATTAAATATTATCCCATTTGAGGATAATTTTACAATTTTAATGCAAAATGTTAAAAAGAAACGACATCTTCGCCGTCTGTCCATTTTTGCCACCGGATAACATTCTGGAAACTGTCTGAGCATACGAACTTTGGAATATTGTAAATGCAATAACATAAAGGAGTATCGCAGTGCCGTTTCCGGTAGATGAAAAAGGCGGACCGCTTTGCGAAAGATCATTTCTTGAATCACCTCCTGGCGGCATCATTACCACCCGACCCTTCGTTTTCATATCCGCTGGGAGCGCTTTCGGTAAGTAGATCCAAAGGAAGCGACACGTGCTTGATACTTGGATGAAAAGTCGACTTCCTTTTTTGCCAATGGCTCCGAGCTCCAAGATCCCTTCCGTTGTGAAGTATTTAATTCGCTTTCAAATGTCGATGGGATATTGTTACGTCTCTCGGCAAACTCTTCCACCGCGGTTTAATCCCTAATAAGTATCATTTAATCTAACGCGACGATTAAAAATAATTCGAGTCTTTAACAGCATTTGCACAGTCTTATTATTTCTTTTACATTCTGATCTTTTGAGAGAGAATCAGAAAGGAATTGAAGCGGAAAAAGTTCTTTCTGTGATATGTTATAGTAGCCAGGCTAAAATTGCACATTGCAATAACTAAATGCCGAGGTCATGGACTGGTCGCGCAGGCAATTTCAATTACAGGCATCCCCGAACGAGCGCCGACTTTCTTATCTGTCCGCGAGGGTAAGAAGTCAGCCGAGGCCAGCGATGCGGACAAAGCGGGAGAGCGAGCGCGAGTAATTTCGAGGTAACGTTTCGCAATTTACGAACTCGCTCGTCCTGGAAAAGCTCGCCCGGCTAAATAAGAGGGAGTCGCCGCGTGTCTCTCGGCTACGCGAACACTAAAGAAACGCTAAGGAAGGATGGGATTAAGGTGGCTATCGCTTTTTTTTCGAGGACATTAACTTTTTTGTCCGACGCTTTGGGAATCATTTTGTTTGGCATAGAAAATAGCCTTTGCAAGTAGCCCCCGGCTAACGACTCACTTAATGGGCATTAAGTTTCGAAAATGCAGACTTCAAAATACAGAGTTGCTTAAAGCTTGCAATAGGATTTGCATTTGTAAATCCTATTAGCCTGGATTTGCATTTAAAAATTATAACTGACTAGCCCAAGATTAGACCCGTTAGATATTAGCCGGATTAATTGACACGAAGCGATATGCATCTTTTGCTTTTAGCTTTTTTTCATCACAGATAAGAAAAAATGAATTGCCACGAGAATTTATCTTCCGTGATGATCTTTCATCCTGGGAAACAAAGCCGCGTTATAGTGTATTTAGACACGCGAAAAAGTGGTCCCGCCGGGCTAATTTAAAAGCCGCAGCTTGCGACGACCATCGACTTCCAGCCGGCTCCGCTAGAAGGGAATTAGCCGCGGTCCTATTAGAAGATCATAGGGTCGTCGAGTGCAGCGTGTCGCTCGCGGAAAACAAGGCGAACAAGCGAACGCGGCCGACGACATCTCGAGTTCAGAGGCGCGGAAGCTCGGCAGTTTATCAAGTCACCGTGGTCCGGGCTAATTAAAGTCCCGCGCTTTTCTTTTGTCGCCCTTAATCCCACGCTTCGTACCCTTCTCACCGGCATTTTCTGCCTGAGTGCAGTTAGCAGTTACGCCTTTTTTCCTCTTCGTCTCTCTCCCACCCGCTACTCGCAAAAGGCCTGCTCGCGCGCTTAAACGAATGTCTTTCTTCAAAGGGGATCGCATCCTGCTGCAGAGTCGCCGAGGACGTGCATAAAAAATCATGTTTTTTTTATTGATTTATCTTGGCAAATTCGTTATAATTGATAAGAGCAAGTTATTTATTTTAAATATTCTGCCAGAGATGCTTTATTTAATCGCAATAAATGAAATATTTATGATAAACTGTCGATAATGCAAAGATTTCATTTCAAACGTTCAAATTAAATTAACTTTCTTGCGCGGGAGAATTAATATTGACATTTTTCTAGAAACAAAACGACAAAGTATTGATTAGTTAAAGTATTAAGTCTTCCAATTTTGACAATTCCAAGTTTTTATAACAAGTTCGTAATGCACTGGAAAGTGCCTGATAAAGAAAAAGATAACGTCTTATGATTTGTCAAGACGATTAAGTAATGTCGTTGTTCAGTACCCGAGGAAAGTCGAAACTTTTCGCTGCCGTACTGTGCTGTTTCTTTTTACATAGTTAAATCAAATGACAGAGAAGTTAAGACAAACTTTGTTAGGTCGGACATCAGAATTCTCTCCTTTCACTTTTTGCACTGTGCACGCAATAAAAAACCCTAAACTGCAGATAAAGAAAAAGCGAGATATTACACTCGAAAAAATAAACGCCAAACCTGTCGTGCTGAGCAAAGATCTATCCGCACGTACCAAGTGAGATGACATGCGTTTAATTAAATTATGTATCTTCTTGTTACTGAGATATGCATTCATTTTCTTGTATACGTATTTGCTACAAATATACCGCTGCCTAATCGATGTTAGAAATTTAAAGCGATTTAAATTATGATGCAAGTAAAAAAGATTGATACGTAGATTGTTTAATGGTCACAATGTAGATTATGCACTTAAAAATATGAAATAACGCACAGCCAGATCTCACGTGGGAGAGACGCTGGAGGCAGCGGTAACAGAGCCGCGGCTGCGTTATACACTAAGGCACCGAGGTTGGACTGAAAGCTGGGTATGAGTTAACATAACGAAAGAAAAGGCGAAAGCGAGCGCGGGCTCGCGTACACGAGCTACTTAGGCGGCAGAGCTTGTATTCCTCTCTTTTCCATCCCCGTTTCAGCCTCCGAGCTTCTCTTTCTCAGCAGCCTCGTCCTCCTCCCTCCTACGCCGGTTCGCTCGCTCGCTCGTTGTTCCCGCCCTTTTCCCTCTGCGCTTGTCCCCTGTTAACCTGAAAGTCCCGAGGCGTCGACGGGGAATATTTTACGTTTAGTTAATTAGCGCAAGACAAATAGGAGAAAGTTACGCGCGGGCGGACGGAGGAGAAAAAATTTTCCATCTCCCTGCACGTGCTGCGCTCGGATGCTCGCTTCTCTCCTCCTCTTCCTCTTTCGCTTCGTGCCCTCAAGGCAACAGATATTTGATTTGATTTTAATTATTCAGAAATATACCTTCCTTTTTAACTTATTGTTGCGATTTTATATTAATGCGGCGGAACGTTTATGCTCTTGTGAAACCTGAAAATCCGTTCAATTTATTTAAGTCCTAGCATTGGATTACCCTTACTCATTTTAATATTCTTTTTACGTCAGCTTTATTATTTACTGGCAGAACATGCAGTAGTCAAGATACACGTAATGCTTAATCGAATTAATTAATTTATTAATTTTTCACCAACTTTTATTTTAGCCTTCATACGAATATCTAAAAGCAATTATAACAACGATATTGATAAGCGTTGCAAATTATTACTTAATAACAATCTTCGCGGTAGCAGCTTTTACTTTTCTGTCTGTCCTCTTGTTAGCCCTTATTTTTCTCTCTCGCAATTTGCCGCTGTGCCATCCTTCTCTTTTACGTTTTACAGTCTCGGCTCGTTCTTCCTATGTATATTTGTCAGCAGCCGACTGTCCGTCTTCTTCTACCCCGTTGCTCTCTCCACGGCGCGGCGTAAACCATTTCTCGACTAAAGTCGACCCAATTTGACGCTAATTAATTACCGGAACGGCTACTGAATGCAATGAATATCAAGGCCCTTTGCTCAATTATTTTAAAAATGTACTTCGTTGCCGTCGTCGTTGCTATCTTGCCGAGCAATTGTAAGGTACCGTTTATTACATCACTTAGCTCGGTCAACTTTAACTAATGATGCTTGTTTTGCTCGCTATATACAGTCTTGTTTACTTTTTAGTACGACGGAAATGAACACTTTTTTTCAACTTTCATCCTCTTTTTTCACAACTATCCTTAAAAATCACTATTGTTACGCAAAAATTGTCAAAAAAAGAAAATGAGATAAATACTACTTAGGTAAATAGAATCAGTTACCTACATTAACGAGAAGAAGATTTATTAACAAAATAATGCGACATTTGAGTAAACAATATCAATAAGATAAATAAAAGGATTTTAAATCCAATAAGAAAAGGAACTAATTCAAGTGAATTGTCTTCTGTAAATAATATCAGTGGAACCAAAATCTAGTCCACGTGCACTCGACCGAGACCAAAAGGCTCGCCAAAAGGGCAAGGATTGTGTTGTAGCTAAGGCAGTTAAGGTAATTCTCAGCTGTAGCGAGGGTGAATTATTGACTGTGCCTGAATTGTCGATCTGTTACTGTCAATCCGTTTGAGTAAACTCGGAGATTTTCTTACGATTCATTCATGCGCTTTCACTGCTTTTGCCAACGTCACTATTAATTTGATTCGCTCGCTGTTACTACGTGCAAAATGAATAATTTTAGTAAATAAAATATTTTCTTATTTGAGCGCGTGTCTCCGAAAAATATGCAGAGTCTCCACGCCTACTTCTTGAAGCTATAGCAGTCAAAGCATAGCTGCGTACATTTGGAGGTGAGTGGAAAACGCGTGACAGAAACGATATAAAGTGACGACTGGCGTGGGGTAAAAAATAGGTGCGCGCTTAAGCTAAAAGGAACTAGGAACTGCTGCGTGCCGAGTTTCGGGTTTGAAAGAACCTTTTATCGTATCTTTTTCCATTCCTCGCCCTCTTTACCCCGTTATTTGTTTGCAGTTGTACTTTATGGGATTCGAACGGCCAACTGAAAGGACTCGCTTTGCCATATTCCGAATGCGTCCCTTTTGATTTTATAACGCTTATATAACGCGATTGTAATCGATAAGGTTAGAACACGATAATCATTTTAATTATAGACGAGCATAGTGTTGCATATAATTGTTATTAAATAAATAAATATACATTAGGATATTTAAAAAGTAAATGCTGTACAATAGATAATATCTTTCAAATTAAATAGATCGAAATAGGAAAGAAATGCTTAGCGCAATATTTCGAAATGACAAGCTCACAATAAACGTAAAGAAGAAAGGGGGCCGTAGCGAAATGCAATGTAAATAGCGTTAAACGGACTCAGGTCGGTCGGGGAGATTCGAAAAAGGAGGGGCCGCATGCGGTGTAACGGCTCGACGAGGCCTAGAAACAACATCTAGCCTCGCGTGCACGAGTCGGCGCCTCGGCGCGATCCTACATTCGAGCGCCATAGATTAGGTGCCATTTCGTAGGCGCGTGTGCGTGTGCGTAAATAGTGGAAACCGGCGAGGCACGCACGCACGCAACATTTGCAGAGGGGAAGGAGGCCGCGCTGGAAAAGCGGAACTGCCGCGCCACGCGCGACGTCATGCCATCGCGAGGACGCCCCTCCCCCCCGCGATAGCCAGGAACAATCGAACAGCCGGGCCTCGATTAAGCACGAAACTTTCGAGCGCGTTCTGTACCTTTCCGAGCCTCTTCCTCGCCGCAAGGGATGCCCATTTTTTTAATTACTCTTCTCTCTTATCTTTTATTAGCGTTTATTACGCGAGTAACGGAACTGAAATTTCGGTTGTAAGTGTAAAATATTTCGATTTTCAAAATTCGTAAATGTATTATCAACAAAAGTGCATCACTGGCATGAATACAGAATTTCCCTTAATACCCAACGCGGAGCTCGTGTTAATCTAAAAATATTTCAGCCGTAAATTCGAATATTTCTCTCGTCAAAATGTTCCGGAACGAGAGCGTTCTCACATAATTTCAAAAAGTATACACGTCCAATTTATAGATGGGGAAATGTAAATTGATAGTGACAAATTCAAGTTGAATCTTTAACGCTGGAGGATTTATGTCGTTATTACGGAACGAAAATATCGCGCGCATTCGCTATCGCGCGGCAAACTAATAGTTCCCCCAAATACGTCCCCAAAAAGGTACACAGACTAGCAATTAAATTAACTGCGGAGCGTATAAATTCGCCTTCGCCGTTACAATGGAGCTTTTCCAAAATTTAAAGCGAACGCCGAAGTTCCGCATTATACCGTTACGTGATTTAAGATGCGTCTTGCGTCATAGTGGACCGGATTGCGGCCAGTTTCCCTACGAGAATTTACTGGACAGTTTCAATTAAATTTCTACGCTCACCAATTGTACGCGTAAAATATCGATAGATTCTTTTTACTGATGACGCCTTAAATCTTCTCTTCACTGCATTATATTTTAATTTTGAAGCATTAACAGAAGATCATAAGAAAATATTTTAACCAGTTTTAAATATTTATAAAAAATCATTGCACAAAAACTTATATTCTCTAATAAAAATGCACTTTCACATCCAGTATCTATTTTCAATAAAGAAGAAAAGATCAAGTAGTAGGAAACTAAAGATCGTTGGCTTTTCTCACTGGTTCCTCGTGTCGTGCTCGCGTTCTGCGTGAAATTAGCCGCCATTTGTGCACGCCTATTCTCGACTCGGCCGCGGCTTTCAATTATCCCGATCGAGTTGGGGAAGGAGGATAGAGGTGCTGTAGATGGAATGGAAGAAGGGGGGGGGGAGTGATTTCGCGCGGGTAGAACGCATCGCGTACGCCTCATCTATCAGGCGGAACTTCTTCACCTGTTCAAGCTGTTTCACGGCATTGCCGTATATCTTTGTTACTTGAGCGATCTTTGACGGATGAACACACAGAGCTCTTAGCTTCTCTCGCTTTTTGTCTAATTTTATCATTTTATGCTGCTGTCGGACAGTTTTTTCTTGTTCGTCTAGTACAGTATTTTCGTCAGATAGAACAACAGTTGCAACTGCTGTTTGCAAGCTTTATTGACCTTTAGTTTAGGATTCCTGAGTGTCACAGTTTAGGGATTGAGATAAGTGCGATTTGGCTTTTATTTTTATTACCTTACTCGTAAATACTATCTAAAAGGAGCTCGGTCCACAAAATTTAAATAAATTATTATTTCCATCAATCATCTCTTCTTGAAATTTTCAAATTCATTATTTATGAATATAAAAAATAAAAGACTTTATAAACTACAAAGAAATGAGTTACTACAGGCGTAATAAAATTATTTGGTATAATAATATTAGTGAAAACTCCTCCGAAAATATACGATACAATGATTAAAACCATAATTTCACATCCAGGTCCCGTAAAAGCCGGGCCACTCTATTCGTTTCGCCTTGTCCGCGGGGAGGGCGTTCAAAGTGAGGAGAAATCAAAAGTGAGCGGTCGCTAAAGCTCTCGGCGATTTTCCGTAACAAAGGAGCCGGCAGCGGCCGCGAGTGCTTCTTGGCCAATTAGCGCACGAAAGAGCAGCAGCCCGAGAAGACACGTCCGGGAACGCCGGAGCGGTGTGCTTATTACACCTGCGCCCCGCCGTCGGACGGCACGCTGATGCTGCTCACTGGCTCGCTCCTCTTGAGCGCCGCTTGCTTCAACCCCGCAAGTCAGCTTTCTTCTTCGCGTCGACAGAGAGACCCAGAGTGGATCCGTGCCTTGCGGCTACGCAACGGACTGGAAAAATTGCTTCCTTCATCTGCTTCACTTAGCGGGAGAAAGGGGCTGGATTGACTTTCTCCAAATTTCCTGCCGTTTTGCCAATATCTAAATCTTTACAACCATGGTGGAACGCGGCTTGCGAATTCTCAAGTCCCTACTCCCTCTCTTAAATTCCTGTAACTCACGGACTTTGCTTCATACGAGCGCAGCAAATCATTCACATTCTGTGCAGTAGATTCCGTAATAAAGCAGCTAGTTCTAGGAAGGGAATTTCAGTAATTCATAATTGTTATGTCTAGAAGTTATTAGAATAATCAAACTGAAGAAATTTAAATGACGTTATTATAGAGAGATAGTCAATGCCAAAGAGAAAAAAAGAGTGAAAAGGAAAGAGATTAATTAAGCAGCATGTTAAGTAACTGCAATAAACGCAGTAAAATTAGTAGTAAATAATGAGGGACGTATGATCAGTCATTCGAGTGATACATTGCCCGCGCAGACTGGGAAGGTGCAGCTTGAGGGACTCTCGGACGATCGCAGGGTTAATGTGCCGCGAATAAAAGTTGCCACCGCCAGTCTTTGCGGACTTCGGCCTTCGTCCCGCCTCATTTGCCAGCTGAAGGATGAGACCGAGAGGGAGACTCGCGGCGTCTCGTCGTACGGTAGGATGAGAGATTAGCAGGTTGCGGTTTGGCCTCCTCGAGCGATACGGCGCGTAAGGGGATACAGCTCGGGGAATACAATTCTCCAAACCGGTAACTTTATCCTTTTTCAAGACACGCGCTCGGAGAATTGAGAATTAGATGCTGAAATGCATTTTGTACTTCCTCGAACATTTCGCTCTTTCAATTATTCCTGCGGCTAAATTTTATTAATCCTAGAGCCATTCTGAGTCTGAATTATAAGTTATACTGCGCAGCCTCGGGTAAAAATAAAAGTAAATATTTGATCGATGGGTAAAAAATTGACAGCGGTACATTGACTCGAAAGCGAGCGAAAATAGTCCTTTCTCGGCTATCCCAACCTCTCAACTCGGTGCTCAATATATAGATATCGTCGCGAAGATGCCAATGATTCAGGGATTCCCAGTGGCGTGTCACCACGCGTTGCCCCATACGTACGTCACCTCCTCTCCTACCAGCGGTGGACGGAGCCCCGGCACAAACGGAATTATTTATGAGCTTGAATGCGAGCCAAAGCTCCTTCGTAAGCCACTAAGACGTCGCCGCTTCTATTCCAGGAGCCGCCCCTCCGCTCTTTTTCTCTCTCTTGTTCGACCTTATTACCCCCTCCCATGCTCGGTACATACGTCAGGTAACCAACGCTGTTAGTAGAATTCTTAGATGAATTCGAATTCGAAATTCGCTTTTTATCATTCTACGAATCGCAAACTATGGGTAATGCATTATGAAATTTCAAATAATTTTTTATTTGTTTTTCGGCTTAACAAAGCACAATTAAATGATGAAATTGCGGTTATTTCGTGCAAATATGTTGCAAATATTTAGTAACTTGCTTCGAAAAAATTAAACGATTTATTTTAGCCTTTATTTTCCCTATATTCCAATAAAAGCATAGTAATGGAATGTTTAATAAAAACTAAATGCAATTGTTTGTACCGAACCAACCCCGTGTTTTAATTAAAATGTTTCATTCTTTAAATGAAAATATTTTTATACGATGTACAGAAAAAATTTTAAAAATACGAAAAATGGCACGAACGTATCAATTACTGATATTTACAATTACTGTTCCTTTCTCGAAATAACAAAAAATAACTCCAATAATAAAATTCAATAATAATCTTTGTTCAAAATTAACTGACATGTATAAAAAATGGCGAACTATAGGTAAATTGAAATTTTGTTCCGTTTTTCGGAGCGCGGCTGTGGGAAAGCATCGAGATTAGGGCCGCGCTGTTCTCTCCTCGCGTCAATGTTACTGAGGAGGCCGTCCCAGTGGCCCTCCTCCTCCGTTTCCTCCTCCCACGGAGGATAGCATTGCAATCACCCTAGTTCGATCCAGCGCCAGCGGGAGGCGCCACCAAATGGGATATCGCGAACCGAGCGGCTGCCTCTTGATCTTGCTTTCTTGGGTCACGCTCTTCCTTATCACTGATGAGTCGCAGAGTAAAGTACTCTCGCCTCAAATCGTTGATTAGTCAATTGGAGATGTGGCATAAAAGCTATTCGTAAGCGAAGGAAATTTTCATTATTTTCAGAACTTTTTCTTTTTCAGATATTTTTCAAAAATATTCAAGAGACGAGGGGACAAAGGAGTTCGATTTTTTACACTGAAGTATCTATAGCTTAGAACGATTTTAACTCAGTGAAACTATGTATATATTTTATATACAGATTTAAACCGGCAGCTGAGCCTTTAGTAATGCTTTACCCAATATAATTTATGTAATAACTCGATCCCGCACAACTAGATTTTCTTATGTTTATTTTGGCAAACTGCCTTAGTTTGCGCAGAAATCCATTTTCTACGTAATTTGTAATTTTCGTGTTCCACAGCGCAAGATGGCAAGGAACTTTTATAATTGAATAAATTATCTCGTAAAAAAATTTAAAGGTTTCTTTTCAAAAGAAACGGTAGATTCAAAGAATAAAAATTTTCCACTTTCAAAAGAACACACAGCAATTCAAAGAAAAAGTTTTTTTTAATATGAAATATACTAATCGAGAAATTTAATAACTGTCTTAAAATTCTTCGAGTAAATGTATAGAGAAAGTTAAGTAACAATAATGTTAAAATAAAAACATAAATGCCAGTTTTCCGATCATTGTGATTTTGATTCCAACAAACTTTTCCAGCTGTACCTATATAACCTATGTTCGTTTCATCGGTGCCCCCTTTCCTTTCTCTCTCTTTATTCTTTTTTCGTGTCCATAAACTCGCTTGTCAAAGAGGCGCGAGCATCGCGGTCGAAATTAAATTCTCGTAATTTCGTCAATATTCTCGGCGCGTAGATTCGTATTTCGGCGAAACAACGTGTGTGCCCGCGAAATAGTAGTAAAAAAGATGCAGAGCTATTGACAAGAAAAGAAGAGAAATATGAAAAAGTTGTAAAATTAAACTCAAGAGAATAAGTATAACTAGACTTAAAGTTACTTTAAGAATATGTTAATAAAATTTTAAGAATATCGCTTTATCTATGAAATAGAAGTGCTCGTTTAAAATAGTATAAATTTTTCAAGTATAATAATAGACTAGCGGCAGCCATGGAGGCATTGAAAAAAGGAAAAATTATGAAGGCAAAGAGAAAGGGCAAAAAAGAAGAATAACGAATAACGAAGTATTAAAATACTGCAGAAAAAGTAAAATAATAAAGGCTTGGGTTCTCTGAAAATGCGTGACGAGAAATTCAAACTACGAATTCAGCGAGTGCTAGCCGTGTAAATATACTCTTCCTTTTTTCGACGCTGACGAAATGGTCGTGGGAATGAGCGAAAGGACGAGTGCGTAACGAGACTCAACGCGTTGGATAATGGGGGCGTGCGGGTCAATAACGCCGTGAAATAATAACCGAAATAAGCGGTACGTGCGGTGCTGATGTCAATTTTCCCCAGCTCTCGCGGCGGTTCGCCGCTTCTCTGCGTTTTAATTTATCCTTCCTTTTTCGAGCGCCCGAGAGCCGTGAGGCAAAAGTAGGAGGATAAATTGATTCAGCACTTTTCGGCAGCTGATATTTATGCATTTCATCTGTCCCCGACGAGTAATTGAGATAAGAGAAAATTTTAAGAGCCCGCGTTTTTTAAAATCGCTATATGCTTTTCTCCAATTTTACGTCCAATTGTTTTTTCCTTCTTTTAGCAATTTTATTTTCATATTTTTTTCAACTTTATTTTCTATATAGCATTTATTAATAGCTTCGTAACATTTGTATTGTCTGACCGAATACTGACCTAACTACTGAAATTTTCATACGCCTATTCAAAACCCCAATATTTATTATGAAAGCAATAAATTATTTTAGCGACAGTTTTTGAAATATCTAAAAGACATGTTTTATAAAAATTGCTTACAAATGTTCATAGTGTATTTCACTTTTGCGACTGCACTACCGGGTCCACCTTGTGCAATTCGTTCTTTAACATGACCAACATCTGTTGCTGTCGTGAGTGTAGCCGTGGGCAAAAATTCTCTTTCTGAGAATCTTCAAAGACAGCATTGAAAACAAAACAGCAACGTCATCCCTTAGAAGTGGATGAGTTGAAATGCCAACGCGAACTCCACCGACCAGAGTTGAATTTCACTGTAATATTATTTTCGGCACGCATTCAACGGTTAAATTATTTGAGTGACATACTTTGAGAGGTAACAAAACATTCCGTTTACGTGACTCTCGATTTTGCTTTGATGCTCCTATTGCCTCTAATTTGGGAAAATACATCAAATAAATTTGAATTTAAAAAATTGTTAATACAGTACATTGTAAACCATAAGCATAAAATGTCTGTGAGGTGCGTCACAGTTTAACATAAAATATTTCCTTTTTAATTGACAATAAAACAGTCAGCTTAGCGAATATTTATCGTAATATGAAACGCAAACGTTTAAATTTCTTTTGCATGATGCGTTTCGGCGCGCGAAAGAAATTTAAAATCCATATTTTACATATTTAACAAGTCAGACTAACATTGTCAGCCATAATTTTTCATATTACAAAATACAGTTTACCGTAAAGTTTAACGTCGCCGCGTCTAGCGAAATTTATCAAGATCCCTGCTTTTGGCGAAAAAAAAACATGTAGATCCTGCTTTATTGGCCGTGTTAATAATAATCCATCGCGTCGTTCAAGCGAACGTGAGAGAGACGTCATTTTTCAGGGAGTTTAACATTTAAAAATGCAAAAATTTTGCATAGCCTGCAACAACGAAGATGAATGTTACGCGAATAATTATACGAAACGCGAGCTGCCGAAAATGCATAGGTTTTTCGCGCGGAAATACGCGGCTTGCGTACACGCGTTGCGTCAGTAACGAAAACTTCGTTTTACCCGCCGGACAAAAATGTCATTGCGAACATTAATCCCTTGCACGAGTGGAATCGCACGTGTATGAAACGTGAAAGCTAAAAATAAACGCAACAATGGAAGGAGCGGAGTTGCTTTTCAACTGAAGCTAACACATGACAGCATTAACTTTGATTCCGTTTTTTTCTTTACCTAGAAATATATGTTTACACAAAAATTAAATTCATTTTACTTGCAGGAGAATCGTAAACTATAATTGATGCTTTTTTTCGATTTATATTCTTAAGTGGTACACGGTAGGCTTGGGAATCATTTGTCGTTGAAAATACAAATGACCCAAAAGAATTATTTTTTCCGGTCACCCCAAAGCTTTCATTTTTTCAGCTGTAAATACACGATGAAAGTAGATATTCATGCTCTGGAATAGCGAGGGGAGGAGGGAGCTGAAAATAAAAGGAAGAATGGAAAATAGAAGAAAACGGGGTGGAGTAAACTACCCACGGGGGGTTAATACACATGTTAATTCTCGCGTTGAGAGCATGCGATTGTGTGCCCGTTCGTGAGTATGGGCGCGACTGCGAACAAACGTCGGAACACACAATTTTTAATAATGCATCGCCCCGCGTCGTCCCATGAAAATTCAAAACGCCGTTATCCCCTCAAGCCGTGTGCGTCGAGCGAAATATTTGGGAAACGCGACGAACGCCGACAAAGCAGTTTTTCTTTTTCTCTGCTAGTTTTCTTGAAATCAATAGCATTTTCGAAAGCTAGTAGTTTATCGTGTTCTGCATTAACAATTTTCGTAAAAAGTCCGTGGATAGAAAATGGCTTACGCATATTTCCGAAAACGGTCACTTTGAAGGGAGCAGTTTATAAAAAATAAATCGTGTGCGCAGGTATTAAAAATTTGTACTTTTGGCGCAAACGAGCCGATAACCGGTTGATGAAAAAGGGGGTTTTGGGTGCCAGAATAGAAAGCCAGAGACATTCGCAGGAGGTGCGACCAGATGCATCGATTCGAATAAAAGGGAGTCGGAGGACAAAAGAGCGCGGCGTCTCGCGGCTGCGCACCCGCAGCGTCATCTCGCGCTGCTCGAGGGCGACACACTTGGCTCGGCTCTCGGTAACAGCGGCCGAGCGGGGCTCAGCGGGGCAGCTAGCGGGGCAGCTAGCGGGGCAGCATCGAGCGGGCGACGCGCGAAGTCGAGCCTCGGGAGGGCGGCTCGCGACTGTTGCCGCGCTCAGTCTTAGCTCGTGCGATTCCGCGGCCGCTCGGCCGCCCCTCCGCCCCCACCACGCGGGGGTAGCTACGGCGGCGGTGGCGGTGGCGGCGGTGGCGGCGGCGGCGGCGGCGGCGGCGGCGCAGCGGAGGCCGCGCTAGTGGTGGCTCGGCAGTAGGGAAGGTGAGGCGCGCGCCAGCCAGACGAGTCCCGACTCGACGCTCGGCCGGACGTGACGTAACGCACACACGCGCGCGCTGACAGGCGCACTGGGTTGCCCGCCGCCGGACGCACGGAGACAGAGCGGCCGCCAGAGCCGAGCTAGCCACCAGCGGACGCACCTCGCCGCGCGCCGACCAGCCTCCTCCCGCGCCGTCCAGCGATGCTCCGGAGCCCGGCGCCCCTGTGAGCTCCCTTCTCGCCCGGGAGCACCGAGGAGTGACTCTCGCGGGACACGTGATAGCGCTGCGAGGGATCACGTGCGTCGCATCGCGCTATCGCCAGTCGTCGCGCGACGCCGGGGGTGGAGGCGAGAGACAACCGGAGAGAGGAAGAGAAACAACCGGATCCCTCCCCGCTCTGGCGAGTGCAGTTATGCTGCGGGCCACTTGAAGAGCGGCATCTCGAAGTTCCGTCTCGAGAGCCCATCGTCTTCTCTCTTTTCTCCACTTGCACCCACACCCCGAGAGGCAGCCTCGACGACGAGACAACTCGAAATAGTTCCGAGTGTAATGCGAGCCTCGTGAAGACGGAGAGAGCAGCGAGAGGAGGACAGCAGTCCATCTCGTTTTTGCAGCGGCGCTAAATTCGAATCAAGGGTAATAGGTTCAGCGGGTTTAAAAGCAATTTAGACTTGAACCGAAACCTTCGATTAAGCGTCTCTCTCTCCGCGGACCTCGAACTTTGCTCGTCGCCGTAGAGAGGAAGTTTCCCAAGTTGCTTAGTAGAATCGAACGCGCCAACTTTTCCTCGCCGCGAGAGATCGGAGCCGGCGAATCGGGACTCAGCCTCTCGTGCTCTCGGTCAATCCGATGATACGAACTGACGCGTGAGCTCGGTGTGTGGCTGGTGAGGATAAGGCAAAGAAGAAGGAAAAAGACCGCTCGGGGAGGCGCGACCAGGGAAACTGACTCCTCCTTTCTTGTGCCGTGGTGAGAGCCGAGAAGGTACGGCGGCCGGCGCGAAGATGCTGACCATGTCCACGCTGATGATGCCGACGACGATGACGACGATGACGAACCCCGGCCCCATACCGGCCCACAGCGTGCCCCAGCAGAAGCTCGAGCCGCCCAAGCTGCAGGCGGCCGCGACCATCTCCCACGCGCCCAATCAGAACAGCAGCGCGAACAAGTCAGGTGAGTGAGCGCCCGCGCCTCCTTGGCTCGTCCTTGCGTATTATTTCAATGTAGCCTCGAGCTGCAGCAAAATAAAACGACAAAATAATTTGTTCTGTACTAACGTACGTTCAAAAGAACTTAAGATGATATCAATTTATTTACTTCGCGATCTATGCAACGTTAAATGTAGTTAAAGAAAGATTATATTCCAAGCGATCAATTTCCGCGAATCCTCCCGATGTTTCTGGCAATTCTATTCTTTGCAACTAAACATTTTCCTTTCCATTTTACGCCAAGTATTAAATTACACAAAATAATTAATTTATGCTCGTCGCATCGTTCGCTGACTTGTTTCACTTATTAACGGTAAATTAAGAAAGAACAGATGGCGCTTAAAAATGGGATTTTCGGTAGGAGCATCGTTTCTGCTACGCTGTGAGAATGCAATGGAAAGAGTAGGGGGGGGGGGGGGTTTGGGAGAAGGTAACTTTTGAATCGAACTGTACGGCCAATACATCCTTAACCCTTGTAGCGCGCGCAAAGCCTGCGTTGCGCCGCCAGCGATTTATGGCTCTTTGCGCGGCTTACTTGAACACTAACCCTCTCTCTCCCTCTTTCTCTCCCCCTTTCTCTCCCTCTGGCCGTTCCCGAAGCCCCCGCGCAGTCTTCTGCTCCTTCGCCCCGACTCGCTTTGGACTAACGAACGATCGACGCGTTGCCCCGAAACGTGGATTTTCTCGCTGCCAGCTCGGACCTTTTTAAAGGCGAGTTGCGCGAAAATGCTCAAGACGGCTGAAAAGAAATTGCCGGAAAGAATTTCACGCTGCTTATTTTTTGCTTTCTTGCTTTATCGCCGAGATGTACTGCCTCGGCGTGGTTAGTGGAATCATTTAGCGGCATTTCCTTTGCTATGCTTAATTTTAAGAGAAATTCGCAGACTTTTTAATTTTAGTAAAGGATTTAAAAAATACAAGCGAATGAAAGCATGCGCGGACAATACGTGTAAATAGAATAAGAGACAAGTTTTTATTGCGTTTCTTCGGTATACCTATTGTTTTCTACTTTTTTAATTCTTACTCTTTCGTCAACCACGATTCGTGAGAATTTTACGATCCGAGCAAAAGTTTCGCGCGAGGAGGACATCGGGGCCGAATGCATGTCAGTAGGTCGATTCGTGTCTTTCAATAGTCCGCTTATTTTTCAGGATCATCCGATGCTGCTTGAAAAATTTTTCGTTCGCCAAACACCGGAATTTTTTCCAATACCATCTCCCCAATATTACCATCATGGGAATGAAAGATTATTTAGATATCGAATGGCCGAGGGAAATGTAATGTACGGTAATAGTGTAACGATTGGCTCACGCTGCAAAAACGATCCGCTCTAATTTATTCAAATTGTTACTTCTAATTACTGGATGATTACCGAAGTAACGTTGCGAGTGTTGGAACGCCGCGCGTTTGTGGAAATTGGCTAAACTCAAGGATCTTCTCGTAGAAAGCAAGTAATTCAGTTGCATTTCATGCCGATGAAATATTCATGAAAGCATGTAAACGCCGCGGAGGGCGGGAAAAGCTTCGCGTTGTTGTTGTAAAAACGATAAAAAAAGGAGGAGGGCAACGTCGACGCGGTTAAAGTTTCGCCAAGTTTTGTATTGGGGCTATGTAATTTTTATTGATGAATAGCGGTGTATAAACTCCACTTTTACTTGGGCTCGCGAGCGTGTATGAGAAGGAGCGTGAAAAACTTTCTGCCAATGTTATGTAAGGTCGCCACGTAAAATTTTGTTTCGCCAAACACCGGATTCAGTCCAGTTCGATCTTTCAGCCTTTTTTATTACGTAATTGCGTAATTCTAATAAAATCGAATACTCGTAGTTCCCTAACTTTACTTTAGCGTGCATTTTAATATTATGAAATAATATTTTATTAATAATTTACATAATCTACTTGGTGATAATTAAGCTATTTACATCATTATTAGGTGACGATCAAATTAATTGCGTTAGATGATGATCTCTACTTAAATTAATTACCAAATATCAAATATCAAATCATTTTCTTTTAAAGCTATTATCGTATTAATATCCTTAACAAGCGTTAATTTGTGAAGCTATGTACCGTACAGAGAAGTAGTGTTAATTGAATTTCAACTTAAAATAATGAAGGCTCGCTCAAATCTTTTTCTTTACGAGATTAAAAGATGATTAAATTACAACCCTTTATTTCTAAATTTATAATTTGGCTTAAACTGACATGGTTAATTAATTTTACAACGTAATATTTGATGAATTATGGAAATAGTCTAAGGGCTAAATTTCAATGAATGGTCGTGAAAATAAATCTGAAAGAAAAAATATTTAACAGTTTAGTTCGCGTATCAGTATCTGATAATTACGCGACTAAAAAATGGTGGCATGGTTTTGGACTAACGAATTTTTTACTCCCCTGCTATCGGAAAACTCTCAGTATTTAATTGCGCGCAATATTTCTTCATTGAATTATTGCACGACAAGATTAGATTCGGTAGGATTTCAAGTTCCGGTGGGAAAAAAATGCGCGCCCTTGCCGGGAATGTTAAAAGTGTGTCGTTTCATATTTTACATTAACGAGATAGCGAGATTACACGATTTTAAAATAACCATAAATTGCGCGCTTCGACTATCGGGCGCAAAAATCGTAAGCGCCAAATCGTTTGATTTAGGTGCACCGAGTGAGCGCTCGCACTCGGCTATCTGATTTAATGTGAATTCAATGGAAGCAAATTTTCACAAAAGAAATCTATCATGCGTGACGCGTGCAGATTATATTGACTGATTTACTTTTATAGTTTGTCGTTTGTTTCGCCGACTTTTTTCCACTTTTGTATACTTCAAGTTTTACTGCTTTGTCAAAGTAAAAAATTATTATTTATGGAGTTGCGGGCAAATTTAAATAGGTTAAAAAAGGATAAAAGGTAATGGAGTTCGAAGAAGAAAGCAAGACGCTATTAAAATCACAAAAGCGCACCGAGCCTCGCTCGTAGGTGAGAAATACGTGCAGTGCGCAGCGCGAGTAAGTAAGCTTGCTCTCGTGCTCCTTCCCGTAGAATATTTGGGAATGTTATTAACTCAGCTCGCGTATACACACGAGTTCTCCTTGTCTCCTTCCTCCGCGCTTCATAATTCACGTGGAATCTCGAGATTCTCGGTTAGCAATAACCTCGAGACTCTCTTCTCCCTCTCTCGCTCTCTCACTCTCTCTTCTCTACCTCATAGTTAAGTCTGAAATGGCGCAAACTAGAGCACGTGGTTGTGTGCAAGGCTCTACGTGTGCACGCCAGTACGAATACGTATACGCGGAATTAACGCACGACGCGCCTTGACTATAGTCATCAGAAGGGTAACAAGTCTAGTGCGTCCACTTTGTTAGGCTGCGGCTCCAACGATATAAACTTGGAAATTGCCGATGCCGACGAAGAGAAAGAGAGAGGAAGGCTTTCGCAATTACGCATGCACACGTTACATATTCTGGATTCTGAGCTTCGAAGGCTCTTCGAGGTGTGTCTGTAGTATCAAGATACCTCGTTATTTTATCTCATTTTTTCCTGACGGAAACATCCACAAGTTCTGCCAGTACTTATCGAATTTTTTCAAAGCACGGAATTTCTGCTGTAAGCTACTGAAAAGAAACCCGATTATTATCTGATATTTTATACTTCCTTATTGGCAAAATACTCGACAGTTTTGAAGAATTCATTTTAATGTGCTGCCGCTAACCCTGCCCTGCAATATGAAAATTTCTTATCCACGCATTATATACTTTATGTTAATAATGAGGTTTTTCAGGTATGTTGAAGTATTTTCGAAATTTTAGTCTCCGAGCTTGCTAATCATTTTTTAATTTAAAATTATCGATTGAAGAAAAGATAAAGCATAAATAAATAATAACAGTTTAACTTTTCGTAGTAAATATTTCATAGTCTCAATTAAGGTTTCGAAAGCATTCATTATGAATGGCGCTCCACTAGCATAAATTTCCTCTCCCCCACTCTCATAAATCCGAAACTTACTATAACTCGGCTCGTAAATAAAATAAGCTCAGGTGAGAAATTTTGCGCGGGCGCTGCTAGCTCGTTGAAAATTAAACGGCCTCACCCTTTAATCGACAGCACATTCTTACTTCTTCTTGTAAACCTGAACGGCGTAGCCAATTTTCCAGCGAGTTCGACCGCTAATTAACGAATGACGGACGGAGACAACAGACTGCCAAAGTTTTACTCAAACTCCCGCTGACCAGACTAAAGTGCGTTTCCTGAAAATTCGATTCCCTTCACAACCCCACACTCCATAAAACCGCTTCACCCCAAACTTGTCTGGAGGTTAATCAACAGCGTTCCAGAGTTTATCGAATGAAAACTCTTGCGGGCTACGATTATATGTGCTTCATTGCTTCCTACATCGAAATATCAATAAAAGTGAAGCCCTAATTACTTGTTTATTCCCTAGTTACTTTTTTAAATATGAATAATTACAGCAATGAAAGAAAAACGCCTGTGAAATATTAGTAGGTTAGAATGTGGAAGGAATAAAAAGAAATCTATTTATGTTCTATGAATCTAGCAGCACCACTTTAATCGCGACTATAAATTCTGTGAATGAATGTTCTTCCAAGCTTGTAGTATGTTTGCGTAAGTGACCAGCCGTCTGTTCAAATGTAAGAAAATATATATTGAGTGTATAAAGACAATGTCTTACTGCACGTACGCTTTTCTACTTAAAAATTTATTCGCATCTGTCTGCAGAGTTTTGCCGCCTTCTTATCACATTCTTGCACAGTCATCGGAACATTCAAGTACCCAAAAATTATTTCATCAATGTCAAATTAAATTCTCATTAAACAAAAAGTATAATAATTTAAATGTATTATTCTGAGAGCTCAAACAAGTTATCACATAGATATTCATTACGATTTTAAAATACTCGGTTTAACGTTACATTTACTTTCGATCGTGCGTCCAAATTGAAATTTTACCGAAAGCTATAAAACTTATTAAATTTTAAATAAGCCAAAATGAAGATGCAAAAATGTAAATCACATAATAAGCTATTGGAAAAAATGTTAACACTCTAAAATTGTAAAGGAGGTATTCTGAAAAGCCGGTTCCAACGAATTCATGTACACATACCGCGAGTTGGCATCCGAGGGAACCTTGAACTCTCCGTCTCTCTCTCTCCTCGCTGCTGCCGTCGTTGCCTCCGTCGCCGCCGCCGCCGCCGCCAAGGATGTCTCGCGCCAGCTTTACGTCGCTGAAAGCGTCGTTTCATCCCGAACTAGCGGAGCGATGCAAAGTTCGACTGCGCGCTGTTGCAAAACAATGGGGAAATCCGTAATAGGGATTTTGAATGAGGCGATCGTGCTATGTAATGCATGTTGGAGATATTGCTTTAGTGGCTCTGGTATTTCTGCGGTACGTAGGTTACCGGTAGTAAGATGAATTTGACAGCGACTGCTTTCACATCTATTTTTAGACAATTAAGAGCGAATGATTAAAATTCATTACAGACGAACTGTTCGTTTATAATTTTAAAGGAATTGATTGACTTGTAAAATAGAAAGGTATTGGCCGGTTCCTTTGCTAATTTTCCGATGAAAAGAACAAACAACCTCAATCCCATTAACTTTCCTAATCAATCTGCCGGAATTAATTATTCATTGCATCCACTAGTTGCTTCCCTCATTCTCACATTCACGGCCTCTTCTAATTATGTAATAACCAAGTCTCGCCTCGAAAGTTCAGCAACTCGGAGATCCAATTAATAGACTCGTCACGAGACACCGAAAACTTACTTCGGCCCCCTCGGCCGTATTAAGAAGGCAACGTCCGAGCAGCCCGGCCGGGGCTGGCTACAAAAATGAGCGGACATTTTCGATAACGGAAAACTCGATTCCCAGAGAGCGGGCGGGGTGCGGGCGACTCGGTGAAATGGTGCCGCTGCTGGAAAGAGGGAAAGAGGGGGATTGTTTGTGTCCGGGATGACGGTAAACGCGGAAACTCACTTAGCGCGCGCCATGCAACGCCACGTCAGTAGTTCGAGTCCGTGTTCGCCGCGCCGCGGCTGGGGAGGGCAAAAATTCCCGGCCACTTACTCGTCTTTATTATCCCGACGCGAAAAATCCTCCTCTGGCAAAAGTGAATTTCGCCTTTTTCATATCCAAGGTGAGAATGGACAAAGTTGGACGATGAACAAACTTGGACGATAAAACATTGGGAAGCTTTTTTCCCCTTTTCCTACAGACCCATGTTTTTTCAAACAGTTTCTCTTTTTTATTCCTTAAACTAAAGAAAAGCCCGAATAAGTGGTAATTGCTAAATTATAATTCGCAAAACACAAAGTAATTTAAAATAGAACGACGAAAAACATACTTATCGTGGAGCATGTGACATGTCCCCCGGAACTAGAACTCGACCACTGAAATATAGATTCAGATAGTAATTTCCCTTTATACATTTAAGCAAAAGAACAAGGACAAACATTTACAATGAAATAATATTGACGCTGAAATATTATAAATAGACTAGAACAATATTCGCATTCGAATTATAATACCTGAAAGTTTGAATTAGTGACCTTAAAAGAAAATAAAGAGAAAGTTGATAAAAGTTTCGAATTAAATTGCTCGTAAAGCAGGCGTGTATTGCGGCTAGAATTTCTCATTTCGTTAGAATAGAAAGCAGCTGCTTCGACCTTTCGAAAAAACCAAAGAAATAAATCAATCCCGAGCGGGGCGCGGTAGCCGTATCCCGCGGCGACACGTACGCGTCGCCGTCTACTATACCGTGTCCCGCGGGGGTCGAGCCTAAGGCCGCGCGAGAGCCGGTCTAGCGCCAACTAAAATTGAATCTGCGGACGCAACTTCGGTAATCTCGTCGACCGCGCGCGGTCCAAGTCCCGGCCATCCATCCTGCGCCCCTTTTTCGCCGGCCCTCTTCGCCTTTTTTAACCTCCGCCTCTAACCTGCTATCGACGAGACGCAAAAAAAGCAATCAACTGCCTGTTTATTCCGCGAGCTGATTAATTGCTAACCTCGCGGTTTATTCTACAACTTTCAAACTTGGAGGGCTATTCAATAGAGGGCTTTGTGAAACTTTCAAAAAGATTCATGGGCTAATCGTTTATTACCTTTAATCTGCACCTACATTTCTAATTGTTTCACTTAACGCGAGCAGCCATGCAAATTTATATTTAGAGGAGCTCTTTATTCATTAAAAGACAAAAGTCCTACTTCGAAATGCTCCATTTTAACACGATCCCAAGTGGAATTATTAGGGGGTGGAGACTAATTACCATGTCAAATATCGATTATTGCGTAATTTACGTGTATTTGTTACATTATTCATTAATACGCAAGAGCTGCGATATGTTAATTTCGGGTAT
Source organism: Eurytoma adleriae (assembly GCA_900480045.1). Classification (NCBI taxonomy): domain Eukaryota; kingdom Metazoa; phylum Arthropoda; class Insecta; order Hymenoptera; family Eurytomidae; genus Eurytoma; species Eurytoma adleriae. Next base: position 231,002 of record UXGC01000044.1, read on the forward strand.
TACTGCATTTCGCGTATAGATCGTGTGTTTGGAATTATGGAATTTTCTCATTATACGAAACATTTTCTACTAAAAGCAACAAATTTTTAAAGATAAATTTATATAACGAATAAGCCTTGTAATTCTTGACGATTAATTTCTTTCAATTAGCTAAAGCCTACTTGTTGACTTGGTAAGCCAATGAACGAATCGATGAAAGACGGCTGTCCGAAATAGCAATGACGATCTATTCTCGGATAAATTCCGGAACGTCGCGTCTCAAAATACGTGCGAGGGAGAAACCCTCCAGAACCGGCCGAGCTCAAATCAGAAAACTCCCTTTCCGTAATCGCATCTTCCTCTCGATCGATTCAATCTGGGGACGAGCCCCTCTTTTATGCACGCGCCTTGTGCGTTTTCACGTGTACCCTCAATTTCCTCGTATATTTTTAGAGCAGGCGAATGATTGGCTGCTTTGGCCGTCGACAATCTTCATTATGCTAAATTCAAGCTTTATTTTATTTAAAGAAAATAATAACTTTTAGCTGGCAACGTAAATTAAACTGCTTTTGATACGAAATTATCGAAAGTGATATTTTAATTCAATAAGGTACTTAACGATGCAGTGACCGAAACAAATGATAATCCAAAACGGATAATGTCTGGAGAATTAGCTACACAGAGAAGGGCTTTCCAACTCAAGTTGAAGATAAACTTCTTAGTCCCATTTGCGACGTATGCTTGCTCGTTGCAGTAAACCACTTTGACTTGGTGGGTTTGTTTGTCAGTAAATGGTCCCTTGCCTTTCAGTGTCGTGGTTAAATTGAATGGTTGACCGCGCATTTTTTCATTTCAGTGCACGATTCAGAAATTTTTTTGCAAATACGATTAAGCTTACAATAACTGTAGTAGACGAGAAGTTAAAATCGCTACAAAAATATACATTTTTTTTCAGGTAATAATAATGTTAAGTTTTACATAATCTTCTCTTGTTAAACACACGTGAAATGTGGAGAGTAAACATATCCTGAGAGGGCGTTACATAAGTTAAACAGTGAGCTCAGGGCTATGTTTAGGTATTTACCCACGCGGTGTGTAATATTGCAAAAAGCAAACACGGTACCTTTTACCTCCTTCTGTAGGTCTTAATAAAATTAAGAAATAAATAGCGATAAAGAAGATTTTGCAAGTAAGAGGAGTGAAAAAAGTTGAAATTACTTAAATGTTAAATGCGCGTTGACGAGCAAGGAAAATCTGAGTCCTTCCGAAAGAATTCGACGTCGATCGCGCGGAAGGGGCAGCAGCACCGGGAATAATAGCACCGACGGCTCAAGTGCCGGCGTCCCTTTATTTTCGGGCCGCATTCCGCGGGAGAATAACGGCGAATCGGCGGGGCTCCCCCGCCTTTGGATTCTCTCGCGTGCAAGCCCACGCAGGCCGCGGCGCGAAAGCGAAAATCGACTAGCGGTGCGGCAACGACACGCTGACCGTGATATCGATCGCCGGCCGTAAGACAGCGGCGGGCACACGTACGCTCCTCGCGCACGCATCCGCCGGCTTGGGGTGGGCGGTTACGTCGGGCCGGCGCATTAAATGCGCACACGTGGATCTTTCAAGCGGCGCTGTCTCCACACGTGTGTGTACCGCATTACCCAGGCGGATGTGGCGCGCGGCCCGAGTTAATCCTATAGCCCCGACCCCACCTCGGCCACCTCGTCGCGTCGGGGGCTTACACCCTTCCACCGACTGCCGTCGCCCGTTAAGTGCTTAATCGAAGCGTACATTCCAAGGTGCATTTTCTTTGCTTTGCTCGACTTCCAGGTTCTTTTAATTTTCATGACTTTTGCAAGATAGATGACGGCGATTTTGTTTAATGCGCCGGAAGAATGAGCCACTAAACGACAGCGCAGATTTCTCGTGATTTGTCCCCCTCTGCATTTTAATCGACTAAATAATTAATCCGCACTACAACGTTTTTTCTCTACTCTTCAAATGCAACCAAACTTTTCCACATCACTTTAATTCTGAAACTGCATAAGCAGTTTCTTTACGAAAAGAGTACATTTAAAACTTTGAATCCATTTTTTTAAAAGTTGAATTATATTGTACATTCGTGCATAATGATTATTTAAAGTTAAAAATATACTACAATCTCAGAAGTTGTAATCCGCAATGAATAATTCACTGTTTCGGGAATCCCTTTTAGAAGTAGTTGTACTAAGAAAATAATAGTTGCATCTCGTTTTTTTTTCTCACGAAATTTACAATAAAATAACATAAAGATTATTGAATGCACTTATTGGATGTTTCTGTTACAATTTAAAGAAAGTGATAGCTTTGTAGGTTTTAGAATATTGAAGTAATTTGTCGTAAATAAAAAAAAATCGAGGCAATTTGCACTCTCCGAAAAAGAGGACTTGCTCGCGCTTACGAAACAAAACTGGCTCCGAAAAAGAGGGAAAAAAGGAGAAAATAAACTGAAAAACACACTCGCGTTTGTTTAAAGTTCTTTGAACCTGGACGCCCGAAGAGCTTTTAAAGCGAGAAGGAGAAAAGGTACGAGGAGAGAAATGTAGGTAGGAGAGTGAAATCGAAAAAAGTAAACAGGGTGAAATATGCATAAGAGAGAGGGAGAGAAAGGGGCCGAGAGAGATAAGTATTCGCGAGAGGAAAAGAGAGACAAAGTGGCTGCGCAGCGTAAAAAGGAAATGAAAGGGGGAAAGGAGGGACTAGCCGAGGTATAAAACTCGGGCGCTCAGCGGAGGGCAAAATTTTGTTCAGTGGGCACATCGCCGCGGAAAGCGAATTCGCCCGTTGGCCAGCCAGCCAGTAAATTCGATCGTGGCGGTACAGTCGCCGAAACGACGTGTTTTTCTCTCCTGCGAGCGCCACTAGCCTCCTCGATGTCGCCGATTCTCCTAAGGAGTTGAAAATGCACAAAACTAACATTGCCACTGCTTCTTACAGTCTTATACAAAATAAAGAATAAATCATTCAAAATACTAGCTCTACTGATGAAACAATGTATCTTTAAAATTTTGGGTACGTTATCATATTACTCATAATTTAATGAATTATATATTTTATATTTTATATCATTATTGAAGATTCCGCAGATAATTAGTTATTGTGAAATGCGCGGTAACAAAAGTGATTTGCAATTCTATTCTTCTCCACTAATTGAAAGGCTTTAAAAATAATAAATAATACATTTATTTATTGTTATTAATCCATAAATGAATTCTTTCATTTGTAGATCGTGCGCAAATGGCCAATATAAACGATGCATTGTTTCACGTAAATAATCGAACCTCTTGAAAAGAAGTAAAGCACATAAATTGAAGAAAAGAGGTAACTGAAAAAAATGTTACAAACATAAAATAAAGATGTACTTTACTGACTGCCTTTTCAGGTCGAGGAAATAAATTCAGTATTGGAATGAAATTGCAGCGGTACAAAAAAGTAGGGGCAGATCGAAGCTTTTGGGCGACTTAAAATTACTAAAAGAAGTACGAGGGCGAGAATTCTGATATTATTTTCTCGTTTGGTGCTAAGAGTAATTCGTGATCATTCTATGCGCGACTCTAATAATCAGAAATGTCGGCAAGGTTATTTCCGCAGCTGTTTTATGCGTCGCCAGGTCGGGAAAAGTCTCGACCTCAAAATTGGTTTTGGATTAACGGCGAGCGAACGGCCTTTCATACATTTCGTCCCCCGCGCGACCCGTAAATCCACGAGCATCGCCCGAGATCCTTTTGTCCTTCTTTGTCTTCCGACCGCCTCTTCATCTTCCTTTTCTATCCACCTTTATCCTCAGCCTTGAGTTTTCATTTTCGTTGCACTATGCTTTTACTTTTTTCTCTTTATTTACCTCTACGTTTTTATTACTATTGAGAGGAGATTTATTATTAGCCATTTGGAATTTATTCGAGGGCGAGTTTCATTTTTAATTCTGCGCTTTCCCCGAAGCCCCGCCTCCTTTTGCAATTTCATCCCTTCATCTCCATTAGCATTCGAATCCCACAGTTGAAAATCGGTATCGCGAGGCGCGGCTTCGCCGCAAAGCGAGCGAAAAAGCGCGGGTGTTGCTGAAATAAACGACGTGGGAAGGAAAGAGAGCAAGAGGGCCGAAAAAAGAAGAGCGAGGAACAATCCGGCAATCGCGACCCGAAGCTGTTTGCCGAGCTTTTAGCCGGAAAAATATACAAGGCGCGGATTTCCTGCGTGCGCAGCGAAGCGCTTGCAGCTCGCGTATTGCTCCAAGAAATCGTTATTGCACTTATTTATTTCCCGATCGGCAGGAGAGAATTGTTGTTTTGAGATATCGAGCAGAGAGCTTTATGCGTCCAGGAAATATTGCGTTACTCCCAACTCTCGAGCGGGGCAAGATAAATTACGTTATTGGATTAAACCGCGGCTATTAAAGGTGTCCCCTTCGTTCCAGCTTTTTTATTCAACCGTTTAGTTGGCCTGTCGAAGTAAATGAACAAACTGCGATAGTATCAGGACTTTAGTGTGCCGCGCCATCAAATCCAACCTAATGAATGCACAGATTTTTTTACATTTGAACCAGTGTGCAAAAGAAATTAGTAAAAACAATTAGCAAAGTTTTTTAAAGAAAAAACTTGGACTGCTTTGTCAGGGATAAAGCTTCAAGTACCCGTTTAAAAGTTCGAAATATGCTTAAACAGTCTCGCAAAGTGCCATCTGAAACACACGTGCATTCTTTTGTAAAGTTACCCACCTGACACCTACGCCCGAAGGTAAAAACAAAGTCCTTGGGCGAAGCAACCGCCGCAACTTGAGCAAAACATTCAGTTTTATATGCGAGCGCGTCGCATTTGGAAAAATAAAAATTCCGTCGCATCCGTCGAAAAAAGTAAAAAGAAGGCGAGGGAGGAGGCGATGATCCAGTTTTTGTCGCGAACAAAGTAGCTGGCGAGGAAGACAGCGGGGCAGGTCTGCAGGAAACGTTAGCCGGGTCCGGAACGACGTTCGCCCGGCTACTATAGCGACTGATCTCGCCGTCTTCCTACCTGCCGTACCCGCGCACCCCGGCTATTCCCAGGGGCAGCGAAAACTCGTAAAACGGCACTTGGAAATTCGCTGCGCCAAGTTAAACTTGATCGGGACGAAGAAGTCACAAGTGTGTCCGTGCATACGCGTACTTTTAACCGCCGTGGGCGCAGGTGAGCCCCACGCCCACGCATTTCCCGGTTATGCTGGAGAATGGCGCGGGAGCTAACGCGTTTCGCTGGGACCTACTCGAGCTTTCGCGAGATAAAACTAGTTTTATTAAGCGGCCAACTTTGACGTGTGCTTTCAAATTATTAAAATTATCGCGATACGCGCACTCCAGCTGAAAGTACAATAGAGAAAATGTTCCTCGTAGCCAATATAACGATACATCGATCGGAACAATCCGAAAAATAGCACACAATCCATTGTTTTGTGTCCACAATTACGAGCTCCGAATAATGTATAACGATTTTCATCGAAGCAGCGTGACTTTCGGTACGATGAGTATGTAAAAGCTTCCGTCGCGATAATGACGCAGCTCCAGTAGAATCCTTCGGCCTCGGCAAGGAGCCGATTCTCCTTCCGGTGATCTGTTTCCCGTTGGGTCTCGATCAGCGCAGAAGAAAGAGACATTGTAAACAAGGAGAGGAGGCCGAGGCTAAAAAAGGCAAAATGGAGCTGCAAGACGAAAGGAGCCGTGCTTATATTATATAAAACGGGGACGCGCGGGACGCAATAACAGCTTGAATATTTTGCGTGGCTCGCGCATTTTTACGGGCCTTATCCGCAGCGCCCGTATAAAAATGGGGTCTAAGCACCGACCGAGAACTCGTTTACTGCTAAAACAATGCCGCCCGGATTTTTCCCTCCCTCTCCTCGTTTTCTCGCCCGAGTCCTTCTTGACTCCCTCGCGCTTTTTGCCTATTCAAGCTTCATTTTCTCCCCTTGCTCGTTCCCCCTCGCCACCTACTTTTCGTATCGCGCAAGTGTCCCGTCGGTGGTGCAGGCGGCAATTTAGAGAGTCGCAACCGTACGCGGACAAAGGAAGATACGACACTCGAAAGTCCGGCACATCGCGAGCTTGCAAAGTGCAAGCATCTGCGGAGTTTCGCGCTTTTCACATATTCGTGTGTTTCGAACTGAAACTTGCCGATTATGCAGAAAACAGCGAGAGAAGAAAAAGTACAAATGTTTCGCTCCTATTTAAAAATAAAAATTGCAGTTGCCGCAATAACACGCGCAGCCATGCTCTAGAGAGCAAATGCGACGAAGGTTGCGGCTTGATAAAAGTCATCCATCTCTTTAGCAAATTCGATTCACTAATTTCCGTGCTCGCAAACACTTTAGGAAGAGACAAAACACAATTCGCTGGATATTACGTAATCCCCAAAAGCACGGGGCCATAACTCGCTCGCCAAGCCAAACAAAACCATTCGCACTTGCATGAGTTATTATTCGGAGGAAAAAGCGCTTTTAAGGATGTTTAAGATACTCCACCCGCCCTCCTCTCCCTTTTTAATTTCGATTTATTTTCATTTTCCTTCCTCCGGATCGAAAGCCAGGGGCGCGCGCGCGCCAGAGTGAGACGGCGGCTGGCTAAGGTCTCCGGGGCGCTCTCTCCCTCCTAAGACTTGGCTTAGTGCCCCGAGTCGCGGCGGCAAAATCTGACCCGCTTTTCCCCGGGGGGATAAATCTTAAATTTTGGCATACCGCGCGTAGCCGGCGTCGCCGCCACCGCCGCCGCCGTGGAAAAGGAGCGAGAGATCCCCGAGGCCGGAAAACCACCGACGATGACGAAGGACGAAGCCGCGCTACCGCGGCTTCTTCGCTCCCGCTTTTCTTACTTCTCGTTGGGAAAATGCAAGACTTTTTCCAGTCGCCCCCGCGAGCGCGCTAAGGTCATTATCGATTCACGACTCCCTTTTTTTATCTTCATTCAAAAGCTTTTTCGACACAGGGATTTTAACTTCCTTTAATAATATTACGCACACGCTGGATGATTGAATCTTCAATTTATCGATTGCACGTCAAAATGCAAAGTTTAAAAAACTTTGAATTCCAGCGGGATTCAGCCTCTTACCATGAGGAAACTTCATTTGCAATAAATCCTTTACTGCGCAGTACAAATCGTCATTTTACGTTGCAATAACGAAATCGGCGGTAGGATGTATAAAAGCACTCGAGTTGTCGGATGAATGAACTTTTAAAATTGAACTTTGGCAAGTTTACTCGCTCGGCCGAGCGGTTACCGTCGCAAATTTGGAAAGCAACACTAATCTCGAGCTTTTGTTCGCTTCCGTGCATAAGCAAGGGAGCATCGTACTGCATTCCGCAAATTTCGTGAAAGATAACGAAAAGGCATTCGCAGAAGGAAACGAGGCCACCTTCCGTAAAATAAAAAAATCAACTGGAGAATATTCAAGAGAAAGGAAAGAAACGGCAGCGACGGAACGAGTACACTTAAAAAATAAAGGCCAATAAGGCGGGATAAGAGGATAAGAGGTAACAGGGCTAGAAAACAAAAGAAGCAGATAAGAAAATAGCCATAATGAAAGGAACGAAGGAAAAAAAGGATAGGAGGACCGCAATGGAGGAGTTGCGCGATGGGCCTGGAGAGAGAGAGACAAAAGGCGGCGGCGACGAAAGGGTGCGCGTTTACGGCCGGCGGGCGGCGACTACTGCCGGGCTGCGGCCATCAACCCTCTCAGACATAAGAAGGGTCTTACTAGTCATAGCCGGGACGCAACATCTTCGTCGCCAGCAATGCCGCTGCAACATGTTTCTTGCCACCAACAGTCCTCCACCTTTAGTATCTCGAGTGCCGATACTACATCGCTGTACAAACGAGTAAAACTGGCGTCGCTGTTATGAACCAGGCCAGACTGTAGTGGGCTAGTGTGCGTCACCTCGTACTTACATCTGTTACTTACTTGCCATTTCTCAATTCGCACTACTTTCTACACTAATTCGCGCGAAATAAAAAATTCGATTACTTTCAAATTATGCCTTTCTAGAGAATTTAATTTTAGTCTCGAATAAAAAATGCATGTGTACATCAAAACTTGTTTTATTGTAAAACAGGATGTTAAACTTAACTTTTAATGTTTCTTTTACCGAAACAGTTCATGCAATAAGATTTACAAAAAGTCGTTAACCTCGTAAAGCATTGATATAATTAGATGAGCTTACAAAGATAATTTGTTTATTTAAAATGCAAATGTATTGATAGACTATAAGTAAATGCTTAAAGTTAATCAGTTTTCTTAACAGAAATTTTTCTCTTTTTCAGGTGAGTACCAGCATTAGAATCTAGTAGAGATAATATCCTCGCCCGAGTTCCGGTAATCGTAAGTCTGCAGCGCACTTTATTTAAAGAGAAAACCTCAAGATACTTAAACATATCCAACGTAATGCCATAGTCTGCGGAAATATTGTAGTCCATAATCCCTTGGTTCTTTCTCCCCTCCCGTTGCCTCGACTCTCTGCTGAAGTAGAGTCAGCCCGGGAGAACCGAAATCCTTTTCGAATTAACGAGGCAAGCGGCGACCCTTTCGCCAATCTCTCTTTCTGCCCCCGACGGCTCCGACGGCTCCGACGGATGTATATATGCGCTCGCGTTGGCCATTAGCGAGAAACGAAAGCGGCAACTTGTCGCGACGGGGGAGTCGTCGCGGTTCGCTCCTTAGCAAACGAGCGACCATTCAAGCCACGCGCTGCGCCCCCCTTTTGCTCCCACTTGGAATGAGAGACAGGAAAACGAGTTTGCCTACTCCGATAATGAGTGCGAGAGAGAGAGAGAGAGGCTGCGATGTGAAATGGGAGAAGGGAGAAGGGGCTAAGCTCTCTGTATTGGAATTAAATTAGCGGTTCTACGAGAGCCTCCTGATTTTATCGATTATACAAAGGCACAAAGCCACATGGCTAACCGATTGATCGAGTGCCTTGTTTCGCGAACAATTAAACATTGCAGTGTTGTCCGTATCTACGCTATACTTTTCGTGATTTATAACTCAAATAAAAAAATGCGCGTTATAAATTGCCGGTGCAAACTAGCAATTTTAAACTGTCTTGTACTTTGTTATAGATATAGAAGCACATTCGGTGACATTCTTAGTAAAATCGAGCTTCATTCGCGGAAGATTTAAAACCAAAATATTATTTATATAAATAAAATAAAGCTCAAGAATTTTAAGTAGAAAGCGAAAAGTAGCATCGGAAAGTTATAAGCGACGATCGCTAACCTATCGTTACTCCAGCCAGGTACCGAGTCTTATTTGCAGCAATAAGTGTGACAGCAAAAAGTAGAAGCTCGAGTCGGGCTCGTTTCTGAAGGGGCGGGGTAATAAATACACAAATAAACTTTCCTCGTTAACCTATCGGGCGTCGGTACATTGCTTGTACCCCTCTCTCCAGCTCTATAGATGGCCGATACCTAGGAGCTATCTCGCGACTGGACCGTTCGTTCGCCTTCTCTCGCGTTCATAATGCTAACAGCGTGGATGTAAGAGGGAGAGGCAAAACTCGTCTCCGGAGCCCCTAGCAACACTTCGCCCGGTATTCCCCCGGGAGAGGGCCAATGGCTTCTCTCTCTCTCTCTTTGCGTTCAGTTGGCTCAACTACTGCTATCGTCTATACCTTTGCGTTATATATAAATACATGCGCCTATCTGCCGGGTCTATACAGATCTTTATTCCTCCTTCGTTTCTTTCTCTTTTCTGCGAATCTTTTTTGCCTTGATAAGATTTTAACGAAAATTCACGAAAATAATAGCATTGGAATTTATGTCACAAAAATTCTAGGCGCAGTGCACTTTTGTAAAAAAAATGACATCACTTTTCATACGTTTCAACACTTTCGCCTCCATATCTGAGTGACGTACAGTAACTTGAATATACATTACATATTGATAAAACCATTAAAACTCACATTTTTCAAAAGCGATAAATAGACTTGAAGCACGCTTTTACTCTTTTACTCTTTTATACAGCTACAAGCATTTGCAGACATTTCATTTTTGGCATTCCTCTTTATCGCAGTTCTTAAAATGTTATTACACATTAAATGCAAAAAGAAATTGAGCAAAAGGAGGAAAAGCCCGAACTGCCGTAGGTGCGCCTGTAGAGGCAGATGAATTTTTTCAGCCCGAATTCAGGCGTCTCCTCGTTGCAGCAGTCGAAGCGAGTGTGCGCCACTGCGGAAGAGTCCGCGGGAGAATCGGAGAAGCGGAGAAATGGAGAAACGGAGAAATGGAGAAAAGGAGAAAAGGCGTCGGGGCGACAGCGACGACACGACCGAGGGGAGATAATCTCGGGCGCGAGAGAGGAGGCATAAACGTTCGCGTTTATGTACGCGTGGCGCAGAGCCCACGGCGCGCCGGCGAACGTCGTTATCGCGAGATTCACTCGCGGGGACTCGGCGTCTCTGTCTTCCGCCGCTCCGCGCTCGCGAGCCGGGCGTTACGCCGCCTAAGTTCTCTCCTGCCGCCGTTCGGGATCAGCCGAAAGGACCTTTTTCGAGATTCACCAAGCTCGCCAGTGCGAAATGGGACAAAGCGGCTAATTACTTTTCGATTCGGTTCTGCTCATTTCTTTCCCACGCTTACCTTTATTTTATTAAAAACACGAGAAGAAAGTGAGAAAAAAATGTGGGACTCGACAATCCATTTCTGCAGCTTATCTGAAAGTATAAAAAAAGTTTTTCTCTGGGCAGGGCAAAAAGAGCGGCGCCCTCGTGTCTTTCAATTCCAGTCCCTAACCGCGGCGCTTTGCGTTTTCACGGAGTAGGTAAACCGGACGATTCGATCGTTGCAGGAGATATGCGCTGTGGGCGTGCGTGAATTTCAAACGGCGCTTCGGAGGATTGTCCTTTTCGAGGGCGATAGCGAGCGCCGCGCCGGCTGTCATCAATCACCCAGCTGTCTTTTCCCATTCAAAGATAAAGAGCTCACGCGAGATAGACTATGATGTATTTATTTTTGGCTTTTCCTATAGGGGCTTTCGTAAGCTCCTACTTTTTTCATCCACCCCCGGGGGCACAAAATAATGTTTTCACGCTTATTAGAGAACACCAAGTTCGTTAAAAAATTATGACAACTGATACGATCGGTGATTAAGGATTCATTTCATTTTAGCAGTTTGTATACATGCAATGTACTTCGGATAAAATAAGCAGAAACGACAAAATACAAATTGTTCAAAAGTATTCGATTATTTGACAATAAATATTTATATAATGGATGATGTTTAAAATAGAGATTAATGATTCTCGCGATAGTCTTAACAAGGTCTATTTATATTCTTCGCACATTGACTGCACTCCCAATTCTGTAGCTATAAATAAAAAATTATCCGTCAAGTATAGGACAGATTATACTGTATATCGGCTTCTACGAACACTAAATCCCACGATGAAATGCTCATTTATAAAATATGAGATTCCACGGCAAAGGAGAAGGAGGGAGTCGCAGGTTGGCCGAGCAGCGGGTTGCGTGAAATCACATTATATTTTTTCTACCTGAGTAAATAATAAAAAGGCTCTCCCGCCTCCCTTCTGAAGGTGATCAATATGCTAATATTTTGATGCCTCTCCTTCGCACCGGCCCCCGAGGGGAATCGAGTTACGGGTTTACAAAAGTACACATAGGGAGAGGGAGGGAGAGAAAATGACGTGGACGCTCGCAGCGGAACGGGGAAGGGAAATTTATCGCGTTTCAGCGACTTTCCCTTGGAGAACGCGTGCGCGAGGAGGAGAGAGAAATAAAGTGGCGCAAGGCACGAGAGAAAGGGAGGCACTTGTGCCTTTTCTCAAGCGCGGAATTTCCTCGGGACGAATGCGGAGCCCGACGACGCTGACGCGCGCTCCGCGTAAATCATAGAATTTGCATGCTAATAAAAACGATAGCCAGCCTGCGTAGTCTTCCGTCCAGAGTCTATTTGACGTCGGCCGGCGTATCGCTCCAGGATCGACACGCTTCAGGAGCTTCGCAGGGGAATTGTTTTGCAAGGCATCGGAAGAACGTATAACCGTCGTTGCGACCAACCGATACTTTGTACCCTCAGTTTTCATTTTCAAATTTTCTTTCAAATCTATCACGAGAAGGCTCGTAATTCAAAGTTTCATCCAAAATGAGTTAGAGGAAAGAAAGATAAAAATTTTCATTCCCAAGTTAAAAGAAGTACGCTTTTGAACTAGGGACATTATTATTTGATGGTTTATAAAAAAAGAAAAGTTTTCATTCGTCACGGTCGAAATTCAAAAAATACGATTAATCTTTGAACTATCCGTGCAAAAAGAAAGCATCAATAGGAGGGGAAAATCCTTTCAATCTGTTTTCCTTTTTCAATATAATTCCTTTCCATTGTATCGTTAACGCAAAGTTCGGAAACCTTTCCGCGGGATTAAACGCGGTACACGCCAACGCCTCATTATTGTTGAACCACGTAAGCCTTCATCACCATTACCGTTGGATTTTTACGATGGCGGATATAAGCGTTATATAAATATAACTACAGATGCACATTGCAAACGAGCCGCACATTGGCAAGCAGCTCTTTGCCCCCTTCCCTCCCCCTTCCCTCCCCCTTTCCTCTCCCGGTATCGCTCCCATTCAAAGGGTTAAAAGGTTTTCCATCGTCCGTGTCCTCGCTGCGAAAACACCGGACTGCCCCTGCCCCTCTTTCTCTTTCTCTCTTTCACTCTGTTTTCTCGCAATGGCCACGCCATTATGCGTCGTAAATGCAGATGGGGTGCAAATATGCCGCGAGGGAATAGAAAAAAGGAGAAATTTATAAAAGGGATAAGAGCTCTTCGGCGAGAAGTGCGCGCCAATGCGTATCGAAGAGCGAAGCGCAAGTTATGCGTATTGTTTCTGCAAAAGTTTCGACGATGCCGCGAGGAAAAAATATCGTTGTTTGTTTCAGAGCCGTACGTTTCTTGCTTTTTTACCTGTCTGCGAATGTTACTTTTTTATTTTCAATGCGCTGAAACCGTTACTTTTTATATTTTTTTTAGTAAATATTGAATTTATTGTTTTCTCTACTGTTATGTTCCATAAAAATAAAGGTTATTTCTCAATTTATTTTGTATATCTACATTTCAGTAACGTTCGAAAAACTAACGAAATTATTTGGAATCATAAAAAAATGTTTATTTCCCCGGGTCTCATTATAAACTGATTTCAAATTCACTCATTTTCTAAAAAAATACCATTTCGATATAAACAACGTTAATTTCATAGATAGAAAAAAGTTATCGATTTCAGGAGGAAAGAATGTTTTATAAATCAGATATCGAATATTGAATTGCCGATGAAAGTAAGGCAACGAAATCCAAAGGATAACGAGAGAAGCTTAATTTTTAATAAACATTCGGCGCTGATTCTGATTTACGGTTTCATCTTACGCGATCCTGGGAATTTTAAATAAAGATAACGATTGGACGAGAAAGCCGGCCAGGGAATAAAGAGACCCTGAAGGAAGAGGCCACTAACAATGAATTCCAAAAGACAATTCAGTTATTAGATTGGCTCCGGGTATCCCCAAATGTAGTAATAATGTAACCCGCTTCTCTCGGGATAATCTCGATAGAGATCTACTTATTGGAGGGTTACTTCTCTCCGTCCCACTTCCTTATTCTCTTTTCGTAATGGAGAAAGTGGAACGGGCGCTGGCGGAAGTGCAGACGGAGATGAAGAGAGACGAAGAAAAACATCGGGGAAATAAGTAACGTGGATTAAAGGAAAGAGTAAGGGAAATATATTTGTTTGAGCAAAAGAAACGACTGAAAACGAAGATGAATTTCAGTTCGCGTGCTGAGCAGTAGCTTACAAGTATTGAAAGTGTTGGCGTCGTTAGTAAAGGCAAATTTAAAAGAGGATAAAGCACGGGGCACGCTTGGATGATTGAGAAATTAAAGCAGCGCAGTTGATAAGCGAAGCACATGCCGAAGAAGCGCTCGCAAAAAAGCTGGAGGCGCTCGCGAGTCGCGGATGAGAAGAAAGAGAAAGGGGCGTGGAAGGTGGGAAGGGGAGAGACGGCTCGGTAAGTGAGTGAGTGGTGACTGAGTGCATTTCACAGTCGGAGCCATCTTTTACGTGAAACCTGGCGAGCTTGAGCGCCCCGCTGTTCCTTGGGAAGCCAGAAGATAGCTAGATGGGTAATGCGATGTGCCAGCAGCATCTCTTATCCTCCCTCTTTCTCTTTTGCCTTTCCACCCGTCTCTTTTTATCGCTTTTCCTCTCAGCTTTCGCCTCTCTCTCCCTCCTTCCTAATGTCTCGAGTTACCCGTCTTTCACTGATTCGCCTTTTCGCCTTTATCGCTTTAGCTGCGCACTTTTCCAATTCCGTCCTCGAGAAGTATCAAAACATTCGCAAAATCTGCATATGCACTAGCGGGGATTAAAAATTTTAATAAAATTCCCCTCGAAGCAGCTCCAGAGTTTATCTAGATAAATGCGACGCATCAACGGCAGCAGCCACTCAACGAAGAAAAATTTGTCGAGCAAACGCAAACGTCAATAGCTAATCCTCCCTACTAGGATCTAAATCCGTGCAGCAATTCTTTATCGCCCCGGTCCCTTCGCCGCCCGTCGATGACTGCATTCGTAAAATCGCATTAAATTTTCAAGCCGGCGATTCGTCAACCTCACATCCGCGGTTTTACAGAGCGGCGCGCGTTTTAAACTTCCCCAGACGCCCCCGCCGGGAGAAGCGCGGGGGAAGCGCGGGGGAGCTTCCAGCCCCTCGTCAGACGTCGCCGTAATCAGCTTCATTCAGTCGAGCGGATCTTCCCTTTGTAAGAAGCCTCCACTCCCTTCGTAATGAGCGCCAAGAAGAATGTTTGTCGTTTGTCTCTCATCGACGCCTTTTTATCTCGCCAAGCCTCCTCGCCACTTTAGCTTCTCTCTTTCTCATTCGCTATTTGTCAAAATTTTTTTCTACCTTCCCGCGATTTTCGAATGCACGCGCCCCGGCGAAGATTGGCTGTCGATGCTTGAAAAATAGTGCAATTTAAACTTGCAAGACTTTCGGTTATCGTCCGATTTTCGTCTTCCCAGCTGGAGCTATCGAGCTGCACTCAATCTTGCTCACGAGCGGTACATATTACGTATTGTTTTACACTTTTGGGCCGTTTAAAAAATAGTCAAATGTCTACTATTATTGTTTAGCCGGAAATCAGAAAATCGGCGTTTAAATTAACACAAGTTAGACAGTATTGATTTTCTATTTTGAATAGACGCGCTATTTTGGGTGAGGGCAAAACTCATGCATAAATTTCCCCGTACATAATCGATCTCTAATTACTCCGGTATCGTAACGAGCCGCGATAACAGCAAGCGCCATTTCCGAGGAGAATGAAAGCGCCAGCATCGCTAAAAAGGCCGTAAACGGTGTTCCCGAAGAGAAACGCGTCGCACTGCCACGGCGGGAAAGGTCCGCAAGCGGCGAATCGTTGGTCGGGCGCGAAATCGGCGGCACGCAGATCCGGGCGGGTCGGATAACGGCGGCGCGCTTAAAAATCCGTCCGGCGTTGTTTTCCCGCGGCTCCGCGGCGACCGGCGGCACATCGATCGGCCATTCGCGGCCATCGCGGCCGGCCTTGAATCACGCACGTAGAGAGCGAGCCAAGGTCGGCGGGAGCTGGAGAGAGCCGCGCGATTTGCGGGCGTACGGGCGCGTGCACGCCGCTCGAAAAATGATTAGTCAACGTCGCGCCCTGCCCTCCCCGGGCCTCTCGCCGCGCCATCGTTTCCGTCGCTCCCGCCGCGCTTTTCTTTCCTCGCCTGCAGGAAGGGAATCGATGCCGAGAGAGTCGCGGCTGCAGAATTGCGGAAACTCCGCTCCACTGGCACGGGCATTTCTGATAAATCGATCGCTGTCGGCCAAACTTATAATGTATTATCTCTTGCTAATTAATGCTTCACAAGTAATTAGTCGGCTAGCGGAGCATTAAGCGCCCGGTTCCGTTTAAAAATATATGCCAATGCCATATCGGAAGGTCGTTTCAGAGATTTTCCGACTGATAGCTGCCAGATGTTAATTTCACTATATTCGTGTAATTTTCGAGTAGTCCACCCTGCAGTTAGCCAAGATAACGGAATATTTTTTCTTCCGAACGCATGCACAAATGTTGCTACTTTTTATTCTGCTTTATTATACAACAATGATAGAGCAATCAATATCTTTTCATCCGCTTATTAATTATTATTCTATACGAGGGTCGAGAAATTATTTTCAGATGCTAATTTTAGATTAATAAATCATGCGATTCCGGAATAAAATTAAAAGTAAAGCAAATGTTGGGCTTGCGCACGTGCAAAGAGAAGGGCACTTCGAAAAGGGCTTGCATTTATGGCGGAATATGAATTCCGTAAATCCCAGCAGCAAGTGAAAAACAGAGCACGTGGGGAGTGCGGAAAATCAATGTTCCAGCAGTATCGAGATGCAGCCTCGGCATTACTCAGCCGGCGTAAAAATTCAAAATTTCCAGCTCCATTTTGAATATTTGATCAAAGCATTTGTCAGAGCCCGGGGCGCCCGGCTAGGGCCAAAAAACGGACGGCGCCACCCGAGCAATTAGTCACCATTTGTTTGCAGTTGGTGCGAGCAGTCCGCTCATAAGCGCACACGCACCAGCGCAAACATAAATTTCTCAGCCGGGTGGGGAGAAAATTCATCTCTCATCCGAGGCTGCAAAATGCGCAATGCCCGGAAATAAAGGCCGGGGGAGGGTGAAGGCACGACGTCGAGACCTAATGCAGATTACGCGTTTGACACAGTTGCGCGATTTTTTCCCCGAGCGACTCTATACGCGTCTTGCATTTTTCGTTCCAGTTAAGTCTGCGGTTTTCGCTTAATGTTAATAATAAAGGACCTGAATAATTATTCAAGTGCTCGAGTGACATACGCACGTGCACTATCTCAACGGTGGTAGTTTCCAAAGTAGTTTAGTAGTTTAAACAGGTTAAAGCACTGACAATGAGTACATATACAGCTGTCCTTGCTTTTCTACGTAAAACACGTAGCGCAAATAACAAGTTCGTCCGATACAACTACTCGTCTGCTTTATTTTTATCAATGGTTTCACGTTTTCATAAAATAGCTCGCCTACAATATTTACTTTGATCTACTAGACCGTTTAAAAGGAAAAAATATAAAAGTTTAAACATGCCATTTTTCCAATAGAGCAAGATAAAAAAAATTATGTTATTTCTCTTGATGTCGGTCTCCGTACGCGTATGCACGCATACGGACATATACATATGGAGGTGCGCGTGCGCGTGTACAGGTGCGGGCGAGCGAGGCTAGCGATAAAAATGCGGCAGATTTATCGCCTAGTAAAAAGCGTCGAGCGTCGAGAGCGAGAGCCTAAAACAAGGGCGGGAACACGCGCAATAAGGGGGAAAGGAGAGAAAAGTCGGCACCCTAAGAGAGACAGATAAGAGATATAAAAAGAATATTAAAAGAAACGCTGGGTGGGGTGGAGTTAAGTGAACGAGATCACGAAACATGCGGAGGAATGATAAGGACACGCGGCAACTCGCATAACGAGAGGAAACTTGATAAATGATGTTTGACGACAGCGGCAAGCCGGAACGGGGGAAAATGGCAATTTCAGACCTATGAAAATAAATAAGAAGTGAAAAGCACCGAGAACGACGAACGACGCGGAGAATTAATGCGCTCCAACTTGTTTACATTATGCAAACCATTAAGCTGGACAACATTTTTAATTATTCTAATTAGACTAAATTCATAATTATTGCTCTTATGCTTACTTGCAAACACTTCAAAATCTCTTTTTTACACCTTTTCCTTAATGATTTTCCTTCATTTAAAAAAATAATCATCTCGAGTTACCAATCTACTTTTAGGTAAAATACAGTTGATGAAAAACTTGTCGATTTCCTTCATTTTCTGCAAATTCTTGTAAGTCTCTGCATCGGAAAGAATGAAAAGCCAAGCCTTCTCTTTTTTCTCCAATAATTTCAAAGGTCTTCAAATTTTCTTCCTCTTGCATTCGAAAAACTTTGTACTTACGCCAAGTTTAAACGATGCAACTTTTCTCGGTTTCCTGTTGCAGCATAAATCGCTCGCTTCACTTAATAAAACGCAGTTGCGCAAATAAGAACGAGTCCGTCTTGATCTATTAATAAAGTATATAACGTAGTTATTAGAAAACCGTCAGGCGTCTATCAAAGTAAAAAAGTTGACAAATTTATCGATTTTTCCCTCTCGCGAAAGCAGAGAAATCTCCGCTACTCTCGGGAGTTCCATTCAAGGTTATACTTTCACGATCTCTCGAGTATTCGCGATATTTACAAAACATGATGATTGATCACATTGTTACCCTTCTCGTTCATTCTGATTATTCCT
This sequence comes from Eurytoma adleriae, assembly GCA_900480045.1. Lineage (NCBI taxonomy): Eukaryota > Metazoa > Arthropoda > Insecta > Hymenoptera > Eurytomidae > Eurytoma > Eurytoma adleriae. The sequence goes on from UXGC01000044.1 coordinate 249,373, forward strand.
TAGAATTGTTTCCGCATAATTTTGATTTTTCGCCGATAATTCCTTTCCATTAGCGAGTAATGATCTCACTAATTTATTTAGGCGATGGCTAAAAAATTTGGAAACTTTTGGTTAACTTAAAAGTTGGTGCAAAAATGAGCGAGATCGCAGTAGAAAAGGAGCGAGGATTGCAGTGAGCGTTAAACCGATAACCCAATTGGCGCGCGTCAACAATTATTCCATAAGCAAACATCATGCATCTCGATCTGAGTGACGTCGGCGACGGTGCCGCTCGCGCACAATGCAGAGCCGTCGCGCATTGTGCTCCGGCGGCAGCCGGCCGCCGGCGGCGGGCATTCGATACGCCATTGTGCGTCCGCGTGGCGTCCGTGTGCGCGAGCCGGAAAAAAGGCCGAGCCCACCGATCCGTCGGCGATTTGTGATTTCGACCGCGGGAAAAGTGCCGCGCACGCGCTCCTCTGCTTATGCACTCGGATAGTGCACCGGTGACAAGTTCGCCCCTGCTGGACACCTACGCGGGCTGGGCTAGTGCTTCTTCTGAGTCACGCTCTTCACGGCAAGGTGTGTCCAGCTCCAATTATTGTGCATTTTAATCAAAAAGCTATTTTTGTTCCACATGCTAATCTTAATAATGGAATTATCTTGTGAACGAGTGATTACAAGTGAATTATGACTTTTGAAATTTCTTTTTCGAGTGTACGCTAAAAAATTATTTTTCCGAGAGACTTTTTTAATTATGTTGTGCTCTAATTAGTTTTATTAAGGTCAGGTAAAATCAGAATAAACATTTTTTAGGGCAGGTTATTTGGTGAAAATAGAATTTACCGAAATAGAAAAGGATACAAATTCAAAGTTCTCCAGCAAAATGTTATGAACACTTTGCTTCGTGTGATAAATTTAAATTATGTGCGGTGCTATCTTATCGAAAAAAGCTATATTTTATTATAACGAACACTTCCTAAATGAACAGATAAAAGCAAACGTGCACTTGACAATGGTCTCAGCTAGCGAGCTTTCACAAAAGACCATTATAAAATCTATAAATATTTATTCAGTGCTTAGCCTTAAAAAACATCATTCCGTTGTATAACAAAAAATATTTTCGTTTTAGCTTAAAGTACCAGATGGATAAAGAAACGGCGGTACTAAGAGAAATATTGCTTGATCGAGAAGCGAGGCATTATTCCAAAGGAGTGCAACAGTGGGTGCGACCAACGGCCTAAAAAAGTAATAGTCCGACCTCGGCGATCCTCGATCGACTGCCGCGGCACCTCACCGATCGAACTTAAAAAAAGCAAATAATAAGTGGATAGAAAAAGAGGCGTCGAGCCCTGAGAAAGCAACGGCAGTAGCCGCGTAACACGAACGCGCCCACGTTTATCTGCGGCCGGGCAATCTGTGCGGCGCCCGCTCGTTCGTGACACTTCCGGCCCAGACTTCCTCCGGCCGGGCCCACGTCGTCGTCGCGCGCCGCCTGCCTATCATCGAAATAAAAAAAGCGAGTCAGGAGGGAGGAGCGCGAACGAGGCCGGCGATTAGTACGCCGCGTGATGAGTCGCCGTGCGGTTTGTTGCTTCGTTGTTTTAACCGAGTACGAATTACGCCTGTGCAGTGCTTCGGTTTGTGCCACTGGTTTAAGCGTCTTTTGCTAATTGGTCATTACCAAGCAGAGCCTCCAGTTCAAATTGATTAATAACTTTTTACAATTATACGGCTGAAAGCTCAATAATTTTTTCATTTTGCATCTTACCAGATGCAATGTAAATGAGATACTAGAAAATGTTTACGCTTTTTCTTGCTACTTTTTATAATAACGTGTAAACTATGAAAATATTACTTTACAAGTAAAGATAATTTGTTAAAACTTACGTAGTAAGTGCGAAAAAAGCAGATTAGATTAGGATTAACGATATATTAATAAAAATAAAGGTCAGTATAATGAAGGAAGGCTAAAGTTTTGAAATATTCATGATTAATGTTTGCGTATCAAAGGATCAGTGGTTACAGTGTAGCGTGCGTGCGAAGACACGAGTGCCGGGGTAACAGCAACAGCACGTAGTTGGAAAAAGCAGCAAAGGATAAGATGAGCGCGTTGCCCGCCCGAAACAAATTGAAAATGGGCAGCGCGGGCAGGTACTACGGAGCCTATCTCATTTACGACGTGGCTAACTCCTGCTTGGCTGCTCTGCACGCCAAATTGCCGCCAGCCGGGCGAACCACCGGCACCGGCGGAGTTGTCGCGCCCAGGCCCATGTCGCCCGTCCACGTACAAAATCCTCGTAAGTTAGATTCTTTATGTTGAATATTTGCAAATGCGCCTTTTTAACGAGTTAGCGTTTAAATTTTTAAAGCTTTTTAAAGCCATTACAAAAGTTGGACTTAGAAATTGTAAAAAGCGTGTGTTATGTTTACATAAAACTTTCTTAAACGATTTATGCGCTCTTTATAGAAAAAGTACAATCGGACGATCCGCAGCTCCTGGGTTGAATAGGAGTTGGGCCAAAAATAAAGTCGAGTGATAAAAGAAAGCCGCGGCCGTCGCGGGCGAAATTCTCGGCGTTCTCTAAGCGCGCACGAGAGCCCGCTAAGAAATCTCACGAACGCCCGAGTTTTTTCGCGTGCAACAACAATCTTCCCTTCATCCCGGCTCAGATAAGCAAATAGCTGAGAGGAGGGGGCGGGGGAGGAGAGGGGATAGCGCCGGCTGAAATAAAGGGTTTATATCGGGGAGGAGGGGAGTAAGACTTAGCGCGGGCACTAAGGAAAAGAAAAGTAGGATGGAAAAGAAGCTCGCAAGCTCGGCCGGGGCGGGCGCGCGAGCGAGAGGCCGGATGGCGTGTCTGTTTTGATTTATAAGAATTCGCCACGAAGCCCCGAAGCCGCGTGAATAATAGGCAGATATGCGCCTCTCCCATCCCTGACCGCCTTCGACGAGGACAAAAAGCGCCAAGCGGGAGCCCAGGTGAGGGAGGAGGCGGCGGCATCGATCCCCTTCCGGAGGATGCGAGGAGCCGCCGCCGCCGCCGCTGCGCGGCTCAGCCCCGACGTTTCAATTGACCTTGAGCGATGTTCTCTTTAAAAGGGAGTGATTGATAAGAGTCGGCCAGCCCGACACCCGACGCCGCCTTCGGGAAATTTAAATTTTATCGCGCGATTTTACGCGATGACGTTGTACCTTTTACTTACTTTTTTTTTAACGGATCTTTGCGCTTTAAAATATTGCCTTTTTTGCGCTTAGCTTTTTCCCCTTTATCCGTATAAGTGATTGTTTTGCAGAAACAAGCCAACGCTAGTCAGCTTCATCAATTTTTTTCCGAGATTACAAGGAATTTGTCCAGCGTGCAAAGGTGCTATAATAACGTTAAAAAGAGGAAGATTTAAATTAGTATTTTACTTTTTATCGAAAAGCGATGTGAAAGCTTTGTGGCGTATTAAAATACCTTGTACACGATGATAAAAATGATTTAGGTACTTTTTTAATGGATTTTAAATTTTTAGTTAGTTTCACTTTTTTACGAGTACTTATTTTCTATTAAGGCAAAAATTGATACAACCTTAAACAATTAGTTTAACAAGCGATAAATACTAGTTTGGGTAATTACCCATTAGCGAGCATTTCTTACAATAACCGTAAAATATGTACTCTTTTCTTTTAGCAATTTATAAATTTTAATTGTATTAAATGCCCAACTTTCGCGTATTTGCTTCTGCAATTAAAATTGTATGAATACAGCAGTTGCATAATTTTCTCGTAATTGCAAGAGAGAAATAATAATTGTTACAAAAACTTCTTCGTCCATCCACTTTTCTTCATTGTATAGCAAATTATTTTACGTAACTGATTTTACTTTTACGAGTAAAAAACTCGAATTAAAAAGGCATTTCAACATAGTTATAAATGACAAAATTCCATTGGAGTGCTATTACCGTTCACATTGTTACTATTCATTGACATTTTAGGCGTAGTGTTTCAAGCTTCATTCAACAAATTGCAGAGAATCGTTTTGCTTTTTAGTCAATTCGATACGACGTGTGCATCCTATTCAGATATAAAATTTCAATGCATCGGCTACTCTTGACGCAGAATACCTGGAGAGAATTTTTATCTGCACGATTTATATTCTTTTGATTTTTCACCCTCCGCAACCGCAGCTAGGTATAGAAATGGGAAATAAAACATAAAAACATTAGCCAAACGTCTAGAGCCAAAACTAAAAGGTAGGACTTTGAAAAAAAAACGGTTCGAGCAAACTCAAATTCGATTGTAAAAAAAAGAAAATAGAATTGGCCCCGATAAAGGGTGACAAATCGCATCAGCAAACGGCGAATTCCGTCCGTCCACCTGCACGGCAGCCAAGTCACGTCGAGCCCAGGCAAATGTCCCCGGCAAAAAGACCTGTTTTATCTCGTGGCAGGGGGATGTATCGATTTCGCTCGATCCGACGGGCGAGCACGGTCGCGCGGCCGTGCGACCTCAAGCCGCGCCGATCCGTTGGCCCTGATAAGAGCGAGGCACGTACGCAACCCCCGTAATACCTGCGCTCCCGGCGACTAATGCAGGCGCCGCGACTCCCACGGGAGCTCAGGAAGGAAATATGACGGTAATTTGGATCGTTGATTAATAACTCGCCGCGATTTTTCCCAGAACTTTTCTAGGGCCGATAGTTTGTCCTGGAGTAAAGAGCTTTTATTTTAGTCCGATTCCTTCAACATTTTATTGCACTCAGAATGATCAACTTAATTCTACCGAATGATTGCGACTATCTTAATTAAACTTCGTAGCTATTTATTGAAAACTCCGTCTTTGCTTGAAAACTCAGCTTATCGGATTTTTACTGCTTTTTTTACTGCTGGACTACTTGTAGAAAAAGAAAGTAGAATAGTTTACCTTCCCACTGCTTTGAAAAAAGCCAAATTCGTTTTAAAAATGCGATGATAATAATAGGCACAAATCATCGTCCAATTATCTGTCTGAAAAAAATTTGGTTAAATGTCAAACGGCGATTTACTGTAGAGAAATGCCAGAAATATTACTGGCTCTATATCGAAAAGTAAATTTTCATTGTCGAAGTTATTCGTTTTTTCAACTGATTTTTTCCTTGTTAATAGAATAAAATGGTATGCCGATACCGTCAACGGCCTGCGCAAAGAAGAAAATAACGCGGGAACTCGTCGCGTATATCGCGTTTATGTGCGGCTTTTATTCGATTGCACTCTCGCGCACTCTCTTTCAATTTGTTTGCGTGTACTTTATGACTCGCACGAGAGGATGTGAATCAAACGTAACGCCCATTTTTTGTGATGCACCCTCTTTTTAATTGTATTTTCACGTTTCTATTAATAGCATATACTTCTGACACTTTTTTTACATTGCGGCTGAGCCTTCGAAAAGAAACATTTGTAATAACTAATTACTTTACCGCGTCAACATAATTATTTTTAAAATTGTTGTTATTAGACTATACTTCACTGATAAATGTTTCATTAACTTATCAATTTTGGTACTTAATTGATTTAAACACTACTGAGCGTAAAATCTGAAAATTGCTTTAAACGATTCTAAGGCAGATGATTAACCCAATTTTTGAAAGTAATGCAGCAACTTTTTCACATCTCGCGGATAATAGCAAAGTTCCTTTACTTAAACATTGCTAAAGTACACGTGGCTTTTCTTTTTCTAGATCTACGCTATATGCAAAGTGATCCGAGTAAAGACTCGGTGTGAAAAAAAATTTCTCCAAAGTTTTCATGACCCGTATCTTAACACTACTTCTTGACTCTCCTTTTACAGCTAAGTTTGTCGGTATTGATTTTTTCAAGAAATTCATTGCGTTATGAAACTAGAGTTTGTTTTTAATGTACAATGCAATCAAATTAAAATCTTATGATAATAAAAATATAACGATGGTACAATAGTTATGAAAAAATTTTCATAATATTGCTTAAATAAGTCATACTAAATTTAGAAAACACTGCAATTCAATTATATTCAAGTACGGAAAATAAATTTTTCATTTGTACAAATGAATTTCTGATAGCATCGAACAGATGTAGTATAATTATTTTCAATTCATTTTAAAACAACACAGTTGTTAACGGTTCAGCAAAAAAGGGAGAAAGCAAATTTCCCTGAAATTGAAAAATTGGTTTCAAAAAATGTTTACTTACTGTCTTACCCAAATCAATTACTGAAATCAATTAACTTGAAAAACGTTAAAATTACACTGCACAGAACAAGATTAAAAAAAGTTCTATCTTTTGTGTTCGTTTTAAAAATAATTTAAATATGTTTGTTATCTAAATTAAACGAACAACGTTCTATTTCTAGTTAGTTAATTAAATTAATTGGTGGTTTTACGAAGCACTTTATTACTACATAATCATCAGTTAAATCAGTTAAATGGAACAAACATGAATCTGGGGATTCGATAGGGTTCATTTTGACGGAAGTGATGTAGTGAGTCTCGTGAAATGCAACTGACCCTTTGCTAGGGCAGGTTTTTCACGCGGAAGCGTTTGCCACGGCTAAATGCGTTTGCCGCACGCGCTGGGCCGCATTTTCTGTTTTCTAACTTGGTTGGGCTGTTGTTACACACAACCGCTTAATTACCAAGGCCCGTCAAGGTCTTAATTATTAATCTGGCGCATCGCGTTATTCCCGACGTGAGCTACTGCCTCGTTAAGGTCATGAACACGCGGAAGGGAAATGAGATTTTGCAAGTTAACTACGAAACGAACAGTCCACATCTTCTTCCGTTCTTTATTTCGTTCCTCGTTTACTTTTCTTTTTTTTCACTTGATTTGTTCTTCGCTTTGTAAATAAATATTTGAATATAGCGAAACGCAGTATGTGGGTCAAGATGAAATAATTAAAGAATGTTGAGTAATGTTAAGAGAAAAAAGTATTTTCCCCTCGTGTTGGCCGAAAATGGTCTTACATATTTTCAGTTAACTACGGCATTCCGTTTTTAGCGGGGTTTCTATTTTATTGCGGCATTCGGCGCCTCCGCCTCTTTAATATTTTCATTTATCCGGGCCTTCCGTTGCGCTTAAAGAGTCATGGCTGGCGTAGGCGAAAAAGAAACGAGAACAGGACGGAAGGCAAGAAGAAAAGGAAGAAAATGCAGAAACGGCCTCGACCTTAATGAAACTTAAGACAACGTTAGTTCATGAGAAATGTGGCAGGCTCCGCTTAGCTTTCTTTTGCTGTATCACGCGAGGGCAAAAGTTTACCATTCGTTACCGGAGAAGGAAGTCTCCCCTAGATATCGTCGGCCCTTTTCCATTCTTTTTTTATTCCTTTTTCTCTTTCCTCCTCTCTTCCCTTCTTCCTTCGGCTTTTATTTTACATACCTAATGCATGAATGATTCACCTCGGAATTTCGTGTTTGCTTGATTAAATGCCACCTGTGCTTTAGCAACGCACACATGAAATGCTAAAACGTTGAATTTCTATAAATAGTAAATTGTTGCTTGTGCTAAATAAATTATCAACCAGTTCCCGAAACCAGTTTATCTGTAAAGCGCATTAGTTTTCAAGCGAATTTAAGTAAATTTGACTATTTAAAATTTCGCGGTGTAAATCGAACCGAAAAGTTTCGAACGAGCCGTTCGCCGTTGGCCAGTGGGCAAAATTAGTAAAAATCTAGCCACGAAAACCTCTTTCGTTACACGCCTATTTCGTTTTTTTCCAAGCGGGCGTTTCTGCTTAGCGACAGTCGGCGAGCGTTTGCTGGGAAAATAAAGTTGGCGTGAGTGGCAAAGGTAAGCCGCGCGCGCAGCCCGCTATATTTGTGTTTCATTCAGCCGCGCTTCAGCCCGAGCGGCGGGCCCCGCGGAGGAAGATCCTCGGAATTGTTTCGCCGGCGTGACGCGCGCTCGCAGCTCGCTCCGCGAGCTGGATTTCCGCGGGAATCCCGGGGTACCTCCGAGCGCGCAAACACGGGCGAATCTTTTCTTATTTGACGATCAATCGAGTTTGCGTAAAAGGCGAATGGAGAGGGTGAAATCCGGCGAGCTCGCGCGCCGTTCGCCTCGTTGTTAGCCCAAGTTTGCGTTTGCTTTCGTCCGCTCTCGCCGCTCCGCGAGACTGTTTTTGCGCCGCAAAATTTTTCACCGTTCTTTGTCACGTACGTTGTTTTGGCTCCGGGCTGCGGGTGCCCGCGACGTTTGGATTCGGAAAACGGATTATTTTTGGCTCGTAAGCTCGCTCGAGCTTTCCTCACTTTCGGACACCATGTTTACCAAGAGTTTCTGCCGCTCCCGAAAATTTTATAATTCTACCGCGAGACCTTCCCGTTCTTTAAATAATCACGAAGCTGCGATTTGTCGAAGATAAATAAAATTAGTGGAGAGCAAAGGATATAATTCAATAAACATTTGGCGGAGCATCGGAGGCCGTGGCATTCAATAATCCTGAGAGTGTTCTCATCCGGGCGATGTATTATTCAGCACCAGGGCGTTTCTATCTCGACTTACGAATCGATTCGCATTTCGACGTCGGGAGAGCGAGAGAGAGAGAGAGAGATGGGGCGTGTAGGTGGGTAACCGAATTCCCCGGAATAAACGCGGAACGAGTTCGAGGAGCATTTCACCGATGAAATTTGTCCCCCGGAGGCCGGGCGCTCGCGAAAGTGCCCGCTGCATAACTGCCGTATGTATACGAGCGATCGCACTTTAGCCCCGGCGCGCTCGCGCCCAGAATCTCATTGGAATGAAATTTTTTCGGGGTCGCGCGCGAGCACCGGCTAGAGCGGCTAGACTTGTAAAAGGCGATATTTTGCTCACGTAGCGGCCATCGCTCTCGCGGAGAAGCGAGGCTGCATGCTCGCGCGAGCCCGCTCCATCCTCGCACGCTCCCGGCTGAATGATATTTCGCCCCGTTTAATCCCGGCCCGTGGATCGCCCGACGTAGGAGCGCGCGGTTGGACTCTCTTGATTTTTGCCGATTACTCGCTCTCTCGTATCCGGATCTTTCTTGTGTACTCGCCGCCCGCCGGCCACTGTTTACCCAGCTGTTGTCTTCTTGTTTGTTGTCAAAATGGACTCGCTCAAAGATAAATTTAGAATTTGTCTTTCGCAACCCTCCGACTAGTTTTCGTCGCCTAATTCTCGACGAAATTCTTATTCTCTGGAAGTTGTAGTCGATCGAGCACTTTTGTTATAAAAAAGGAAGAACACGCTCTGATCTAAGCCCAGTTAAACAATAGTTTATCGTTCCCTTAGCGCGTTCCGGAATTGCTTATGCGACACTTTCTCCCTTTCTATAGCAGCCCTTAATTGGATCTGAGGCCTCGAGCATTTTCACCACCTATCATTGTATTTCTCCTCTATAGCCTCCTTCTTCGTGCCTCTTTCTCTTGGCTCTTGTTATATCTCATCGCACATTTCCTGCGCCGAACGACTCTCTAATTTCCCGTGGAACCGAGAGCGCCTCGAGAGTCATCATCTCTTCTTTCGTCTCGCCTTTGAGCGCCTTTTCCTAAGGTCTCACTTAACTCTCGCCCCTCTCTTGCAGTCCTCTTTCAGTGCGCCAACGCTTTTTTATTTTCCCGGCACTCACTTTTATCGCAACACGTGCGAGGATCATTTTCACACCACGCGCGCCCTCGAGTCCTTTCCCTTTACTCGTTTATTTTTCTAATTTGAGGCCAGATTTTATTGAGCTTTAATTACTCAATCAGAAAATATGGAAAAAATGCCTGAACTCTGATTTTTGCGCAAGATATTTTCCTGGCCTTATCTCGCCCTTCGGCTCTCGTCATCTCGTTCATTTTGAATCTGGCGACCTATATTTGACGATGATTTTTCTCATCGGGCAAACCTCCCCACTCTCGCTCACGAGCTCAGCCCGATCCCTCGTCGCGATTCGTCTTTTCCGGCACGGCTCCGGCCACCGCTCGATTGACTTTCAACTTAAAGACGTATCCAGTGCGCTCCCATTTTCCTCTCGACGGGAAATGACGCCGAGATAAAAGAGTCGCGATCCTGAAGCTCGGCACTAAACCTCCGGTTTATGATTCGCCGTGTTTTCTCCCGTTTTCTCCCGTTTTCTCCCGGTTTCTCCCGCGAGAAAACAAGGGGAAGAGAACCGTGGCGCTCCTTATCTCGCCGGGCGCTGTTAAGGTAGCCGCGATAATGCGCCAAGATAATTGAAATCGATTTAATTTTGCAAGCAAAGCTTTTTCCAAATTCATGGCTTGCTCCACTTTCATGGGGAACGTTCATGGGAACTTTCTTCATTGTGCTATAATTGTTATCGGACATTAGCTCTCAAACATTTTTTTAAATCTCACAAATTTTCCTTTCAACTTTTTCACTTCGTAGACACAAGCTCCTAGATTCTTCATAGAAATGTGTCAACCCGTGCTATATCCTTAATCAATTTTAACTTTGTTTTCTTTCAATTTTCTTTCCAGAAGCTCCACTTTTTAATTAAAGTCTATTTTTCTTAACATCTTTTCTTCAAGACGAAATTTAACCAACATTTACTTTAATTGATGTCATTAATTTTAAAATTACGTAAACTTTGTTTTCTCTTGTTCCTCGGATTAGTTAGTAGGTATTTGAAGAGAGAAAAACATCTGCCCTAGTAAGTTATCTCAGGCCGTTGTCACTCGTACATTCCGAAATGACGGCTCGGACAGGACGCACATACCTTGCGCACTTTATTAGTCTCCCGCCTTTTCTCACTTGGTATTTATAAACTAATCGTGATTTATAAAGCAAGCGGCGAAACAATGGCGGCAACGGGCCATGCATCAGCAGCCGCTGGGAAAACTTGTTAAAGCCAAGCTTGCGCGAGAAATTAAAGAGCTTTTCGCGAAAATTAACGGTTCCACCGTCCTTCTCGCTCTTTCTTCGCGGCTCTTTTTCTCCACCTTCTTTGGGAGGGGGTCGCATATGATTTTCGCGCTCCGGAGATTGAATAAGTTAATTTTGAACGGTGGCCCGCGCGCGAGCCCGGAAAATTTATGGGCCGCTCGCGGTGTAGTTCTAAACTTTTTCATCGCTTTTCGGCCGCGGGCGAATGTGTGTTTAAAAGGTTCGCTTGCTTTTCGGGTTATTAATGGCCGATTTTCCATAAATAGCGCAAACTTTTGTAACCCGAGCGGTATGTTTATGCAAAGCCGCAAGTGGGGCTCGCGTGAGGGATTGTCGCGAGTTACACCGAGCAAGAAGTGTAATTAAAAGGTTCGCAGAAACGATTTTGTCGTCAGGTGTATTTTTGCCCGTCTAGCGGCTCTTTTATGCCTGCTTCACCCTCGCTCCTACTAATTTATTTTCAAAGTAATTTGCCAACTGATACGTGATCATATTTATGGATCCGCTCTTTCCAGAAAACCCGACCGCTGCTATTATTCAGATTATTCTTTGCATTAATTTGTTCTATTGACCAAGTTACATAAAGTTACACAATTATGATTATGCAGATTTATTGCACCAATTTTTATTACATTATCCCACAACTAGATTATTTCGCAATATTTCTTCCACAAAGAAACAATAATTTTCAATAAACTATGCCTAATGCAAAATAAATTATGTCCCTTAAATAAAAAGCCAGCCAGTCGTATAAACGAAGAAAAATCAGCAGCGCTCAAACCTACAAATCAAGTCAATAGTTATAAAGATCGAGGCCCGGTGCGTGACGACCGTACTGCCGTGCGATCAAACTGGGCGTTGACACACCGTCACGTGCGCACCCGAATGTGAACGTATTTCACGGAAGCAAAGTAAAAGTAATTACTGACATTCGTGTCTCCCCACGTAATTACTTTTATATATATAACATATATATAGTCTGAGAGCACGTGGGTCGGCCGACTTGCTTTTTCTGCGCACGATGAAAAAAGGAAATATTCGTCTTGCGGTGAAAGATCAAGCATTCAATTTATAAATAGACCAATGAGCTCAGCCGCAAAAAGTAATTGCAAGTGGTGCGGTTAGGCAGTAGACGCTCGCGGTATGTTTGTACAATTGGCCACAGCTTTTCTTATTATTTTATACCCTAACTATCGCCTCAGTTGCACTGCAATTCTACTGCGCAATGCAGAAAAAAATAATTCCTTAATAACATCAAACGTAAATAAAAATAGTGATTAATACTGATATTGTTTAAAATTATTTACCATTTTTATATTTTTAATAAAATTTGCTAGAGAATAAAAGAATTAAAATCGAATATTCAATTAAAATTGCCGCTCTTATTCAAAGGTGCGATAAATGTCCATCAATTCCATGCATTTATCACCGAAATAGAGATGCAGCATCGATCGCAGCGACAACAATTTAAAAACGCACTTATGCAATTCCGACAAAAAAGTAAATTCAAATTTCCAACGAGTATTGTTACGCTGCGTTGACTGAAAGGGTAAACAAATTGCCGCATACATTACCCGGAGGCGAGAAAAAAGAGAAAACGAAATGTTAAAAAAAAACGTTATCGCGGTATCGTGATGGCTCGGGCACCCATTTGAAAAACGTCCCGATTAAAAGTTCGAGACGAAACGATCGACTGGGGCGAGCACGCAAATTTATGCGCATTCACGTACCCGTATTTAACGTTAGTGCGCGCCGCTGCACGAGGTAACCTTGCGGATTTTGCCGTGACTACAACTACCAGCGTATACTCTGCATTTTTCAAATTTTTTTTAATTTCAAGACGAATGAATTGCAATGTAGATTTCGTGGATTATATTCATGTATGGTAATTAAGCGAAAGTTGGTGTTACAAAAATAGTACTCCTATTATGTTTTGTCCGCGAGTGCTGCGTTAATTTATTTAAAAAAGTATTTAAAGAAATTTACATTAAAAACGTCCAAAGTAATACAGATTTTTAGACACTTTCCAACTACTGAAATATGGAATATGCTTATTCCTCGGCAACATTTAAAAAGTATGCAAACCAAGAAGATTTTCATAGAGTACCTGAAAAGTGTAACACTGTTTTAAATCCGCGGCAACCGAGCTGAGAACGAGAAAAGCGGAAGCATCGTACGCTTGAGTCTCGGACGAATAGAAAAACAATGCGCCTTTGAGCGATTTCTCGCACTAGAATTCACCCGACGATTCCTCCAGCGAGCACAAAAGGCTGAAACCAGGACGGCTGCCCGCGTTTTTCCGGACGAAGCGATCCCTGCGGATTTCGAAAGGGCCGCGCGGACTTGAAATTAAGGAAGCCGAGCATCAAAAGGGAAGCTTAGATCTTGCCGACGCGTCAATGCCAAGTCGCTCTTTATGTTAATTTGCCAGTTTGCGCGTTTCGCATGCCTATGCTATGTATATACGACTTGCTATGGTCAGACTTGGTCTGACTTGACGGCGAATTCGGGAAAGGCGGGCTAGACCGCTTCCTCGGACCTGTGCACTCAAACAGTTTTACTTGCTTTGAACGAATGAATAAACTTCATAAAGAAATGCTTCTCGATGCTTTATTGAATTCAAAACAAAGTTTCTGTACTTGAGCTTGCGCCTCACTTGAATTTACTTCTTAGTCCAATTATGAAATAAGAATTCCCATAAAACCGCAACATGAAACTTGTCCGGTTATTTTAAAAGAGAAGGTATAATGAATCTGCAGTAAGAGTTTGTCTTATATAAAACTTTAATTTAATTATTTATGATACATAACATACTGGTTTTATATAGTTTATGGAACGAACCCATAAATCATAAATGTGAGAAACTAATGAATAAACGAATAAATAAATTCACGCGGCTTCAATAAGCAGAATTAGAATTGATGTTTTTCTAGGAATAAGTGCGCTAAAAATCGGACAAAGAAAGCTGCATAATAGGAAGGGTAGGAGAAGAGGCATCGTGTCGCTAGAGTGTTACTATAGAGCAAGTTGATGTGTGCTTACGCTCGGTGTGGTAACAGCCGCGTGAGGGCTTTGGAAAATAGGCCTCTTCTTTGATTTACTAATGGGATCGAGGAACAGACCCAAATTAGAATGCCGACGGCATTTTCGATTAAATTACAATATCTATAAATTTATTTTACACAAAACAATCGTGCTACAATGAATATTTAAATGCGATAAGATTATTTATTAAAAGTAAGTATAGTAAGAAATCGCATTGATTCTATAGGTATCTATCTAACTATCTAAAAAGTTTGTTCAATTTCTCAACTTTCTCTCTCTTTCTCGTTCCGTCGATTTATGGATCTGCGCGCTCTTCCTTAGCTGCAGCGTTCCCCGTATGAATTTAGAATTAGCTCTTGGCTACGCCCTCGCGCCACAACTCGAATCCAAGTTTCGAGCTGAATCCTGATGAAAGACTGCGAGCGTGCTCCCTTTTTTATCCTTGATCCTCTTCCGCCGTACCCGTTTGACAGGCATTTGAATCGTTTAACTTCCGTTGGACAAATGTTTTCTGTTCTCGAGGTCGAAACTTTTGGCTTTATCATTTGAATGGCGAATTGAAAGCAAACCTTGGGAGAACTGCGAAAACTACTACATATTTTCTTCTTTTCTTTAAAAAATTTCAACGTGGAATATGATTTGCGCAGCTCCACTGTTATCCCATCCAGCAATAACAGTTTCATTAAACTGAAGTGGCGAAGGCTGAAAATAGTGAAAAACGGCAAGAAAAAAGGCACTTGGCCGAGCGTCGATCTAGTCAGCGATAATATACGATAATCTCAGGTGATGATCCGTTGGTGGGGCTCGCGGGGTTCGCGCGCTGGCGGTGATAAAGATAGACAGGTAGTTCGCAGAAAGCATGTCCGGAATAGGGGAGGGCTGGAGGGCCGGCTTTGAAAGGGACGACAGGTGGAGAGGTCGGGAAAGGGGGTAATAGATAGGAAGAGAGGCGTAGGTGGCCCGCGGAATACGAGATGAGTGCCGAGAGCCCCGAGACCGCCTTTAATATCCGCTCCAACCGTACCCGAGCTTCTAGCGCGGATCGCAAAAGCCAAGTCGATTGGAAGTCGCGATGAAAATTCGTGCTCGCGCCCACGCGGCTCCGCGCCGTCGACGCCGATATTCGACCATCCAATTCCGCGGGAGCGCGAGGCACTCTCCCTCCTCCTGTCTGCAGTTTCCTCTGTATACGTGTACGTGTGCCCATGCCGTCGAATTCGATTTCTCCTAGCCGAGCCCGGCGTATCCGCAAATGGCCCGATTCGACTTTACTTTTGCTTTTTCATTTTTTACGCTCACTTTTTGCCAAACACTTTTTCGACCTTCACATTTTTTTACCCTTTTAAACGCAACTACTAACTGCTGCGGCTGTTGGCTAACAATAATCAATATGCGAGCTTGCATTGCTTTCCTACTTTTGCTTCTCGTCCTTTTAGAGAAAGAATTTCAAAAGTGTGCGCAGGATTCTAATTGAGGAAACCGTGGCAGCTTGATATAAGATTAACCTTGACCGATTTTTTCAGAACAATGAAAGCAAAAAGAAAAGAATGTGGATCCGGTTTTTAGTAACAGTTCCATCATATACGAGATTACATCGAGATTTATTTTGTTAAAATACTTTACTGTAAAAATTAAAAATTCAAATCTCGTCTACACTGAATAAAAAATCATTTGAGCAGACAAATGTCAGATTAGCGTCGGCTTATGCCGCAGACTTTGTCCAGCTTCTACTTGTCTTGAAAAATGTGCTACAGGATTGTAAACCTATAATATTTCCAGAAAAAAATCCTCACAATATCTCTACGATTACCGGTGACAATCCGTATTACATTTTCTCATTGAACTTTGTCCAAAGTTAAACTTTTATATTAGTTCAATTGTCAAAAGAAAATCAGCGCTACATGTTCAGGTTAGTTTGTGCAGTACATTAATTGTGGAAAGGCATTGAAAGCACGAAAGGAAACTTGTTGCATTGAGAAAAATTAATTAAAAAAGATTTGTTGCGCGATTTTGACTGACATTGTAACGCTGAGGTCTGTCGTTCCTCTGTCGCTCCTCTGTCGCGTATTCGATAAAACAATTTTACAAGCCTGAAAAAATTGTGCGGGCGCAATCGAATTAAAAGTGAAGTTTTAAAGTCGCCATTGAAATGGACAACGAGGCTGCTATTCCACAATCCGGGGAGAAAGTCGCAAACTGCGGAGCAAAAAAAAGGTAAAAATGGACAAATGATGGAGGGCAAAACTGGCAAACGCGAAGCGATAGGTATACAGCGAGGGCCCGACGATGTCTGCTTGCACTTGGAGAGAAGCTTCGGGCAAAGTTGAATCGAGTCAACCCATGGGGGAAAATGTCGGGGGAAAAAGAGAAAGAAGAGGAGTTGGGGAGAGAACCGGAAGAAAAGTCAAAGTGGGAAAGAGAGCTGGCTCGGCGAATAAAGTGCCGGCGCCTCAATGGAAGGATCGTACGTAAAGTACGTGACTCGCCTTCCACTCGGGCTACGCGAGACATCTTGGCCTCTCCCTCTCTGGAAAGCAGGGCCAGGGGGAGGACCGCCGCGGCGTAGAGAAATTACGCGCGGGAAAAGAGAAATTTCGATGGATTGCACCGATCTTTCGCTTATTTATTATTCCGCGCGTATTCAGCCTTCTCGACTCGTGGTTAGAGGACGACGTTTGGCTAGCTTCTTTATGACCCTCAAAATTTTTCTACCTGACCATTACAAACGTAAAATACACCTGCTTCGAGCACTTTCATATTAATCTCTAATTCTCCTTCTTTTTTCTGTTTCAGGTGAGTACAGCATTAATTGCTTCCTTTTTACAAACTAGTTGTCTGCTACTGTAAGTACACAAGTTCATGATCTTACCGACTAAATTTTTTGTAAAACATCAATCGCTCTTATTTGCTGCGTTCGTGCAATTTTTCCATCGAGAGAACTAAAAAGCTTTCGGTAATCTAGGCGGGAAAGCCAGGCCTAAAAGCGCGTAAAAAAAACTTCTATCGCAGGAAAAAGTGGGCCAATTAAACAAAATGAACGGGTGATCGGAACGAACGCGAGCTTCGAAAGTCCAGCGAGCCCTCTCGCGAGCGCTCGAAATTCGTCGACGCGGCTGCCGAACGCAGGTTAAAGTAGGGGTGGATTCGAGAGGGTCGCGGGGCGCGGGGTGGCGGAAGTGGAGTCCGAGTGGGCTGCGCATAGCAAATGGATCGACCAATATTTGGCCGGCTTTTGGCAAGCAATCAAACAAACAGGGAACTCCGTGTTCGCAGCCGACAAGTCAGGTGTGTGTCATTTTCATTAGCACTCGCGGTGATTGTCTCGGTGGTGACGTCGGCGGCCTTCGTACCTGGGCACATCGCGCGGACAACTCCGCTTGGCCATCATCGAGACCTTGCATATTTGTCAAGGAGGTCCGCCACCACCTCCTGAATGTCACTGCTGTACCTGCCGAATTTTACGCTTGTGTTTATGGTGACGACGGGGAGATGGGGAATGAGACTTGTACTGTCCGGTAACTCCTCAACCAAGTTGGTAATTCGTGATAAATCAATTTAATATTTGTGTAGTACATGGGGCACCCAGTCGGGTTAATTTGATTCAGCAGTCAATAGCCGTATAACTTGGACGAATAAATCCGTTTTTCAACAATTTCAAATTCTTGACTATACATAAATTGTAACATAATTTATGAATTGCACATGTAAGTAAAATGTAGTGTTGCAAAATCCATGCTAGCCACATAAAATCATTAACGTATGGGCAGTAATTAACTGTGGTTAATGTGGTGGAAAATTAATTAATCCATCAAGTCGTTAGCTCAGAGCCGGAGTTTCAGCAATATATTTCATTTTTAATGCAATTAACGTTGAGTTAGTTGTTAGTGTGCAAGGAAGCGCTTTATATTGATCTCACGATTGGGTTCTTATTGACGTCGTGAAACCGGCAATAATCGTACACTATTAGTGATCAGGCGTGCAAATTTATGTCGCACGGGAGTGATAGAGATTTTCCAATAAATTTCGAAAATGTCTAAGCTAGTATCCAAAGCTCCTCGAACTGCGTCATCCATCTGTGCGCGGAACTTGCGGCTGAGCTGCAGTTGCGATTGCATTGGGTTGCTGCAGAGAACCGGGCGCTTGCCATTACAATATCGCAAGCGTCAATAGGCTTAAAACTAAAATCGCAGCTACAAAGTGCATTTGAAAGTCGGACGACAGTTGGAGGCGCGAAATAAAGCGCTAAGTCCGAGTAATTTTGGCGTTTGAGGGTACGCGTGGGTAAATTGAGAGCGGGAGCTGGCGGCAGAGAGGGAGAAACGGGAGAAACGAAAGCGCTCAGAGATATGATCGCTCGGGCGCTCGCTTTACGTATTAATGCTGGTTACTCTCGCGCGGGTTTGGACCGCCGAGCCACATAACTCACCGGCTGTGACCCATATCCAACTAATTTTCAGATAATTAATATTTCAGTCGCGGCTTTGTTACGCGCGAGTTAATTTCGATTTGGCCACGTTTCAGTTTCCCCGCGGGGGAGGGGGAGGGGAGGGAGAGAGAGAAAGAGCCGCGACCGCGTCCCACCCACGCCCACTCGGCCGGCGTTTTTGCCAGCCGGAAAGTTCGCGCGAGCGCGCGGTTAAGCTGTTGAAAAGCGCGCAAGCGGGGCGCAGCAGCCGTATTCGTGCGCCAAGTGCGTGCATAATTTATTTCGGACTCGTCGCCACCGGTTTCGGAAATTACGAGCGCGAGTTACGCTGCCCAGAAAAACGATCAAGATCGTGCCCAGGCTGTGCGCCTCTGCGTGCTGCCGCCACTGCCCGAGGTGAGGAATTTAATGACCGACGATATGACCGGAAAAAGGATTGGGGATGGATCGGATTTGTTATCGGAGTAATCATTATATAGGATGAGTATAACGATCGAATAAATATCCAGTTAAAGAGATTTTCTCAATGAATTTCATTTTTATGCACTTTATTGGCTATCAGCGCAGAATCAATTTTGAATTACCACTTCGCTGATTTTAATTAAATTTAATATTCAATCAACTTAATAATTAACTAGATGGGCAAAAATTCGTATTTCTTTTCGCCTCATTTTATATCTGCGAATATACCTATATCCCAGCACAAGCAACTCTGATTTTCGCAAGGTACAAACAAAGAACTGGAAGCAAGCGGGAATGAATAAAAAATGGAATAAAAAAACTATAGACTCTGGACAAAGCTGAATTAAATGAAACAATAAGGATGCACAGAAAGAAAACAAGAAAATGAGGTTAAAAAGTCACGACAGCCAGAAGCAATTAGACAAGCAGAGGAGAAAGACGAAGATGAAATTGACTAAGCTAGAATAAGACCAAAAAATGGACCTAGCTACAGTTAAGAAAGAACCAAAGAGTCTATTACTCTCTCGATTAAATGAATGATGGATTAAATTGCCTGGATTCTTTGAATTTTGGCTTGATTACACCTCTAGCAAAATTAAGGATATATTTTCATTCAAAATGATAATGAAATAAAACGCGCGTTCTACAACTTTAATTTTCCTAATTAGGCGATACTAAAATTGCTCAAAAAATAAAATTCCATTCGAATATTTTTGCATAGAAAAGTTATTCTCTCTGATTCATAAACCCCTTAGATTCAGAGTCGCAAGTGTCATCGGTTTTCAGGAAGGCTCTTCTTGTAACAAGTGGCAATATAATTTAAGGACCCGTGATCCTCTCCACTTAAAGCCGTAATGGCGAATTCATGATCCGTTTGCGGTATTTCGCTCCTTCAGTTAAATTCAAGAATGCGAAATAAGTCCATGTTTTCCAGTTGTATTCTCAGTCATTTAAGTAATTATTTAGTCAGAGTAACGTTAACAAATTCAGCATTTATAAAATCCTTAAAGATTTTGACTAAAGGTTTTTTATTAAAATAATTTTGTGATAAGGACAAGGTAAGATAAATGAAAAAAAAACCTTGAACAATATTCACAAAGTCATAAATAAAGAGAAAAATGCTGCTCTCAGGCGCGTCCGATAATCCAGGCCCGGCAGACGCAATAAGGCTAAGTTGTCACTTAGTACGCGCGTAATTTTGCCAGCATCAATTAGGCCATCGTAGTGCGGCATCCCCACAGATAATGTCCTTGGGAGTGTCGGTGCTCGTTTCAAAAAGCGTATGCTTACTCACTCTGCCTCGAAAGTCGTAAATATAGCTCTCTCGTAAACGAACGCGCGATGGTCGCGACTCGGAGGATTTCGCGCAGTCGTTGCAGTTTAGAACTGAAAGTGCGATATTCCCCGGCGCTCCTCAACTTAATCACCATTCCACTTGGTCTCTGTGCTTGCTGTACGCTCGCGCTCTGTTTTGCGTCACAACGACTGTTGTATCCACGCGCCTCTTCAACCGACACGGATTTTTTCCTCTTCGAATCTTTTTTTAACGCCTCGCTTATCAATCCCTTTTTACCCTGCAGCTAAATGATTTAGGTTCAAAATATTTGCGTAGTGTTAATAATTTTGTAAATCCACATTTTGCTCATAAAAGAGAGGGTTATGCTCTTTGCGTTCCAACCTCTCAATTCTTCCCAGCCGCGTGTGAGCCGACGCCGCCTTTTTCGACATCCTGAAATATGCCGCTCGAAATCGCATTCTCGCCGAGCTGCCGCGCCGAGAATTTCGAAATCCTCGCGCCGCTGATGGGAGGCATGGAAATTCTGCAGCCGAGCGTCTTGGCGTCACCAGGAAATGGCGGCCGTTTCCTCCCTCTCCTCCTCGGCTTCGCCCACCAGCTCCGCTGACGATTTAACTGCGTACGCAATGGCTCTCGGTTGCCGAGACCCGCGCGAAAAGAAAGGCGTGCAGACTCGAGCTTAGCTTTCGTCACTTGTGAGTAACCCTGTAACAGACATTTTTTACTTTAAAATAAAATTTAATTTATATTTTTACGCGCAGAACGAATAAATGATACTTTTGTAACTTTGCCGCAGACAGTGAAAGAAATAAGCGTTTGAGATTAAAAATAAAACTTTTTTACCTACTCCCATGAGAGTAAGCATGGGAGTAATTCAGTAGATATTTCGGCTCACGAGGAGGGAGCCGAATAGCCCTGGGCGAATTGATTAAACTATTCCCATAACTAAAATCATAAATTATACATCACTTTCGAAATTTTCGCGCGTAGCCAATGAATGTCCAAAACTTGGGCGCGCTCGTTTCAGAACTGACATAAGACAGTTACAGCTCGTAAACCCACAACTCCTTCTATCTCTTTCTTCCTACTTGCACCGTTGCAAACACACTGCCCCAGTACTCGACTTCCAATCGCCCCTTTTTCTTCTCCTTGATAAAATAATATTTTTTCCTTTTTATTTTCTCTGCACTTGTACACTTGTACTCATGGTAAATGTAAGGAAAAAATATATTGTTTATCTAGAATAGCCGATCGTTACTGTTATAGAAGGAAAGTTGGCGAGTTTTGAGGCTAGTCCCTTGCACATCGTGCAGCAGGTTCAGAAGGCCGGAACGGCGCTCTGGATTCGCGCGAACGACAATACGCCATGCGAGCGCCCGGCGTACGCCCGGCGACGGAGGCACGCCTCGCTCGTAATAGGTCCGCCCGGAAGTTCGCACGCACATAACACGTGGGCCGCATTATGCAGCGAAGGGATGCATAATGCAGCTCGACTCGCGCACTTTGCCATCGGCGTCGCGGGATATCAGAGTCGCGCGATATTCGAATCGTCGCACGCACCGACTTTCGAATGCCGCCCCCGCGCGCCGTATAAGTGGAAAACTTTTCTCGATTTTTATGTAAGCGCACGCGTGCGCCGCCGGAGTCGCGGGGCTCTGATGAATTGCCGCGCGGCGCGGTTCGCCCAAACAAGTATCGAGTGCGCACATCGCCTGGTTAAATAAAGGAAAGTTACGGGAGCGCAATTAGTCCTTTTAACACGTGTGGGGTTGTAATGGAATAAAACGCGACCCGGAATATTTTAACTTATGTATCATCACGGCGTTGTTTTCCTTTCACTTTTTTGAGCCGCGCGGCGCCTTACGTAGCGTCGCGACCGGGCGTATATACATCAAGCCCATCTCGATCTCCGGGGTGCTCGCCAATGTTTGCCCTCGTCTTCCGGCTTTTTGAGGGCAGCCGAGCCGGGCGGGCGCGGCGGGCGAGCGGCGGGCAAAAAAGGAGAGGCAGAATTACGGAAGAGAGATAAAAAGGCCCGAGGCTAGGGTGAAATAAAACGAAAGACAGAAAGTGTAAGACAAGGAGCGAGCTGCATAGGAGGAAGCCAGGCTACAAAAGCCGAATGGACGGGCTCGAGTTTGCCGTGGAAAAGCGAAAATTCTAACTTTATGCTAATTCTTTTCCCATTCTTCTGTGCCCTCGTGGCCGAGCTTCATTTCTTATTAAAAAATCCTGTAAATATAGTCAACATTTTAACGGTTTCTGGTTTGAGCAAAGTGCGTAGTGGCTCATCTCAATTACCGCAGGCAAGCAAGGTCCTCTTAATTATGCAAGTTGGGGAAATCTTTTTCTTCCCTCGCAGTTTCCGAACTGAAATGCATTTTGGGCAATCCTTGCAGCAGCGGTAACAAAACAATATTCCTCGCAACATGCAGAACTCGCAGTGTCTCCGCCTACGGGCATCGGCTTCCACCGACACGTAGCAAGAACACGACAAAGACCTGACCGTTCCTCTCTCGCTCGCTCGAGGTTCGCTCGGGGTTCGCGCGGGTTCGCGCGGGTTCGCACTCGCAGGATCGGGACTCGGAGGAGGAGCACGACGCTAAGCTAACTTAGTTTGATTTGTGCAAACTCGAGCGGGAGCAGCGCTACGGCAGCCGCTCGTTTGCCGCCACCCCCGGGCCTCCTCCCTCTTTCGCCTTCGGCGTCTGGAAGCTCCGAGACGATTTCATATTCATCGACTTACAGTTAATTACGGTATTGCTCGACCTCCTCTGCTCGCTTTCTCCCGCGGCAGCCGAGCGAAAACTCTGATGACCCAGCTCCTTCCCGTGTTTGTCTTTTTGCGAGGTGCCGTGTCCGCCAAGCCCCGCCTCGGCTCCTTTTAATCTCTTTTAAAACTTTTCAATTTCACGGGAAACTTGACCAGGAATAAGGACGCTTATACGTACCAAAGAGGATTTTCGCTTTGTTCACCTTTTCGCATTCGGGACTGCTTCCCTTTTCCTCCCTCGCAATTATTGGGCCTGCGGTGCTGCCATGTTTTTTTATACCTGGATCTTTAGCTTAACTAATTTTAGACCAGAGAGAATTATCTTCCCTCCCTCCCGTAAAACTTTTTACTTCTACTTGAATTTTACATTAATGCACCGTGCTCGATCTTAAAATTCTACTAAATTTCCATAGTTAAGTGTTGACTTAATAAAAGTAATTCAACAATTACTTCATTTTGTTATTCCCTTTCAACATTCAAATTTTTAATTTCAAATTTTCTCTTACAAATATTTAATCTATTCACATAAGCGTGTAAATAAATATTCGTAACACGTGTAAACTGTTTTTCCCCCTACATTTCAATCAAAATGTTGATCGCGCAAAATAATTTTATAAGCAAAAATTCCATGAATTCGTTCTGCTTAACGTAATAAAGTGTGCTTACCTTTTACCGCTGATTAATATTTGCTCTTTTTATCTCAATAAAAGTTCATTTAATATTTTCAACAAGTTTATTTGGATATATGTTCAAATACTCATTACGTAAAAATGTTAATCAATTTAAGCCTTTTAAATTCATGGATATTTTTTTTAACTTAAATTGGTCATTTTTTATCATATTTTAGCAGTTTTTAAAAGTACATCTTTTCCCTTATGTGATTTAATAAATCTGTGTAGAATAAAAATAAAGTTTAAACTTGTTTGCATAATCATTAAGAAGTGGCGCATGATGAACCTCTATGTATTATAGTAATTTGAACGAATATAAAAATATAACGTCCTCGGAACGTGAATGGTGCAAGCAAAAAAGGTCGGAGCGATGCATAGCGAGTCAGAGCTCCCTTAATTAAAAGCGAAAGCTTCCCTTGCTCCGGCATTTCGATCGCGACTTGACGTTGCATGAATCCCACCCATTGCGCCGTGCGGTGCATAAGGGGCGGGTACGGACGTTTTTTTCCTTCTCTCACGCGTGTCTTGCTCCAGTTCTGCGGGCCGATCGGCCGCGGCCTCCCTTGGCGCGCGTACACACGTCGGCGAACACAAAAAGCGCGTACCAAACAGACATTTGAATTCAATGACACGTACAGCAGCGAGTAGGGAGTTTTGATGCAACTGAGATTTTTTTTCCGGCCCTCCCTTTTTCTGCCTCTTTCCCTCTGTCCTTTTTTCTCGTTGCGGTCGTGCTTGCGCATCGCGAGGAAATTGGCGGAATCGAGGAAATAGCGCAGACAACAATCAACATTTTTCTTGTTTGTAGATGAAAATAACGGCACCGTGCGAGAATTGCCGATGCAGTGTTTTTGTCCCGCGAAGAAAATTATTGTAAGCTTCTTGCTATTTGCTAAGTGTGTTGAAATTTCTTTTTAACGTTATGCAGAAAATCCGCTGTCCATGAAAAATAAATAAAATACTTAAGTTACTCTAAATATTTTATATTGAAAAATCAAGTAAATACAATTGTGGCAACTAGACATATATTATTGATGCATTAATGCATGCTGCACTATTATTAAATAAGTAAATGGAAAATATGAAGTATGTATTGTAATAATTATAATACATCAGCATTATTGATGCTCGTTTCATCATATATCATTACCAAATTACGTGTTATGCGTAATAAAATGAACGTAGATACGATTATAACAAGTAATAAACCGTTGCAGTTTACATTGCACAATAAACATTGTAAATAAGCGTAAATAAAGATAAAAAATGAGTGGAGAAAAAAGGAACGCAGTGAAATCGTGAAATATTACTAAAGTAGAGGGCTAAAATGAAATTCACGAGATTCACGAAAAGAAAGAGGAAAAATTCGATTTGAGCATCAAGTTCGGTTCTAAGCAAAGCCCGGGAAAATCGACGGGTGGCGGGGATAAAGAGATAGAAGAGAGGGAGGAAACGTCGTCGGACTTATTTGTCGCGACGCAAATTTATTTTCTCGTGGAAAAGGCGGCGCTTTCCTTTCATATAAAAAGGCCGAACTGGCGCTCTTTCTCCCGCGGATGAGAGAGAGAGCTTATTGCACTTTATTGCTTAAAGTCACTTCTCTCCGCCTTTCTTCTACGGTCTTTTTCAACCCTCTTATTCCCTTTCTCCTTCTTTTTTTATTATTTTTACGAAATTACGTTCTGCCTGTATTATTTATTAATAGAGGGGATATAAAAATTTTGTAGGAATGGCTAGAAGATAAGCAAATGAAAATTTTATTAACAATAAATTAAAAGAGTACATTTTGTATTATATAATATATATACAATAGATTTATATTTAGAAAATTTAATCATATCAATAATTAAATTGACGTGTATCAAGTTTATAAAATTATATCGCGAATAGAGAATTTGAGAGTGAAATGAAAAGTGCGTAAAAAATAAAGATTTTGCAATAAGTCATTGGATATTGATCAGTTGAATGACGCGAATAAAAAGTGGCGTGGAAAAAAATGAAAAGTTAGGACAGAGCGAGGGGCTCTTGCGTCGTTGCATTGTGTCCGTGCGGCCATGGTCAAAAAGGAGCGGCGGGTCGCGCCGGCCTAATGCCCGCCTATTAATCTAGCCGGGCGGACAGGGACTGCCGGGCCGAGCGCGGAGAGGGAGAAAGAAAGGAAAGGGCCAAGTCCGCGCGATTAGACGACTGTCCGCGTCGAAGTCTTCCGACTTCCGTCCTACCCTCCTTCGCGACGCGCGTTTGTGATTTGTGACCCTGCTTAAAACGCCCCTCTCCGGATACCGGCCGCGATTGCAATCGAGCAAGAAAGTCCATTTTACGCCGGCCGTGATTTGTCGCGCGCGCCGCTCGGGCCGCTCCTGCGAATGAAAAATCCATTTCGCCAAGCGACATTTTTTACGTCCATTTTTTCCTTTTTTACTTCTACCGCTCTCATCCTCATACCACGACGTGACGAATTGATTTTCTATGCGTGATTTTCAACTCAATGGATTTCTTTTGCTTCGATTGAAATCGTTTAAATTGACGGCTATTATTAAGTTACGATAAATGTACGATTTTTAAAAATTTCTTATTCCTCTATAAATATAAATAATTTATTGGCACCACAAGCGGCTATATAATTTTGACACCACATTGTCTGACCAAATTCGCGTTTTACTACTGAAATCTTTTTATTATAGAAAGTTTCATATCATTCATCCACTGCAAAAAATTGTTTCTGTTATAAATATAATCGTGATGATATGTACGATAAATGTACGATTTTAAAAAATTTCTTATTCCTCTATATATAAATATTAATAATTTATTGGCACCACAAGCGGCTATAATTTTGATACATTGTCTGACCAAATTCGCGTTTTACTACTGAAATCTTTTTATTATAAAAAGTTTCATATCATTCATCCACTGCAAAAAATTGTTTCTGTTATAAATATAATCGTGATGCTTAAAAAAGTTGTAATATATTCTCTTAAAATAAAAAAGAAACGCGCGCTCGAGACGGTCGGTGGAGGGTGTCGCAGTCGGAGCTTAGAGACGGAGCGCAAAAAAGGCGACAAGCTAACACACCGGCTCAGGCTTGCGACATGATTGCGAACAAAGCGCTAAAGAGAGAGAGAGTTGAAGGGAGCCCGAGCCCTTCGTCGTCGCGGTGGTGGGGTTAATAATGGAATTATGAATCACGTGCCGCAGCTAAATTTAATGCGATTATCTCGTAAACTCCTCGCTTTCGCTCTCGTAGAAGCGTGTCTCTGGCAGGCGATCAATGCCCGGATGTACGGAGGGCGGATAAAGAGAGCAGAATACCTTGCGAGGCTTCCGCGGTCTCCGTATCGCTTCCCCCACGGCGCTCCCTGGAAATTTCGATACGCAAAGATGACGGCGATGCCGCTTATCACCCACGCGCCCTTTCCAAATCGCACGCGTTTCTCCTAAATTACCTAATCGTCTCGTGGGAATTTGGCTTCCCCTTCGCTCAGTCAGCATAGTTTGCTTCTTTATAAGTATGTACCTTTCAATTTAAATTCTACTCTTACAAGTTTCCCTATAAACGGAAAATGTAGCTAAGAGATTTCAGCTGTTGTGGGAATAAGCAATTTCAAAAATAAAAATGCATTCATTATTCACCGAAATTCCGCAATCGACACAACAATCACGCCCCGGCGAAGCAGGAGGACGGAAAATTGATTCCCTTATTCCCTCGCGCGTTTTTCATGCTGCAATACACATTTAGCGTTCATTATAATTCGTCGCACACCTCAACCGCGACTCTTCGTAAAAAATGATTCTTTCCTGACGTTTATTCACATTTAAATTTTAACGCAGTTAGCGGATCGAGTTATTACAATTTCATCAATTTTTCAATAAAATTTAAGACTATTAAATGTGAATAAGCTAAATTTGTAATGAAATTTAAAGGAAAAATAGAAAGCAAATATAAGGGTTTAGCTTGCTTTTCCACCAGCTTATTATATCTGGAAGAACGGGCAGTCATTCAAATAGAACTAAATAGTATAGTAGAAAAATAAATGAAAAGTTGAGCAATTGGTACGCAAGTTAGCAGTGGACGCGTTTAACGGTCGGTGGCGCGACCAAGTGAGTTCGCGTGTGCGCGGGCATTAAGTGGCCGCAGGTACGCGCGCGCGGGCCTCCGGCTTGTCTGCATGGACATTAGGCTAATCGACTGCTTCCGAGCTACGACTCGAAGGATACGTAGGGTGAGGGACTGAGGGTAAGAAGGTATAGGGACGATCGATGATAAGAGGTGGCTCGATAAATAGGTTTCGCGCTCGAGTAGTTACCGCATGTAACGAGCCCCTGCAGTGATACGAATTTTACTTCCTTCGCTTTTACCGTATTACAGCTTTGTCGCTTCCATTTTCCCTATCATTTGGGTGCATCCAGCTGCCGTGTCAAACAATTTGCAAGAGTGATTGCGGTATCTTTTTTAAATTATCATAATGCGCTTTTTTTGTAGTGCTCGATTACTACGACGCGTTGGAATGTTGGAATGGACGCAAATTGTGGCAAGGGAAAATGTATTAAGAAAACTTGAGTCGTAGTTAAAAGTTGAGCGCCTCTTCCTCTTAATGATACGAAAGACGATTGCTGACCGTCGGACTTTTCTGTCGACCAAGACTTCTTTCTTTCTGTTCTCTTCGGTTTTTTTTCCGCCGCAAGATATTTTCTTCTTATTCCGACCCACGATTCTCGCCGATCATCACTTTATATTGTTTCCGCGGGTCGTGGCTTTTTACTTTGCATATTTTTTCCTCCGTTTTTTATACAGACACTACAGTTAAAATGGGCCGCCGACTTTTTATCAGAGAACGACGGAACTGCATTCATTTTCCTGTCGTCATCCGTATCTTTTTTAATATTTGTTATTCTGTTAAATTATACTAAATAAATTTTTCCCACCCACTTATTGAATTGTTTTGTTTTGTCGATGTGATCAGTAAATATTGAATAAAACTAGTGCTTAAAGCTTTTCTATAGACTAAAAGAGTCTATCACCGACGGAACACTTAGAAATTCGCAAACCGACTCTTAATCCCACGGTATATATACAGCCGGGGAGGAGATACGCCCCCAAGCGTGCCGACTGCAAAAGCCTCAGCGGCGCGCGGCTGGAATTCAAAAATTCGAGTCGCGCCAACTCAGAGATGCGAGAGGCGATCGGACCTCGTCGTGTTCCAATAAAGTTTCAATTAGAGCCGGTATCTTCCTTTTCTCTCTTTCTCCCGTTCTCCGTTGCCCTCTAGCCAACGGCGAATAACATCTGAAAAGAGAAGAGCGGAGTGGTACGCCGATGAAGCGACTGCTCTTTCAGTGCTATTTAATATTATATTTCGTCGCAACTTCTACAAGAATAAATTTATTGTGCGCTTCAGAGTCTTCTTTTTATCAGTAAAATAAACATTTTGATCGCGCAGTTTAATGTTTAATGCGTTTAAAGCCAGCGGATTCGGATTTTCTGTTGTTACAAAAATAGAGCAAGGTCTATCCAGGTGGCTATCGCAAGTTCTAGTCCGGATATATTGGTATGAGTCGAGGAACAAAAAATACGCATCCTCGCGGGCGGATTCGACGAAGCAAAGGGTAGAATAGAGGGAGCGAGAGAAACTAAAGTATAACTCACAATGCCGGGTCGCACTCGAGCCTCGAAGAGAGGAGAACAGACACACTGTGGCAGTTAGAGGCACGTGAGCGGCATTCTTGATATGCTCACATATTCTAACCAACCGAGAAACCTACCCGTTGTACCTTTGCCTCTGACTCTCCGTCTCTCTGCCTCCCTCGCTCGCCCATCGTCCTTTATCTCCTTTTCTTCCGCTAGCGTGCTTCGGTATCTGACGGAAAATTCGACCTATACGTGTGTGCAGACTCGCCCGACCGTCCAGTTGCCTTCAGTTGTTTCTTTAGCCCCGTAGGTGCTGAGCATTAAAATTCGACACTGTTTTTCCAAATGCATTCACTCGGAAATTCGGCAAACGAATCTTCTTTTCTGCTCAAATTTTCATTTTAATCAGCACCACACAGACTTTTCCACCTTTTATTTCAATTTACAAATTTATTACGCAGTAGAATGTCACTTCTCAAAATACATTTAATTATTTAGTATTGTAAATAACATTTTACCGTTTACTGCATTTATTTCTAGAATGTTACTTAAAGGACATTAAATAATTCATTCGTTAACTATCAATTTAACGGGCAAGTCAATTTGATAAGTTTTAGCTGAAAATAGCTACTGTCGTAGTAATTCATATTCAAAAGCACTATGACGAATATTCAATTGTGATGTCGAACATAACTTACAACTTGGAATTGCTGTTCCGATATAAGTTTACGGGGGCTGGGGTGGGAATGGGGGCGATTTCGCAAATGCTTATTTCAGGTGTGTCAGAAGTTTAGAATTTCAACATTTGAAAGGAGTTTGCGCAGTTGTAAGATTTGCATAACTTATTTGCAGTTGCGCCATAACGACGAGCACTTATTTATTGAAGAGTTACTCTTCGGCTTCCAAAATTCCAATTTCCTGTGAGTTCCATTAATATGTTGGAATTATTTGTTGAATTTCTTAAATTGGACGAGGTTGAAATAGTCGTTCCGACTATTGAAGTAGGAAGAGCGAAAAATAAAAAAGCACAAGCGATCCTGCATCGAGGCGCGTCGAGGAAGCTAGCCGGAATCGAGGAGCCCTCGACGGGCTCTCTTTCCCTCTGGTCGCACATACACACCGCGCTCGAAAATCGAAAGCTCGCGAGTCCCCGGCATTGTGCGAGGGAGCAGCCTCGGGTGCCTTAATTAAGGCTCGGTGTCGCGCGCGAGCGCTCCACTCGCCCCCGTCTGGCATGGCCGCCTCTTGCTGCTTGTTTTTCGGTTGTTGTCGCGATTAAAGTGAAATTTTAATGGATGCTCCGGCGCTTCGACTCTCCCTCTAATTACGGGAGCGCTGCAATTAGCAGTCGCGGAATTTGCCGACGCGCGCGAGTCCCCCGCCGTAGCCGTGCCGTAGCCGTACCGTAGCCGAGTGTACGCGCGCGTACGTGTACGTGCCCGCCTCGTCGTAGTCGATGCTGCGACGTGATTTTTTGACGGTTTAACGGGTCGCGGCGCTTTACCGGCCGGCTTTTGGGCCGCTCCACTCCCCTCCCCCAGATGTGCTTTTTCCCTTGCGTCCTTTTATTTGGCGCACTAGAAGCTGGGCTGATACGCCTTTTTTCCAGACGTTTTAATGATCTGTGAAAAGTCCACTTCTAATTAGTCGAATAATTTTGGAAAATCGCAACGCCATCTCTGGCACGTAATACATTGCTAAATTTGAATTTGAATAAGCGCTATAGATGGAGTGGATGAGTCCGTAAAGATTAGATGCGCGGCTCCGGCGGAGATCAGGCGAATGAACAGCGCACGCCGCTGCGCGGATATTTAACCGCAAATAAACACGGGATTTCGGGCAAGAGTAACAAACGCAATATATAATGTATGTAGTTATGCAAAGATGATAACGCGTAATCCTTCGTGCGCACGCGCGCGCGCGCACCAAGCGAACGAAGCGCTTTGTGCGCAAAATGCCGGATGCACCAGAGATTCCCGAGATTTGTTCCCAACTCTATGTACGCAGCGAGCAACTGCGAAAATATTTTTCGCCAATTATTATGCGAACTGCGACGAAATTGAATTCATAAGACGAGCTCGAGAAATTATTTTGATTTCGCTCGAAAAGGCGAGCGTTCGAATTTTAGTCCTGGCTCTAAACCCCTTAACCAGTTTTCCACAGCGCTCGAGGGCTATGTGTACTCGATGTGCAAATGTACGTGGGGTGCACGCGAGAATCATCGACGCGGCCCGCGCGGCCTGTCTGTCTCTCTTATATACCCTGGCAGCGGGCAGCGCCGGGCTCGCAGCCCCCACCGACCCCTTTCAGCCTGCGGGAGAAAGAGAGAGACGGGTCCAGGGTAACGCTGTTACCCGGCTCGAGGCCGGGCACCGGAACCGCGTGTAAAGCTTTGATTTTGCCCCCGCGTCCGCGCACATGTGTGCGTGCCGCCGTTCGATAGTTCCCCTCAATTAATCTATAATTAAATGAATACCGCTCGCGAGGTGTGCGCGCGCACGTTTTCGACTCAATTTGAAAGAGCGAGGGGAGGCCCGCGGAAAGCGGCCTGGGGATGCGGCTGAAGCCTCGCATCCACGTGTAATCCGTGTTAAAGCGCAAATGCTGCTGCCATAAAGACGATAAATGTCTCGTTGAGGACTATGACCACTGATTTAGAACCGGGACTTATACGTTCCTTTATTGTCAAAAATATGATGAATATATTCTAGATTTATAGTGCACATTTCATTTACGTAACAATATAATTATGACGTACTCTGCACTATATCATTATTGTCTTACCGTACCCATACTTTACTACTTAAGAGCCTTTTTATCTAAATAAATGCTTTCCACTTGAAAAGGAGCTCAGCCTTTTAGCGTTAAGGAATAAATAATAAAAATAAGGTCTTTGATGAAACGTATATTGTGCAACTTATTAGGAAATCGATGAATCTTATTAAAATGAATCCGAAAACTTTTTCTCAATTCGTTTTTCTATCCAATGCGCGGAATATCAATATTCGATTATGGTTCTCTGAAATGTTCACGCTTTTTATATTTCGACAAACCCGGAGATTCTGCGAGCGTGGAGGAACGCGTGCTCGAAAAAAGGTCTCAAAGCCCTCGGCCTCAAAACTGCGACGAGTACACGGGCCGCGTGAAATTTTCCCGCTTCCCTTTTTTTCACCCCGAGCAAATCCATCAATTTGAAATGCAAGCAGGAAAGGGATGATGGCATTCGCCGAGCAAAGCGAGTTGTTCCACGCTGGAGCGAAGCGGTTGGACTCCGGCACTATAGAATGCATTGAATCGCGCGCCAAAATAAAAACAGCCCTTTGAATGTTTTATATAGCGCGCTGCGCCAACACACCTACGCGCCGCGTGCAGCTCGAAAGAAAGCCGAGAGAGTGAGGAAGATCGAGAGGGGAGAGAGAGAAAGAGAGAGAGAGAAGCGAATGGAATAAGCGTGTTTGTGTGCACGTGGGATGCCAGATGAAAGAGTGTACGGACAAGCTGAAAAATAGCTTAATTTTTAGTTTCGTTTCAGTTTCCCTTCTATTACGATTTTTTCATTCTTTCCACCGCACAAAATAAGTTACACACTACAGCGTATTTTGCGAACGTAGAATATTATCGATAAACATTATTTGCGTTTGTCTACTAAAAATGGAAAAAGTTGTAATTAAAAATATCAGTTATCTATAATGGAGGAGCCAAAGAATATTTAAAGGAGAGCATACAAGAAATAGTGTTAAAGTAAAAGAAACGACAGGAACATGAGGGGAAAAAATGAGAAAAGAATCAAGTCCAGCGACGGTGAAAGATCAAAGACAATTAGAGAGAATCCGGAGAACATACTCAAGCGTGAAAGTTGAAACAGGAAGAGCAGCTGTGTGGGGTGGCCAACGGCGGGCCAGCCGGCTGCACCGGAGGCGGTCTTTGAAATTTTTTGAAATGATAAAGCGCGCGCGAGAGCGCCGGCTGGTCGAAAATAAAACGAGCAAACGCGACTTATTAAAGCTCGCGGCGCGCGAAATTTTAATATTTTCATATTTATGAAACGAATTCGTGAAAACGGGTGGGGTGCACTCGAAATTTATATAAGCAAGGAAAAGACGGGCGAACGAGGGAGCGGGAGAAAAAAAGGGACAGGAGTGAACGTCGAACAAAAAGGGCACGTGTGGGGAGGAGGAAAAAAAGAGGAGGGAGCGAGACAGGGAGCGTACAAGCGGATGTAAAAAAGACACAAAGCGTTTGGAGCGAGTTTTATTCCGCCCCGTGCTCGCACGCGCGCGCGCGCAGTCATAGCCTTTTCACCCGCGCTTCTTTTCCCCGTTGTTTATTTCGGCTTTCATCGAGCGATACACCGCCTCTAGAGCGAGCGAGCCAAGCTTCGAGATCTCTCCCTGGGAAATATCGGTTTTCGAAAATAAAACTGGATGCTTGTAAAAAATTTTCCGACGATGCCCCCACCCCTCCACCATCTCTAACAATATAACTAACTCTTCTTTTTTATTGCGGCAAATTCTCCTACTTCCTTTTAGCTTTATTTTATTACCAACCTTCAATTATTCTTTTAGAAATTTTCTCGTCAAATTGTTCTTCTTCGTATTTTTATCGAGCATGAGAAGATCTTTCCTGTGCCCTCTTTTATTAAACATTTTTATATAGCATATTTTTAAAAACCTGTTTAATTATCGGTAAAATGTTTAAATCGCAAAACGACTGCAGAAAATTTTTACTCATTTTTTATATTTGCACCGTCCGAAATGGTGCTCGCGGTAAAATAGAGGCGAGTAAATTGAGAATCTGCGCTGCGCTTCATAAACATTTACCACGCGTGCGCTGCTACTCGGAAAAGTTGAAAAATGCCAATGAAAAAACTAAAGTTCGCTAGAAAATTCAGAATCGCTGCAGGTTTAGCATTACGTCATTAAACATTCTTGTCGAGAGGGCGCTAAAAGAATATAGCAAAAGCATTTTTTTGATGTGAATCAATAATCTATAATTAATTAGTTTACCCTTAATTTACGGTTAGAAAGAATATTCACTGGAATGGAATGCATTTACGAGATTCTGCAGCTAAAATGAACGCGTAAAATGCAAAAGCATTGCAACTCATTTCGGATTTTACGTTGAAAAGTAAATTACATTTGGCCGCTTCTCAATGAGCGGCAATAGGCAGCTAAATCAGAAAATAATTGAATGTCGTCCACGTAGGCCAGGAAAAATCAAAGGACCTCGAGGTTGATGCACACAGGGGAAATGAGAAAAACAAAGCGGGAACGAGGCTTGGTAACTAGCGCACAAATGCGCCTGTAAATAGCCGAAAAGAGAAGGAGCGGGAGAGAGACGGGGAGAGAAGCGCGGAAACCGTAGAGCGACGCTCGGACCGTACGGGCATTTAAACTTGCATTATTTACTCTAAATTTCATTCAACGCCCGGTGGACGCTTTGCGGAAAGTTTGCCGGAAGCCACGCGACTACACTGCCTTTCCGTTCGCGATTAGCGGATAACGACACGACCTCTCCAAACCGAGCTTTATGCACACCGGCTTGCGCACCACCACGCCACTACTTGATATAGCTGCTTTTCAAAAATACATTTACCATTTACCGAGTGTCGCCCTCCTGCTCGCGTCGTTTGCTTCAAAACGGACGTAGTACATTAATTTTTTCTAATTTCTTATTTTATGACCAACATCCGAAAAATTTGCAATTTTCATGAATCGCAGACTGGTAGAGGACAAACATAATAATTAACTGTTCTTGATTTGACTGCGTCACCTTTTTTAAAGAAAACACCAGGCAATGAGAACAAGAGTACTTTTCTTTAAGAAGATAACTATAAGTAAAGGAATATCACTTCAAATTCCCTCTTTTGTCCTTTCTTTGGTTTCGGAGCACGCATTTCGTGCTATGCTAATGATCTTTCTCGCTGTTGGAAGATCTGCATTTTACTCGTTAACGAAACCCTAGGGAACGATTGCCCCACCGATCTCCTTAAAGTATCCATCCAACCTTCTGTACGAAGAGCTTTGCCTGAATCACATCTTGGTTACAGTTTCTTTTTAATCCTGACCGACCTAGAAATTATATTTTTAGCACAGCTTGAAATAAAGTAATAGTTCATAATTTCATTAATTTACATACGTACAATTTTATACCGTTATACTTATAGGTTCACTTATATCGATAAGCCGTAAAAGGAAATCAAGCATCGTTCAGTATTGACAATTTATTATTGATCCTTATAAAAATTTGTCTAAAAATAATTCGCTCATCTGTTTGCTAAGTAAATGCTAAATTTTAAAATGTCTAAATATTTCCCGAACTATAAAGCTTCAAGTTTTTTCAATTGTCTTTAGCCGCTGCTAGCTTTAACTCGTTCAAGTACCGAAAGTTCTTGAAGTAACTTTGGCACTTCGTTAAAACTTGATAACATAAGATAACTAAGTGCTTTCCAGTCTTGTTGTTTTCTAAATATTTAGTTAACCGAACATGAATTTGCGCTTAACCATGCACATTTATTGAGAGAATCTTTTTAACTTTAATAATTGTGTTTGTTTCAGGTGAGTACTTGAACTAAAAATTGCTTTCTTTCCTTGATGAACCCAAGTTTTGTAAGTAACATCTCTCTCTAAACTAAAAGAAAACTAAATAATTACAATTGGAAAGATAGTGCGAGTTGAATTTCAAAGTTTCCTTTGTCAAGCATTGTAAAAATTAAAGAGATTAACGAGACCTCTTAAAATTTAGACACATTCCGTTTCTATTAATTTTTCGATAAAAAAAATGAACAACTGTCCAATACGTAGCCTAGAGGCAGCCTCGAGAAAAATAAAGGAAAATGAAAATAAAGCCCCTTATCGCGCAATTAAAAGTTCCCGAGGGCTCGGCGGGCTCCGCGGGTCGGTCACTTTTGAAATCGCTCGAGCCTACTTTCGTGTCGCATCCTTTGATCTCTCAATTAACGGGGTCGGACCATTATTTGAGATTCTTCGCGACACAATGGCCTGAGGGCGCATCGATCCGAAATAGTTTCGACTCGCGCGAGCACGCGACCGGAGGGAGGAAAGTCGCGCCGCTCGTCGGGATTTCCCTCCCTTCGCCCTCTCTCTTTCCATTGTCCACTAATTCGCGGCAAACTCGATAACGAGTAATTAGCTCTCTGCGTTCGTTAATGCTCGACCAGGAAAAGCTCGCCCACACGATCATTATACCGCTTGGGGAAATGAAAATTTCACCCGAGTCGCTTATAATGCCCCGAATCAAGTGCCCGCCTATTTCTCCGAATAAGAAATTGTTAATTAATAGTCGGCTTTAATTTTTCGATTGCATACTCTTCTTTTATGATCGTTAAACTGACTCTCGAGTGGCCTCCCTTTTTATATTTGCTGTAACGTAAATACCGTAGTACAATTGCTGGTGAAAATTAAAGAGGAAGAAAGCGAACGCTTCTCTTCGTGATTTATTTCTTTTATTTTTCAGTAGATCGTTGGAATACATCAACTTGCAATTTCTACTGCGCGTAATTATTTCAGTGGCTTCTCGTTACCTGAATGTAATTCTTGAATTAAATGCTATAAATACAGGCTGCGCTGCATGAAAAACTGCTAAAACTTCACATTCTTCACCTATTCAGCGGCAAAAATAATGACAATCTCTAACGAACTCGACTGGCTCGAGAGATGCATCACCGTAAATCTTCCTAAAATAACGATAAACCAAGCTTAGGCAATAAATTCTGCCCGACCTCGACACTTCGCTCTTCCAAGATCGCCCCTCGAATATCCCCGATAAATTTCCGAGAAAAGTGTACAAGAATACGATAAAAAGGAAAAGCAAGGAAGAAGAGCAGGGAGGAGAGAACAGAGTTGAAACAAATATGAAAAGTTGCGGGAAAATTTACTCTTATAGAATAAAACAGAGATCTTGTGCTTTTGAATGCACATTCAAAAAAAATTCTGTTGAATTTAAAGTACTAAATGTATTCCATACATATTTAAACGCATTAGCTCGGAAGAAAAATAAAAAATGCTCCCATCTAGATTATGCAACTCGACAAGAGAAGTCGAGAAACACTCGTCCTTACGAATCCTTGTGCCCATACCGAATAAGAGAGAGAGAGGGAAGTTTTTGTAACGACAGTTTCATAGTCGATGATTCATCGGCGAGTAGTGTGGAGAGCCGAGCTCCCACTATCGTGGGAGGTATACCCTCCCCTCGCAAAAGCCGGTGCTGAATTCCTCGTCCTCGGAATCCTGGGCGTCTCGCACGCCCTCCTCTGGTTCCTCACGGCCTTAGCCACGCCAACCAAGCTCCGGAGGTTAGTTTTCGGATATAAGCGTAATAGTAATTCGTTTCAGTTTCGCCGCTCGACTGGCCGGGATGGCCGGGGGGTTCCTAAATCATCAGATAATTACTTTGGTAATTAATTAAAACTCTGTTGGGCCGAAGACCAGCAGCCCGCGCGGCAGTGTGACCGAGAGAGAGGGTAAAAGGAGAAAGGGGCAGGGGGATTCACTAACAAACGAGCGTGTCGTCTGCTGGCGACCCTCGAAAGCCCAGCGTTCTCCTCCTCTCACTCTATCCTCTCCTCCCTTGCTTCTTCGAGCCACGATTCTAAGCTTCGCGCGTCCTTCCTTTTTTCCAACTTGCTTATACCGATCGACTGCGGATCACAAAATAGAACCGCGTGTGAATGTGGCTGTCTCGCGATTGCGATGTAAAATACGAAGATTAATCGACTGTCGAAATAGTAAGGTGCATTGGAACCTATTCCTTGTTTTCTAGCTAAATACTGATTTATCAACAAAGTCGGAATTACTGTACCAAAACGAAATAAAAAAATATGAAGGGCTACATTTTTTTGCGATAAAATGTACTACGCTATAGGCGTTATTTATTAGAGCTTTAAGAAGCATTAAACCGTCGGATGGACAGTTCAGTAACAAACGAGTTTGTCGTCTTCTAGGGAGCCTCAAAAACCTCGCCCGCGGCCTCTTGTCTCTCTAATCTGACGCTCTTTTTCTGTCGTCTCTCTCTCTCTCTCTTCTACCTCGTCCCTTTCTCTGTTTACCTCCTTCTTTTTACTCTCGCCAGCTCTCGCTTTCTCCGCGTTCTTTATTCTGCGGGCTTTCTCTTTCCGGCGCGCTTCTCCCACTTCTCCAGCCCCTTTTTACTCCAGTTTTCAATCAATCTTTCTGGTTTACCCGAGTTTGCTCCTTCTCGGACTATCTGTCTTCCATCCTTTTTCCTTTTGCCTTCTCTTTTGCTCGGGCCAACGAGCGCGCGCTCGCGTTGCACTCGTTTTCTCGATTGTCAGAATCGATGTTCCATTTAACAGAATTTTATGCCCGCCGCTAACCACACGTTCTAGGACGATGCATTAATCGATTGCCCAGAGGTAGAAGTTTATTGGAAAATTTTACTGCTTCCCTTCAATTAAGGGATAATTATCAAAAAATTTAACGCAATTTTTATGCTTTCAGATTATTGCTCATCATTAAAATATAGAGCTTATTAATCGCGATCCACTTCCATGTCCATATCGATTCAATGCAGTCAAAATAACGAGAAATCAGAATAAAAGTTGCCATTTCCTTTCTTCGTATTTTTTTTAAATATAATTTAATTATTTCACGTCAATTAAATGCGCGATACTTTTATATGTACTTATGCGAACATCACTTAGTATGATTGGCTTTAAAGCTAGGATCATTTATCGTGAAGCTCGTGAGCTTTCTTCAAAATTGGATAGACCAGTGTTACACTTTTTCCTCGTTAATTCCTGTCAACGAAGACCGTGAGTTGTTTATGCCGTAGAAACAGAACTGTAGGTGCGAAGAAACAGGAAAAAAATTGAATTCCACATTTTCAATGATTAATATTTAATGAGTGCTGTGCTCAAGATATTAACAATGAAATTATGCGTATCACGTAATATATTTAAATGAAGATACCGCGAAGCGGAACAAGAAGCGTCGCCCGAGTTGGCGAATAAGCAATCTCACCGCGTCGCTCTTGCCCGACTGCCTCGCGGTCCCTCATAACTCAGTCGAGTAATCAAATTTCGTTTGATCTTCTAATCTCTTCGGCTTTCTTTGGCCGCGCGCGCATTCGCAATACTCACTAATTGTGAGACGCGCGCGAGGGTAGCCGAAATTCGAGACACGTCCGCACATATTCCAGGCGCGAGAACTTTGGCACTTCGCTTCGGTTTCTCTCCGCGCCTCGCAAACTCCCAGAGTCCCGGCTCGTGCACATTTAGGCGCACGCACGGCTGTACCGCGCATCCATTAGTTAATTGTGGCCTTACGGGTCTCGCGATAACCTCGGCGATAGCGCCAGCCCCTTTCCGGATTTCGCGGGGAGTGGACCCAGGTTCGCCCGAGGAAAAAATGCGGAGCCGCTTGATTTATCCGTACGTGGGCACAACGCGTTGCACTTTATTACATCCAACACTTTGGCGTATCGGCCTCGTTCGCGACCTTAATACGGTTATTTACTACGATAATATTTTATCATTATTTTTTGCTTTTTTTCTCCCCGGCCCGAGGATTTACACTATCGGTTTATTTTTAAATTCCAGCTTGCAAGCGCTCACCGGCGCTCACCGGCGCTCACCGTTTAGCTGAGCAAAAATAATGCGCCATTTATCCGAACCTCGCTTTTTATTGAATTTATTATTTATCCATTCCTATTTTCATATAAGCCATCGCTCAGAATTTTCCCGATCTCTAATTCCATCGAAAGCCACTGCGAGATTAAATAAAAGGGCCGGATTAAATTTTCGCGTAACGAGATTACAGCCGTATTTTATGAATTTTCGAATGCAACATTTTACGATTGGCTTAAAAAAGCGTGAAAAACGCAGTTCGCGAAACGTCAGAGGCAGTCGCCGATCGCAAGTCCGAGCGCGCAAAAAGAGGGCCGAAAGAAAGTCGCGCGATCATCCGTTCGCGCGCACATACATCTCCTGTCTCTGCTATCGGAGCGATTGATTTATTTGTCGCGTGCAAGTTATTCACGCGATTAATTCATCAGCGCGGCGAAAAAGCACGCGAAACAATGGATAGAAAGGAGCGCAAAACGCGGCTCGCACAAAAGAAGCGAAAAGTAAAAAAGAAAAAGGGAAAAGGGAAAAGGGAGCGATCGAGACGTGAAAAATCGGTCGACGCGTGATTGTGCGCGGTTTGAGTTACTCGATCATTCGACCGTCTTCCCCGTGTACAATCAGCCTTGGAGCGAGGGCGAAACGCTGGCCCGAGGGGGGAGGGCCAAGTTTGACAACCTCTACAAGCCCGACGCTGATCAATGCAAGCAATCAGTCTTGTCGCGAAAACCCCGACATGACAGCTCGCTTTCTCTCTCGCTCCCTCTCTTCCTCTAACTGCAGCCTTGCACTTTCTCTTACTCTATTTCGCTCTTCGCTCGCTGCTTTTTTATGCCTTTTTCTACACATTTCTTTTTACTGCTTCCTCGCTACTGTCACTCTTTCCAATTATTTTGCTCGTACCTATCGATGTAACAGTTCACTATGCATTCGATATAAGTATATCACTTACTCAAAAGAAGCCGAATTTTTCTGCCTTTAAAATAGATCAATTAGCTTGCCGTCTTTGAAACATTTTTAATATTTCCAAGGTGACTTATGACTAGAAGCAAATATGTAGCAATTTTAAAAAATAATTCAAAAATATTTTCCCAATATGTAAGATCGTCTCGAAATGCTCTGGCTTCGAAAACAATCTCTTTCCTTTCCCCGCTTCCATTTTCTCTTCCAATTTCCATCAGAGACAGGGAGGTCTGTTTACTCCGCCAGTTCCTTGCTAACACTTTGTGCAAACATTCATTATTGTAAGAAATTACCTGATACCGTGAAAACGCTTTTCATTCCAATCTGTAACTTAAGATTTAGAATCTTAAGACAACCAATCAATTGATACTTATTTTTGAATAATTTACCTTTAATGATTTTGAAATTATATTCGAAATTTAGTGGAAATAGTTTTTAATTCAATGGTGATTACGTACTAGTCTGACAAATTAATATTGGAAATGCCAGCTGAGCCCAGCTGTTCCGAATTCGGCTTTAGTTTGCGGCTGTAGTTTTACGCTTTTTATTGAAATCGTAAATGTCGCTTTGATTCGCAAAGGAATAAAATGGTTTATCTTTATCTAAATATAATAAAGTCGAAAGAAATTGTATAGTTGTATTAAATAAAAGTATTTTGAGAAAAGCAAGCAAAAAGATGGCTCTTATGTACTTTACACGGCACTTAAAAGAGGTAGTAAAAATTCCAGGCCAGCCACTTTGATCGGATAAAAGTGCGCCACCGCATCTCCTCTTTCCCTCGTCCTTGCAACTCAGACTGCGCAGACTGCGTTTCAGCGCGGAATACAAGCGGCAGGTGAGAAATGCACTCGACTGGCCGCGGCCTTTCAGTTGTCGATGCAAGAGAAAGAAAGGGGTGAGGAGGGGCAGAAAGAGAGGAGGCAGGAGCGCAGGAGCGGCGAAAAGTAACGGCCCAGACGGAGGAGAGTTAAGGCGTCTGGGGGTAGAAGGCGAGCCGAGTGACGTCTTCTCCGAGGCGATAATGTTGCAAATTTATATTCCGAAGGCGAACGTCGGGGCTGAAGCTGCTGAATGTGCACTCCTGGCCTTCCCCAAGGTAATACCCACTCGCGTCTCCTCTTTCTGGCCTCCTCCTCGTTCTGCTCCATCCGTTTCGTTCTTTATTTCCCCGGCCGGCGAGCTTTTTCGCCTCCACCTGCAGATTTGTGTTTGTGCAACGCCCACTTGCCGTGTGCAATATTAAAAATTAACGCCTCGGACGCTCGCAGTTACGGCAGTTACTTGCGCGACTTGCGCGACCGGAGCGCCAAACTTTAAAGAATCAAATGGCAGGCTGCAAGTTGTTGCTGCCTGGGTACGTGTGACGAAAATATTGAGACGTTATTAAAGCGAGGACATTATTTACGGCACCCGGCACTAAAACTTTTTACACTTAAACTCGTAAACTAACTGATATAAACTTAATGATATAAGCTTCCTAATGCCTCTCGAGTTCGCGCCGAATCCTAGCTATTGCGTTTATTCTTTTATTAATAAGTAATCAATAAGTAACTCTCAGTGCTGGTAATTATTGTAAATTAATTTTACGACTTTGCCAAGAATTGACGTCCAATTATTCATATTTTATACACGAATTCCTCAGCCCTAAGTAAAGATAAAAAATTAATCTGGAAAAAAGAGTTTCCTTGAGGATATTACTCGGCAAATCCTTTCGTCTGTATGACATCCTATTTACGAAGGGTAAGTCAATAACGGTATTAAAGTCAACGAAGAAAAAGTAGCTATATCTGTCAGCAAGCGAATGAATTGTGATTTCGCATGATTCCTCTTTATTTGCAGGAAAAAATGACAATGTATTTTTTCCTTTGCTGCTTTAATATTGCAAGGCAAAAATCAGATGTTGTTTATGGCAGAAAAAGGAATCTGTAAGAATCGCAAAGAAAAGGGAAGTAATGAAAAAGCTGCAGTATAAAAAAGGATAATTCGAGCTGAATGAGTTGGTTCGGTTGGGGCAATAATAATGCACCCTCGGAGTCGATTTGGCCGTTCTCTCGCTGAAACGCAGGACCTACTAATACGCATTGGATCATTGCTGAATCGATTCCGGGTTCTCCGGGCTCTCCGGGCTCTCCCGGCTCTCCGGGCACCCCACTTCTGCCTCATTTGTCCTGGCTTCTTTCCTCTTCCTCTTCCGCGCACTAGCACCGGAAATCCTCTTTTCCTCGGAGCCCGGAGCGCCTCTAGCGCACCACCGCAAACAAACTGCACTGTAAGACCAAATTATCGCTTAGTCACGAGGGTAGGGACGAAAGAGAAGAGGATGGGGCATGAAATTCGATTCGTTTCTCCTTCGCCGTTGCGGCAGGTATTACCATCAGAGAGGGAGGAGACGACCTCTACTGTCAGGGCCATCGCTCGCAGGATTACACCGGAGACGGTAATTGGAATGTGAAAATTGAAAAATGTATACTTCATCGTCGATTACTGACTTGGAGAATTAGGGAGAGACGTCACCATGAGACCCCCTTCACCGGCTAGCCATTCTTACAGCGACGGACTAGCAAGATGCCTATTTAAGTCTTTGTCTTATTAGGCACGCCAGAGGAAAGCGAGAGGAAAGCGAACATTTTAATAGACTCGATCTTCCGATTAAAACTGCTCTTATACTTACTATGCAGACAATTTACAAATAAACTTTTTAAACTACGTAAATTAGGCAGCTTTGAGAAATTAATTATTGTACTCGTTTGTGCGTAACTATTTCGTATAATTTAAGTTCAAATCCGTGTTTCATGGGAGTAAAGCGCGACCAGATTTGTTTAAGCAGTGGACGCTTCTGTTTACGAATCGCACGAT
Organism: Eurytoma adleriae; assembly: GCA_900480045.1. Classification (NCBI taxonomy): domain Eukaryota; kingdom Metazoa; phylum Arthropoda; class Insecta; order Hymenoptera; family Eurytomidae; genus Eurytoma; species Eurytoma adleriae. Next base: position 292,922 of record UXGC01000044.1, read on the forward strand.
TATTCGAGACGTTGACTAATTGAAGCTATTAATGAGTTTTGGAAATCATTGTAAATATTGATACAGAGCGTACATAAATTTTCTTCTGATTTGCAGATGATATAACAGAAGTAAATAACGATCCCGAGATGAAATTAGGATAAGGGTATTAATCATCCCAAGCCGTGTAGTAACGTAAAAACTAATAAAATTAATTATAGTTTATCTTTTAGTTTTCACACTTAAAAATCGATATTCTTAATTATTTCGGTAACGTAAAAACCGTTACTCTGACGAAAAAAAATACGATTGAATAAAATGTAACTGTGTCACCAGGTTCTATATTTGAGGTGAGATAAAGCGAGAATTGGTAGACAGTTTTATTCATCGTCATTATGCCGTCATATATCAACGTACCAATAGCCGCCTAGGGCCTAGAGCGTGCATTTTACTATCTCGCTTCTTCGTGATATCGCTGTTGAAAAGTTTTGCGACGAAAAGTGTCGTCCGACGAGGCTTGAACCGCTTGAATCCTCTTTGTCGGAGCCGACTGGTTGCGTCTGCAGAAGCTAAATGATCAATAAGCGCGTCCGACCAAATGCGAGCACTAAATTGTGCCCATGGGGATTGCCAGAGACGGCGAAATGTATCGAATTTAGATGCAACTAAAAATTTATGCTCTTTTTCCATCATTTGATATCGCTATTGTGCAAGTAACGTATACCTATATACGAAAGCGCAGAGTTACGAGGTGTTTAAAAGTATCGTAATTAGAGGCGTGAAAATCTCGATTTTCGGCTTGACTGTTCTCGGCTCTCGGCTTGCAGCTTTTGTTTCGCGCCTCGCTTTTGGAGCGATGTGACGAACGGGTATAGCCGACTACCCCGAGGGAGTAAGCGTGGGAGTAAGCGTTTACGGTCCTGTACGCGCCCAACGCGAGACGGAAAATGAACGCGAGTGTGGGAGCGAAAGAGAGAGAGTCCAGGGTCGGAGTGACGATAGCGCGAGGTTCGATTGTAAATCGCGGTGATTTAGGGGCTGACCAACATATTGGCCAACATATTGGCCAACGGCGCACTCTCGGAAAGGGAGATGGAGAGGACAGGTACACGCGCTGCAGGAATCTGTGTGTGCGAGCTCGCGCCGGGCTATTCGCACTTTTTGTCGCTCTTTTTTTTACCGCGCGACTGCGGTCGCCCCGGTCAATACATCATACTTTGCTGCTAGCGTTAGAAAACCTCCGCGGCGTTGCGGACTTTCGGTAGGCTGATCTGTGGCCTTTTTCCGGCAGAATGAAAGAGGTACTTCGAGTTTTACTCAAAAGGAAGAAAAAACAGCTACGATGGATGGCCACTGATGAAGATAAACTCTGTTGACATGTCGAACAAGTAAATAAAATCAAACTATTTATCGAAGTATTATTAAATTTTAGTGGAATATGACAAAAGAAGAAAAGGAAAGCAATCGAAAAGCGACATTTTCTTCGTGGATTTGAACGAATGGAAGAAAATAAAAAGTGAGAGTACTTAGGAAAGTCGTAAGCATCTAACGAGGAAATGGCATAGTAAAAATAGCTCGTAATAACGAGATGATGATGACTCCATAATCACGTCGTATGCATTGATGCATCCTCGTCAACAGGAAGGGTCGAGTCATTCCCCTCCCAACCATTCAGAAAATGCAAGGACGTCGGGGAGCCGAGGTTACGGCCACTTAGGGTTCTCGGCATTTATGATCTTGCACGAATTAGCGTCGTGCCTAAACCGATGTGATCCCCCTTCCGCCTTCCCCCTTTCTGATCTCGCTCTCTATCTTAACGGCGGGAGAGCAAGTTTGTCGACCAAAGTACTCCGGAGAGGAGAGCGAATTTCCGCGGTGTAAGGTGCCGGAGAAGAGATCGTCTCGCGGCACTGTGCCGAGATGAGCCCTCCGGTCAGGTCAAGATAGAGAGGCCAACAGAGAGAATAGAAACGGTTAAAGCACTGGCTACAAACGAGAAGAAGAACTCAAGGAATAAGTAAAAGGGATAGGCACTCATTTGCTACATCAGATCACAAATTATTTCTTACGTAATTGCAAATTTTATTTAGCGCACCAACATAAAAATGTGATTTTTATGTAAATAAAACTTGTTACGCGTGGTCCGAAGATAAAGGAAAAGAAGAAAAGGGCAAGTCTTTAAAAAATGGTCGAGGAAGAAAAGGGTAGAGAGATTCGATGAGGACGAAAGAGAGAAGCGGCGAGGCAGGCGGAATTCTACAACACAGGGCCGTAATCGGGGTTAGTGCGGCGATAAAACCCGGGTCGGGCGCGCGTCGCGCGACGTGGACAAGAGTAGGGCTGATAAGTTATCAGGTCGTCGTGCGAATGGCCCCATACCCCTTCGGGCGGCCCGCGCCTCGCGGAGGGGCAAAATCTTTCTCGAGGGCTCCAAGTCTCAATATCTCTCCTCGGGCGTCGCTGAAACCCCGCTCTTTTGAGGTTCCAATTTCAAATCCGAATTCTCGACGCTGAAGAGCGCGCGAGCGTGCCTCTCGAGTACCACTCGCCCTCCGAGGTGCCTCGCTATGAAAACTCGATTTCTCTCCCTCATGACTTTTACGTCGCCGCGTGGAACGAAGTGACGCCTTTTTACAAAATTGCTTCGATCAAACGTCCCGGATGAATTGTTTTTCTTAATCGCTTCCCCGCAAAACAATTGCAAAACCACGCCTGGCTTTTAGGCGCAAAAAGCGACGGTTCGAAAATTCGCGGCCATTAGCCCAAAGACTACTTGACTCGCGCCGTAGTCGCACTCGCTTTCGCGATATTTTCGCAATCAGAGTCGTATTCTCCGCCATTAATGGATCCCACTCCAGGGCGCTCTAATACAGAGAAAACGAGGGGCGAGGGCTTCGCCCTTTATCGCATTCTCGCTATCAGCGCTCCACGAATTCGCTCGTTCCGGCTCGCTCGCTCGCTCTCATAAATTTCGTCTCCATTCTGCGCTCCCACTCCGTTTATCTCATTCTCACTTGCTTGCTTACTCAATCCCGCGCTCTCTCTCTCTCTCTCGGCTGCGTGCGGAGTCGCTCTGTATGTACGCCAGGCCCACACACACACGCGCGCAGGGCGCCGGCGCTACTACAGCCGTGGCACAGATTGAGGCTTAGAGCAACGGCAAACAGCATCAATTTGGCATCGCGCCACCACGCACGCTGATGGATACACGACGGATAGATGGATACGGCTCCGCAGATGGTGTACACAGTTCTCCTGTTTCTCTCTCCTGTTTCTCGCACGGCTCCCCCCTCACTCGCGAGGAATGCGCCTGGACCGAAGGCAGAGAGACCTTGCATAGGCCGATTTAATTAAGTTGATTCAATGTACGGCATACTTGGGTCGCCGGCTCTTAAAGCCGATTCGCGGACGGGGACCAAGGAATCCCGCTTTCGATGAGATAAAACATATCGCGAGACAATGAAAGCCGAATCTTTTGTCTGGCGGCGCAAACAGGCGGAATAGCGGGGATTCCATTGAGGAGCAATTGGAGGTGCAAGACACCTCGCGGTCCAAACAGAGCGGGCACAAAAGGAGTCGGGTTAAAAAAGAAGCGGGCTGAGCGCGGAGCCGAGCGAGCAGAAAGGCGAGGCGGTGAATAGAGTGGAGGAGTGCGCGCTTGCGAGCTTGCGAGCTTGCGAGTGTCACAATGCCGGCTCGATTCAAAGGGGAGGGGGTGGCTCACTTTGCGGCGGCCGGGGCTGCGTTTAAGGCCGGGGAGCAACTTTTCTCGCGAAATCGTGTTGGCACTGTACATATTTGCATCGGGCTGAAATCGAGGCGGGGAATCGCAAAAACGAACGAGATGCCCGTCCAAGGCGGCCAAATCGATCGCGAGTTTATCTCTTGGTTACATCGCTCTCGAAGGAGGAAGATTCAAGATTCTACTGCGTACGCGGGCAGGCGAGGGAACTTTCAGCGCTGTCGGAACGGAACAAATTTCGGAGAAATGGGATCATTGCGGGCTTGAGCTCTTGAGTGAAAACAGACTTGACGCTGTGCTTAAATTTACATCTAAATTATGCGTTCTATCACAATAATCCATTGAGCGATAATACACAGTTCGAACGCTTTCTGTTTCAGGTGAGTAACGGATCATTTCCATAGAGTAACTTTTCATGAATATTAAAGCATCGCAATATTAGTCAAACATTATTCAGCAATCTTATCTTTTTACGTGATCACGCTCTCTCTCTTATTATGTATAATATGAAGTGTGGAAAAGCGTTTACACGGAGGCTGGTTAACGACGGGCGAACGAAAGGACTATCGCGTAGCTCGTGGAAGAAAATAAAAATTATTTGCAAATCGATCGAAGGACTCGGATGCGTAAAGGGTCAGAAAATTGGCCGGGTCGGCGTGGGAAGCGCGATCAATGGGCTCTCGGATAAGGGGCGTCCGCAGGCCAATCCTAATAATCCCCGGGAGAAATCCCGCATAGACTGGTGAGCGGGGCGCACGCCAGAGCCGTGTGTACCGAAAATGACTGAAGAATTAACATATTCGGCCGCGGGAACCACCGGCGGTGCGCGCGCGCCCGGTAATACAAAGATATTGAATTCCACGCAAATCTCCGGCGAATATCCCAATCCGAGACTCCGTATCGCCAGCAGTCACGAAAGCACGCACAGGGGAGGAAGAGAGAAAGAGAGAGAGAGAGAGAGAGAAATGGGAAGCCGAGGCTAAGCAAATAACGAGCGGAACAAGCGAGGGCACGGAGCGGCTGCGACTTCGGTCGGGCGTACACAAGTGGAGCGCCGGCGGATTTCGTCGGACGCGCCGATACGTATTATTCGAGCGGAGAGAGGCTGGATTCGAAGAATATCTCTTGAGGTTATCTTTATCGATAGGGACGATGACGGCGGAGGATGGGATATCGCCGGACGATTGCTCGGTAAATGTTTGCGGCTGGATAAGGGAGGGGAGGTGGGAGGGGCGGGGGAAGCAGCTTGAGCGCGACTATCGCAGGTGTCGACTATCGACCGTCTTGACCCCAACCGAGCAAACGTCGACGAGGACGCGGCAAAGCAGCGCCGCTGTGGCTACCGGTTACTGCCGGAATCGCGCTCCACTGCTTTCTCGCGATTGCCGTCGGAAAACGCCGATGATTCGATAATAAAAATATCATTTTTTCAAACTTTCACTCACTGCTTTATTCTTTACTAAATTACATTTTTCCACTACCCTCATTCTTTTTTTCTGCTCACGTGTCTAAGTGTATTTTTATTATAAGGTATGAAAGAAATTTAATATAAATTCATAAATTTAAGATCTCTAATTATCGGAACAAAAAATAACATTCTCTGCACGTATTTTTATTTTTTATATTTATTCTAGTTTATCTTGCAATGCATATATATCTTTATTTAAATAGTATAGTGTTGCTTATCACACTCACCATTGGTAATCAGTTGGGTACAGTTTACACCGTGACAGGGAAACCGAGAAAGTCAATGACTAAACTGTCACGTGAGACACGACGTTAATATGTATGCGTGTAAGATGGACGCGTTAAATTAGCACTTGCCGAAGTCGCCGGATATAGTCTCGGAAACTTTGGAGGGCGTTAGACACTTAGCTTGATTTTCTGACTTCGCAACTTGCGGAGTTCGATTTAATCTGCTTCTATTAAGATGTAGTCAGTAAAATCCAAAACTTTATTTACGTTTTGTTCAAATAGAAACGCAATAGCGATAACAAAATTTAAAAAAAAACTACAATTATGTAATCCGAAATTCCGAGAAATGTATAGGAAGGGATAAACAACAGCAAGTGGTAAAAAAAACACACCGACCAACAAATTTAATAGGAAAATAGAAGAAAAGAACAGGGTAGGGAAATTAAAGAGTGAAATAAAAGCAAAGAAGGAGGAGAGGGTAAATTGGAGGGGTGGGATCCAATGCATCTGTGAAACAATGGCGGGGCATCGAAAGTGTATTACGCGACGCATAATGGAAACGCTTCGTGACAAATTGGTTATTTCACTGGAACGAGGAGAATATGCCTGCATTGTTAGTGCAACTCCTAAAAATAAAAACGAAGTCCCCCTCTCTTTCCCGCTGTCTTTCTATCTTTTTCAATCGGTCTATATTTTTTGTGAGTCAGCGCGCGTATACTCAATTTTCTTGCACGGAATTTTTCTTTTGCAATGACGCTTTATAAAGCACTTATACATTTAGGTAGTTGAATTTTTTGCAAGAACACGAATAAAAGAAAATTAAATCATTTTCAGCGAATTGACAGGTTAATTATTAATTCATTATTAATTCCTCTTTTTTTATGTATTCAAAGACCAATAGTACCCGTGGAATATTTGCTTTTTTTTTTTATTGTAAAATCGGCTAAAAGTCAGTCGCTCGCAGAATTTCATTTCTATCTGGAAACGTTCACTTTTTGAAATGTGATTAAAATTTCAATGCGCGTAGATGTAATGAACAAATAATAAGCAGCTCTCGGCTAAAATTTACATGATTCAGTGGGCAAATGAAGTTTGCAAATGTAGGCCACTGTGCAGGCATGCAGAAATCCACAAAGTCGGAAAATATCGCTTTGGAGAAACATAAAGAAAAAGCTGAAATGGCATTTTCGCCACCGCAATTTTTGCAGGGCGAATGTAGTATCCTTTGGCGTCGATACATCTTCGAAAGCGATAGCCCAGAGCAGGCCCGGTTCTCGCACAAGCGGATTTAACGGGATAAGGTTAACGTCGTTACGGAGCCATCTACATGGATTTCCCTTCCCCTCTAAGCGCATTTTTCGATTTTCTGCGGGGGCGGTCTCCCCGATATTGCCCAAGCGCCAGTCGGCTCAGCGCGCTGCACTCGCTTTGCATGGGAAAGTGTCCGAGCCGCTTTCCATCCTCTTTTTATCCGAGCGCCGTGGAAAGAGCGTCACGTAGAAAAATGAGTCGCTCTTTAACGACGCGCCCGTAAGCCGTGCATATCGCTTCTGGCGAGAGCCGGCTCTGTTTGTGTTTGTACACGGATTTCGCTGATCTCAACAAAATTATACTTTACTCGCATTTGCATTTAGCATCCTTTACAAGATCGCTGTGTAACCAACGAGAAAGCTTCTACTTAATGATTGCAAAAAAGGAGACGCTATTTTAAAATTTAATCGTCCGCTGCAATCTAGGCGCAAGAGCCGACTTCCACTTGAGTTTCTTCCTCTCTTTTCATCTATCAGGTTGTAGCTCATTTCCTCGTTTCCCGTCTAGCCTGTCTCTCTTGACTCTGGGCATCTCCGTCAGCGCCTCTCTCCCTCCCCGATCGCGATAAATCGAGCCCTCTCCCCCGCTTCCCCGCTTGCCCGCTCTTGTTCTCGCCCTCGAATATAACGCTCCGAGCGCTCATTGTCGAGCCGCGGCAACAAAGAACCTAATTAGCCCGACAGATTGATCATTAGTCGATGCGAAAATATCGCTGCTCATTCGATACCGGCAAAAGAGACAGAGCGTTCCGGGTGGCTTCCTCCATCAAGATTTATCCCGACCCGCCGTAACCTGTCGCCCGCGCCCGCGCGAAAACTTAATTGCGATTCCTGAATCGACGCGATGATTTGGCGCTGTTGCAGCTGCCGGAACGACGAGCGGGGAGGAGAAAAGGCCCGGTTCAAAATAACGAGGCTGTTTGTTTCCTTCATTATCGAACATTCATTTGACCGATAAGGCGATTTTTCTTCGCCCACCTCGGCCGGTCAAGCTCGACAGGTGCGATAATTGCCTGGCCGCTACCTTATATTGAATCAGCCTACAGGATTTATAACAGTTATTACTGACAAATCATTCTTAGACCTTTAATTTTTCAATCTTTCTGCGGCTACGTACCGTTATCATTAAATACGACCATAATTCTTTCTGCTTCCCACAGTCGATAAACGACCTTCTTTGTTGAGACGAACGAAACTAATTTAGTTTAAATGAGCTCGCACGCTTTAACAGGAGAAAAGTAAAAGAGTAAACATAATCGAATAAGAAAAATCAGCTTGCAACTGCAGGAAATAAAAAAGTCTCCTCGCCGCGACACGTTCATCCAACGGAAGAATTTTTCGACTCGAACATCTCAATGGGTTGGTCGGTGCTCGAAGCTTTTTATTTGTCGGAGATTCGTAAACGTTTTCTTTCACGCTTAAAAGTTCTTTTTCGTGCGACGCACGTCGCGCGCTCGAAAGCTCCGGAATTCCGAGGCCGTACATAACAAGAGCAAGTGTGTGTGCCCGATGTGCACGAGTGTCGGTATGAGTGTGCGCGCGGGCGGGAGAGACCGAGAGGAACCGAGAGGGACCGAGGGAGGAGGAGTTGGGGAGAAGCATGCAACTCGTGCGTCGGAAACAATTGACAGAAAGGCTCGACGCGCACGAGGCCAATCTGATTAAAATTCCCGCTAGGTTCGCATTCTCCCTCGCAAGTAAAGTAGTCCCAAATGGAATTGCGTCAAAGAAAGATGAACGAATTAATCTAGAGAATTATTTGCTCGAGGAAGAATTTCATTTTGCAATAACAAAAATTCAATACAAATGGAAAGGATTTTTCCTTACGTTAAACACTTTCATTTCTTGCGGCTTAATTATTCTTTACAAACTGCACAAAGTCTACAACGTTTAAAAAGTTAAAATTGCAAAAACTTGGCAAAATTAATTTAACATGGTCGGCAAGTTTAAATGAATTTCTACTAGGCACACTATCCAAAGTGAAATCGTTGTCGAGAAAAAGCTTGAATTTGGTCAAATTTTAAAGACGGGACGACGAAATGTAAATACGAATTTTCAAAACAAATTATCCCCGCAGAAATCGTTTATATTTTACGGAGATAATTATTCTTTTAATAAAAATCGACATAATTAAACAAACTCAAAAGACACAAGAAAAGGTTAGTGGAACATAGGTACGAGATTCATAAGATCGGAAAGGCAAGGTGTTTGCAAAAAGAGTAAGGTAAAAGAAGGAAGAGCGAGAACATCTCGAGGGGGCGAGGTAAAAAGACGAAAAAGAAAAAAGAAGGGATAGGAAGGAGAGCGGGATAAGATGACCGGTGAATACGAATGTAGGAATTAGGCACTGATTGGCCGCAACTCGATCAACTTAGCGTGATTGGTTAGTTAGAGTTTAAACCGAACTGAAATTGACTTGACTCGGGCTCTGCTTCTTTATTACGGCTGTGTGAATATAACCGGCTCTTTGTCCTTCTCTCTCCCTCCTGCTCTTTCGTCCACGAGCAAGTTCCGCGATCGCAAACCAGCCGGCGACGAGTGACCCGCTTGTTAGCCGGCTCTAAGCTGTTTCCACAGATTTTCCGCGGCTTCTCTCTCCCTCTCGCCCCTCCTATTTGCCCCGCGACACTTGAACTTATCAAGCTTTTCTCTCTCGCTTTCTCTCCCGCTTTCTCTCCTATTCCTTGCATTCGCGTTTACTTTTTTCAAACTGCCTTTTTGTCCCGGGATTGCGTGGACTAAGCTTCAAGTGGAGAAAGAGGATAAAAACAAAAAGAAGTTAATTTGAAGAATGCGCGTAATTTAAGGCTGTAATTGGCGAGTTTAGCTTGCACACTGCTCTGCCGATTCATTTGTATTCTCTACATTTTTTTTAACTAACTGTGCATATAGCACTTTTTTTACTTCACCACTATTAATATCTCGTTTAATTTTAGTTGATATCGCTTCACTTGATAACGATGTGTAATATTATCGACGTTGTAACAGTTCGTTTATTTCTACGTTGGAAAATATGACAGAGGAAGCGCAAACGTCGATCGCACATCGCTTCTAACGCAATTACGCCGTAATTAAAATTCAATACCTAAAAGCTAATAAATAAAACGTTGCTTGCAAGATGTCGTTATCAAATTTTCAGGCCAAAATCTACTTAGAACGAGTCGAATTTCCGTTTAAATGCGCCGCTCCATCTTTCCAAAACTGTCAGCTTTTATCCGCAGTCAAACGCTATTATCGTCGCTATTAAATCAATTAGGGCTGGTCGCCGGCGATCGGAATAAAGTCGTCTGATAAAATCGGAGCTGGAGGATCGATCGGCCGCCGATAGAGAGGACCGACGAGATTAGAATGTCGCGCACGCAGCGGGTGAATGCAGTCAATTATTTTTACACATCGAAGAGAGCAACGCTCAGCGGGACGCCGCACGCCATTCGCAGATCTATTAACCGCTCACGCGCCTGCATACTCCCGATCCTTATCGTCCCTCTCCCTAGTCGTCCCCCGATCGTCCGCTTCCCCGCTGCGGCGACTCTCCGAATCAATAGTGCGTGTTTACTTATCTTTCGTCCCCTTTGCCCTGTTTTTGCGCAATCGATCACCGAAGCAACGCCGGTTCACTCGTCCGAATCTACAAACGTTTTATTCTGAAATTCGTTATTTTTTCTGAAATTTCAAGAAAATTCTTACGCTTCGTTAATCGTAAAGGAGTGAATTACGTAAGAAAAGTGCGATCGCGATCGCCGTTGAAAAGCCGCTTACGAGCCCCGCCGAGAGAGTAGCAACAAAAGGCCGGCTCGAAAAAAAGGAGCGATAAGCCGAGCGGGGTATTCGCGTCCGATACACTCCGACACCAATCTCGCCGGGCTTTTTTTTCTCTTTTTCCACCGCGGCGACGATGTCAATCCCGCGCGGATAACTGGCCGCATTCTATACGCTGCGATGAAAAAAAAACGCGCGAGCGAGTGGATACGGGCAGGAATCGCACCGGGGCTCCGAGGAAAATTGAAAAAGTTGAACGGCCGCCGGCGCCTCGGGCGACAAAATTAAGCTGTCACGGGGGTGCGCGCGCGTGTGCGCCCGGGAGTGCCTCGGCGGACCGGCCTCCCGTCAAAATTTTCAACGAAAACACCTCGCTGATCAACGCCGCGGGGGCTTGCCGATCGCGCGCCACTCCGCCTCTCCGCAATAGCTACTGCCAATTACTAAGGCAGCCTTTTTTCGTTGCGTTTAATCGGGAACTCGAGAAATTTTTTAGCGGAATAGAGCTCATTTTTTTATTTTTCATGTCGTTCGCGTTTCGCTGAGCCCGTCAATAGTTAAGAAAAACAATTAAAATAAGAATATTATATACTTTTAATAAAAGCTTTTTCTGTTAGATTTTTGGAAAAAGCAAGAAATATTTTCGCATCGGCCGCGCTCGATAATATATTGCCCGGTCACGAGATTTCATTTTTACGCGCGTGAACCGTTATTTTTCTCATCGGACTCGGAAATTTCAGAAAATAAACAACTAAATTCACGGTACATAAAATAGACGTATCATGTGGCGTGATCACGGAATTAGTCAATCGCGCTGGGGTGGATCTAACCTGATAGACGGCTTTCGCGAGATCTCTCGATTGCTGCTGTGACGTGTCAGACAGTCATAATGTGCTTTCCCGATAATACTGCTATATCGAATGCTTCACTTTATTCAGCACGATCGCTTGACCTTCGTCGCGGGAAAGTAAGTGTGCCTTCAATTTATATTTTACCGCATATACCGAATTTATCGTATCCCTGAACCTTTTTTTTTTAAATCTCTGCTTGCGGAATTTATCTAGATGAATATTCGCTTAATTGAAAGATGCTGAATAAGTTAATAAATCATCGCTTTATGGTTGACGGGGAAAAGCTTTATATGATACTAAGTCGCACATAAAATTTTATAGCTCTAGAGTTTTATTTTCATTTTAATATCTGCTATTCTACGTAAGGCTGTTATTTTTATAACATTCTTATTTTACTATTTTAATAAATCTAAATATATAAACATATAAATCCTAATATACAAACGCATTAAAAGAGAAATAATAGGTTCTTAAAAAATTTTAACCGATTGAATAAAAGTAAAAAAAAATATTTTAATATGAATAAATTTAAAAAAATGTTTACAACTACATATTGCTTGTATTTCACATCGGTAATAAGTGTCGTCACGTACTATAGACGATTATCGGATCAATGATTGTTGGCGCTTCGCTCTTACAAAATGAAAGCGGGCTGACGCCATCAAAAGTCAGGTGGCTGTTTGTGCGGTTTTATCGAACGATAGGCGCATTACGCGTTAGCCACTGATTTATGGGAAATCGCTTTCGACTCGACTTTTCGTTTATATCTCTCGCTCGTCCAACAAATTGTAAGTACTATGCATTACTGTGAAAATACTGTTATTGTAATGCAAGCTTCTCTCCCAAGCAACAAATTTGATGTCCTACAGAAATTACTTATAAGTTATATCAATGTCCTAATATTGTAATTGCAGTTGTACAGTTTTGCAGAAACTTACAATTTGCGAATAATAAGTTTGCAATTAAATTGCCTGAAAAGAAGAAAAGCAGAGCGTGTAGACCTTGACTCGAAATTGCGACTTTCGCGGAGGAGCGAGTGCAGCGCACGGGCGGCTCGCTCCATTACCATCCACAATAATGAATGACGCTCCATTACTCGCGGTTTATCGAAAACCGCAGGATTTTCGCTGGCCCGGAAACTGCCGGGCCGAGTTGAAACTCGCCCGGCCGACGTCTGCAGCGCGCGTGCTCGCGAGATTAAGGGTTGGCCGGATCCTTTGCGCCCGACGCGCAGAATCGGCGACTTGCCCGCCGTCAGCTGTACTGATTTCTCCGAGGGAGCGCTTAGCGCGGCTGACCGCCAATAACAGCCGCTGATTTTTCTACTCAACGTACGTTTGCGTTGCGCGATGCAAAGATTGGCGTAACAATCGTTCTTGTCGTTGTTCCTCGAGAAGATCCCGAGAAAGAGAAAGTCGATCGGAAAATCGGCACTCGTCAGTCGCGGCGGTGCGTAACGACGGCGGGGGTCGTCAAAGCCACCGCCGAGGCCACCGCGCCGCCGGCGGGTAACTCGCTATTGGCGAGAGCTGCGCGAGTGTACTTCCGCTTTATGTACAGACGGCGGTAAATAACGGTGAAAAGCCAAGTAGAGGGCCATCGCTCGCGATACTTTTTCCTTTATCTCTTTCTCTTCCGGCGCTCGCTCCCCCTCGCGCTCCCCCGCCTCCCGCTCTTTATTGCCCTTTTTCCACTGTCTTACTTTTCGAGACTCACTTTTTATGTTTCACTTTCTTCCCCCCGGCGCGCCCGGCGCGCTCTCGACTTTTCATCCAAGTTCCTCGGCTCGCCTTCTTCCACCTCGGCGTCGCGCGCCGCGCGCTAACGCGAGAAATATCCCGGGCGGCAGTTCCGAGTCGTTTAATGATTTCGATTTTTCGCTCGAATAGCCGATAAATAGCTCGCGCGGCACTCGGCCCCCTCGGCCTGTTGGTACGGCCGGCGCGCGCGCCCGGGGAGGAGCCTTAAAGAAAGTCGCGCAGACGGAGGCATTCGAACAATTTGAAAAGCTCCCGGCGCGGAGAGAGCGTTTAAAGCCGGCTAGCGACGAGACGACCCCATTCCGGTTTTCGTACTCTCAGCTACTTTTCAAGGATGTTTGCCTTTGAAAATCGAGGAGCAAGGGGCGCGTTCTTCGAGATCTTGGTCAGAATTATTCAGGATATACTTCTCTTTGGCTTTTTTACAAAGGGATACAAAAAATTTACTTTTTTCTTTGACAGATTACCCATTGTTTTTTCTTATTTTCTACTACTGCGACTTTCTTGGGAGGTAGCGCGAGGGAATGATACGTATAAAACATACTTTGTTTAACAATTTACACACATTGCTTTACCATTAACCGTTGCAAAATTCAATTACTTTTTCTTTTAACATTTTTAATTAAAATGTAATTCAATTTTAAATTGTTCACTTCGCGTCGTAAAGAAAATGGCAAACGAAATCAATTGATTCGTTGCAAACAAAAAATTCCGTATTTATCAAAGTTGAAAGACGACCTTCTAAATCAGAAAAAAAGCAGAGGAAGTAGCAACATTAAATTAGGAGGATCGGACGTTATCTCGAATTAATATTTGATAATTTGTTTTCGATTTATCTAATTTGTTTTATACATCCAAGGGATATATGATTCTTCATCCCCGATAGGGCTGGTGATGACTGATCAGGGCACATTATTCAAGTAGCTCGAATGACTCCGAACATGATTTTTCTTTATTATCCGATCGATGCGCGACCCTTCGTCTCTGAACGCAAAATCAAACCTCATCGTCCTTTACACGGGCTGAAAAAAAGTGAAAGGAAACGATCGAACATGCACGCCGGTGAAAGAACTGGCATGACGAGGCTCGGACTAATTCGCGGGAATGAGCGGGCATGCTGCGGAACTGCTCGCAACCGCCGGGAATAGACCATCAAACCGATTGTAATCAGACCGCCAACCATCGGCTCCATCCCATTTCCTTCGGCTCCCTCCCACGTTCGTTTTGCTCTTTGTGTCTTCCTTACCTTCTTTCGTCCCTTCGCCAGGATCCACGCTTAGGCTTTGCACAATGCTTTGAGAAATCCCTCTCTCATCGAACTAAATTAGAAATGTCATTATTTTCTCAACAAGAGATTCCAATTATTTATCTCTTTTAAATACAATGTTTACTTCGTTCACTTGGAAACGTATCACACAGTTTCGACTAAGGAAAATGTAAAAAAGATTTTAAAAAATGCGTGAAAAAGATAAGCTCATCAATAATAATAAATGATTCCTAACTTGGAACATATTTCATTTTTCTCGTATCTTTTTATGTCCTTTCGACGCTTTTTTTCTCTCCAGTATAAGTTTGTTTTTCTGTCCTCTCTTTCCCTCTATTTTTTGCCCTATTTGTCTCCCTCAGTTTTACTGCGACTCTCGCTCGGTTTTACGGTGGGTGCGATGCGCGACGTCGCGTCGAACGCGAACCAACGAGCAAAGAACCGAAGATATCTCTCCTTCTCTCTCGCTCTATCTCGATTTTCGACTGTCCACTTTCGCCTCGAGAACGCTCTTAACTCGTCCGGCTTGTCTCGGTTACTGCTCCTCTTTCGCCTTCAGGCTCGATGAATAGAACACTTTTTTCTACCGATGGAAGAGTATAATATTTAAACATTTAAATTTCGACTGAACTGAGCAAATCAAATTGTTTATTTTAAATTCCATGCATTCCTCAAATTATCTTTAAATTCTGAATTGAATTGAAAAAAATCAGGTACATCAAGACTTGAGTATTTATTATCGTGTAGAATATACACATGTTTTCCAACTTTTTTTATTAATAATTTTGCATTAGCATATTCTTGACATTTTAAATACTTGAGAAAGAAAGAATGCAAAGATATTCCAAGTTTTTTAGTGGGCTAAAAAGGTTGGATACATTAGAAGGAACGGGAGAAAAAAATGATTGATCGCTTGGAAATGTGCGTATCGTGCGTAAATATAATCGAAATATGAAAGGCGTGTGAACACGAGAGGGGCGGCTGCTCGGGCCAGAATTTCATTTATCCGGCTCCGAGGCGCCGCGCACAATCCGCGAGCGCGCGGCAATACACTTGTTGAAAATAGAAAGAGCGAGGGAAAGCGCAGGGGAAGGCTTCGACACCCCCGCGCAGCCCCGCCAGCCCCGGCAGCCCCGGCAGCCCGCAGACGGCGAAAGGAAAGGCTGGAAAGCGGTGAGCGCGGTGAAAGAGGAGCAGCCGCGCCGAGTGATAATAGTCGGGGAGCGTAAAATCAGAGGAGGCGAGGCTCGGGCTTTCAGCGGCCCTATTAAAATTGCACCCGTTAATTTAGCATCGTCCCGCTGGGCTGCTGGCGGCGCCAGGCGCCGCGCCGCGCACGAGCCGCTCCGTACCTTAGGTAACGCAGCCCGGCCCCCGCTTCTATTTATACAGGGCTTTGTTTGTCTTCGCTTCGGCATAGAGGCCCGCGGGGGCATAAAGCTCCGCTCCGCGCCGCAGCTCGCACTACGCGGCCGCGCACGCGCAGACCCGCCGTGCGTTGCCGTGCACCCGCCCGCCCCTGGAATTAAAGGCGCCCTGCCGAGCCACTTTTTCTTTTCATTTTTTACCTTCTATCCCCTTACTCGCTGCGTACTTTATTTACTCCGCTACTTTTTTATAAACTAGAGCCCTTGTTAGCTACTGTACCCGGTAGCTAGTGTCCGGAAAACCTGTGTTTTTACCATTTATTCCACTATTTCAAAAACAAATTTAAATTCTGCCCTGTTAAACCCTTTTCATTAACTGACTGCGTATTTTTGTTTCAGAACACTACCACATATTTGTCGGGGACTTGAGCCCTGAGATCGAGACACAGACCCTGAGGGAAGCCTTTGCGCCTTTTGGAGAAATCTCGTAAGTTTTATCTCTTACTAAATTCCTGCTTCCTCAAAGATTTGCCTTGTATAATAGTCTTGCAAATAAATTTCACTTATTTAACTTGTGCAACTTTTAAAAAATTCCATATCCTCTTTACCTTTTCAAAATATTACGTGCTCGCACTTGCCGTTTATGTTTTTCGCGAAGAAAAGATCGTGCAATGGACAAATCGATTTATTCCATCAGATTCTCTGTTTCACCTCACTTTAGCCTTCCTTTGCTCGAGGTTTGATGGTTCGTGGCCAACTGGTGCGTGCGAGGCGATAACGAGCTAACGACACTTTAAGCCAAGATGTTTTTTTTTTATTCCCCTCTTAACTTCTCTCGCCTTTCTCCTTCAGGCTCTTATCTCTTTTTGGCTTCTTGTACTCCAAGGTACTGAGGTTCTTTAACGGAGGGAAGCCCTTCACGGCTGATTCGATCGATTACTTAAGAAAGCTTAAACGGGGAAACACTTTACATGACAATTCTTTTTGTTCGCAACTCCCTTAATCGTTGCAGAAGGAAGTGATTTTCAATTGGTGTGCTTTTTATTTTGTAAACGTAATTTCACATAAAATTCACTTTTACTGCAAAAGTAAAAAAGAAAAGGCAGTATAAAAACAGCATTGTAATTCAAACTCAAGAGGGCAGAAAATTAATTAAATTACAAAAGCACGTTCGCCCGTCGGCCACATAATGCCGCGACGCCTTCAAAGTCGGAGACTCGCAGTATTAATGGCATCAAATTCGAAACACTTTGATTCAGTGTAATTATGTCGCTTCGCGAAAACTCGTTCGCCTCGGCAGTACGGCATCATTAAAAGACGAGGACCGAAGTAAAATAAAACCGGAAAAATCCCCCGGAATCCTCGCTCTTCCAAAGATGCAAGTCCCTCGGGCGGCTGTAAACGCAGCGTAGTTACGTGCAAGTGTACTTACATCCTTGGCCGACTGAATAATAAAGAAAGATAAGGAAAAAGCACGGGAAGCGCACCGTGACCCATTGAAAAAACGAACATTCAATTTTGCATCAACCTAAAATATTTTCATTTAATAATAAATTAACAGCTAAAAATATTCCACCTCCGCGAATTATTTTAAAAACTAAACTGACTTATAAATTATCCTCACTGGTCCTTGTAATAAAGGCTGCGCAGCAGTAAAGGAAGAAACATTTAATTATTCTCGAAGGTAAAAGTAACTATCAGAAAAAGTTGAAAGGTAAACAATCCAAGTTCTCCGTAAAGCCCTTGAGACGCCTTAAACACGGTTAGCCGTGGTATTTAGAAAAACACGCTTGGTGGTGAAAAAGTAAGGGCAGGAGCAGCGCGGGTACTAAAAAAATGGAACCCTACGGGAAAATCGATTCAAAGCCGCTTGCATGCTCTTGCGAAACCGCAGCCGCGCTTTAAAAAGCTCGTGAAAAATTGCCGGCGGTTTCCTCCTTACTTATTTTGTTTCAGCCAGGCCTTCTACGCGTCTTTTCTCCGTATCGCCTCCGCGCTTTCTTTCCCTCGCTCTCCTCTATTTTTCTTTCTGATAGTTTCTTCCTGTCCCTTTTTACACCCACCTGGTCTTGCCTTTTCCGCCACTTTTTTTCACTCGGCCTTTCCGAACCTCCGCGCTTCCGACGTTTCTCCTTCAACTTAACCCGCGCAACTTGCCCAACATCCCAGCAATTAAATTCTGCTGCTGAAGAATCCATCGATTTCTCTTTTTTTTATTACCTTTAAAAAATTACAATTAGCTTAGAAAAGGACGACGTTATACCAAGCTTTTTATCGCTAATTATATCAAAGTTGTATTATAAAATTCCACAAATTAATTGGGTGCAAGGTAAGAAATAATTGAAAAAGCGAGTTGAAAGAAAGTGAAGAAAATCAGGGTAGCCGATTAGGAAGGCGCGCGTGGAGAGCCAGGTGACTCGTCGGGTGCGCTTTGATGGGACCGGGCCGATCAATTATACAAGCGGGCGCGAAATTACCGAGCTTCTCGTCAGTATGTACATGACGCGCGCGCGTGTCCCCAGGTACGGGGCGCTGATCCGGCCTGCAATCGAGAGGGACGCACCGGCCGGAAGACGATTTACGACTACTACGTGTGCGTGTGCTGCACCCCTTCTCGAGAGCGCCATTGCTCGCACGTGTGTATCACCTACACTGCACGAATATTGCACGATTCACCTTTCTCCACGATTTTCAATGCTTCGAGAAACTAGTCATTTACAAAAGATTACATTCCGAGAATTTTTTCATATACCAGGCTAGATTTCATGCGATTTTAACAATCTCGTATTTTATTGTATAAAAAAATTCTTTTGATGCTTTTTTAATAACTTGGAGGAAAAAATTTTTAACCGGAATTTCATTTCAGCTCCAAACAATAGAACCATTCGCGGAAATAAATTGAATAGTTTTCGAAACTTTTCTGCACGGGTTGTAAAAATAAAAAATATTTGCGAAACAATGTGAGGAAGCGGAGAAAATAATCCGAATAGTATATGTACGCGAGAGCGGAAGGAACGAAAGGAACGAAAGGAACGAAAGGAACGAGCGTGTTTTACAAGGTGATCGGGAAGACTCAATTGACAAACATCGGTCGTCGGAGAGATGATTGTCCCGTGGCCCTTAGGCGCAAGAAGTAGCTGCGCCACGGGGCTATCGGGTGCACTTTCATGAATAAACATTAAAGTCAAAGTGGGGGCGGCCCGGAGGCCGCTTGCTCAATCGGCGGCGAGTCGCGCTCCCGTCCTTGCGGCAGTCGCAGCACTAGCGGCAGTAGCGGCAGTAGCGGCAGTAGCGGATACCTTATATACGTATATAGCACTCGACGGCTTTTCCGGATTGGTATTCACCGAGGCGTTTCTAAAGGTTCAAGCGTCGTCGACTTCTTCACTTGGAGTTTTACCTCGAATTCGGCTCTCCTCGCGCAGAATTTCACTTTTGAAGATCAAACAGTGTTCGCGTGTGTCTGCCTGGCCGTGTTCGACTGTTCGGCTGTTCGGCTGTGGCCGTGCAACTCTATGGGACGAGAAACGCGAAAAAGATTTAATTTCAAGCTCTCGAAACGGAAAGCCAGTGAGAGGAAAGTTTCGAGATGGCAAATTTTCGCGGTGACGATGGGAATAATAACACGACTCGCCAATTTCAACTATTTCAAGTGTACTTCACTCGTGTTTATTGAAAGCGCAGAATGAATTAATGCAGATATTAAATGGATGAGCCATTAATAAGGTAGCCCGAGAAGCTGTAAAGATCAGATAGAAAATATCCTGTTCGCGCGACGATAAAAAACTGAGAGAGGATGTCTGCTGACTGAAGAAAAAGAGGAAAGAGCGAATGTCCCTGGGCAAAGGATGATCCAAATTTCGAGATACGAGAAATACGCGCGTCGGAAATACGGGGTAGCTCTAATAATTCGGACTCCCCTCGGCCGAAACCATATATCCGGTCCGGAGTTGTCGCTCTCTGATCCGAGTGACCCTCGCAAAAACGTCATATTTCGATATATCTTCGGTGCCTCTTTCCTTTTCTCCAATACTCGCTTATTTTATAAAGTCGGCGAATAAGTCAATGATATATATTAAAGAGGCTTTATTTATTTATTATACTTTAAAATTCTTATAATATTGTATTTTGTATTTGTATCGAGTCAAGTAATTTTCAAGTCGACTTTTCTTTTTTTCGAAAAAGGATATAATTTAAAGCAGTAAGAAGCCTGCTGTAATGAGCATTTAAGATACTGGACTTAACATTTTTCCTCGGCTGCTCATCCATATTTCTTCTGTTTTCTCCCGGCAATACCGGCCCATCAGGCCAACGTGTTCCAGCTCGAACTCTTGTTCCGGCCGCCACCGCCACCGCGGATAAAGATCTGGCCGGGAAAAGTTATGGTCGTTTGCAAACTAATCGTGCCACTGCTTTTCTACGACACGTCCAAAGTTTCCGGGGCTGTCAACTTTTCGACTAACGCTAATTCCTCCCAGTTCTTTTATTCATTTTTCCTTCCGCTCGCCGAGCACTTTCATAATATGATTAATACGACCGTTTTTAACAACACTTTTTCCTAAGGACCAAAATTCATCCAATTTATACGCGAAGCTTGCCGAGGGGACTCAAATTTAACGCTGACTCGCGATATTTATCAATAACTGCTCCCCTTTCATCGTAAGAAGCTAATTTACTTTATTGTACTGGGTATACTTGCGCTAATTCAGGATAAAATAAAATTTAATCTACTTATTATAAAGTAATAGTCTGCCTTTAATTATCGGGGACTTGAATTACAAAAGGTGCATGAAAATTCATAACTTTTACAAAATTTAATACCGTTTTATTAAATTTTGACATACTTTTAAATCGGTATTAGACTTACTTTGCAAACTTTACAACCGATTGTAAAGTTTAAAAGTGACTTTCAGATCGATCGAAGAGTATACCGTAAAAGTGTATTACGGCAGTTAGGCAAAGAAAATTTTTCAAATATTGCTATTAAATTGAAAGAAATGAAGCTTGTTCGTACCTTAATTTCGCTATTGATTACTTCCCGTTTATGATACATATGAGGTATTAGTTATTCTTTAAACTAAAATAATTTCTGAAATCTCGTAAGAAGTCAGAAGAGCGCAGCAGCGTTAAACGACTGCAGTAGGAGACACGGGCATGGAAATAAAGATTACCTTGGAAGTGCAGGTCAGAGCAGGAGACTTCATAAAGGGGCGGAGGGTAGAATGGCGGTAGCCAGGGTAGGGGACCTGGGGAAAACGGGGAAATGGGGAGAACGAGCCCCAAGCGACTGTGCTGCCAGCGAGCGCACGGCCGGTGCGTATTAAAATTCCGGAAACTTTTTAATCTTTTCCCGTAGTTAAATATTAATAACGAAATCTCGGCGCGCGTGCACCTCCGCTTTTTTCTCAGCTAGGCAAGCTCCCCGCTCGGCGCTCGCAGATACGAGGCCGCCGCGCGCACGAACACACTTCGTACGTAATGTTGTCGTTTCAGGACTGCGACACGCTCGACGGGGAAAAACACTTTTTCTTCTACTTTGCTTCGAATTTAGCTTCTTTCACTTTTTATTGGGCTTTTCAGAGAATTAGTATAAATTTTTTATATTACTCTTAACGCCACATTAGTCGCGGAGATTGAAGATTTAAACGTCGCACTAAATCTTTCGCATCGGAAAAAGATGAAAAAGATTAGATCTTAATTTTCGAGCAAATAAAATATGTACGTGGGAATACCGAACATCGACGTGAAATTTTGAGGATCTACATTTTAAAATGAGGGAAGAAGGTAAGTTTGAAAAAACTTATCGAAGAGGATAATAATTACTTAAATGATTTACGTTGCGGGTGAAAAGTGTGAAAAATCAGAGGCTCGGAAAGGGAATAGCTGCGAAAGTAGAGCCGCGCGAGCCGCGCGAGACGCAAAAGTGCAACGGTTGCTTGCGTAACGACGCCTCCGTGTATCATAAGTTAAGAGCTCGGAGCGACTTTGCGCCGCAGCGCTGCAACGGCGTACACGATACTCCCGCTCGGATATGTGCCCCGGCCGGATATACCCAGATTTAGGGCTGAGATATAAATAGCCGGGGTAAGAGCGAGAGCGAGAGGGAGAAACACAGCCACGTAAATTTTTAACTCTGATTAAAGGTGGCAAAGAACGTGGAAATTTCGTCAAAATTGCGCTCGGACGAGTTAAGAAGTTTTGTTAATGCAGCCAGAGTTAGTGCCGCGAACGGATTAAACTTCATTCTGAAAATGTCAGTTTTTACTTTTTCACGAGATTTTTTAAGATCTAATTCAGGAGGGTACTCTCAGACTTTACGTCATATAGTTACCTAAAGATAATCGCTCTTGGAAAGTTTCCTAATAACTTGAAAATATTGCCAGACTTGTTCCGATATTCCTGCAATCCATAGTTAGCTTTAATGCTTATTGAATAGTCTCGATCAGTTGGTCTTACGACTCTTTAAAAAATTCAATTTTATTCTCAGGCGGAACGACATGACATGCCTTCGTAATTTTGGCCTCGTGGAAAGAAAGAAAGCTCGGAGCTTACTTTGCCACGATAGCTGAAAGCAAGCTCTGACGCGCTAGTTGAGATCCAGCCGAGATACGAGCGCTAAATGCTCCGCTTGCACTAGTTTGCGACGCGCGAGTCTCGTCTTCGCACTCGGAAACCATTAACGCCAGTTTTATGCTACAATGACACGAGCTCTTTTATATCAGAAATTCAGGCTGCCTTTTCGAATCTTGGACGATGTCGCACTGTTACCGCAGAGCCACTTAATTGCTACTGTTAAATTACGATTCGTCCTTTCTGGCAGCTGCTAATCCTGCGCGTCGAAGGCGAGCGAAGCAGCAGAAAGCCATGCATTTGCCCCTCCCCTGCAGCGAGCGCAGAGATAGTGGCGTTCACGCTCCGGGGAAGATAGCTCGGAGCAACTGCTCTGCGCTCTGCGGATTTTCAGGTGCGACTTTGGCTCGTAGATCCCGAGGAGTCCGCGGCCGGGCGAAACGAGCCCGGCTCACCGCGTTAATCTTGCACAGGGCCGTAAATCAGCTGACCGCGCCGCCGACGTGATTCCCGCTCCCTCCACGCGCAACCCTTTAATCCGCGCGTTATCGTTATGAAAAGTCACTTGTTTTTTATCGGCCGCCTGCCGCCTGCGAGTGGCCGGAGAGAGGCCGGAGTGAGGCCGGAGGGGAGGTAATACGTGCCCTCGTAAAGTGCCGCCCCCGCGGGCGCCCGGGCGCCCTTATCTTTTCATCCCCCCTCCGGACTGTTTTGCGCGTGCCCTTAACCCCAGTCTGATCGCCAGTCACGCGCCGAGTTTATTCGAGTCGTGGCTCGATTAGCATAATTTTTCCGATCCGCTCTGCGGTATGCCCACCAACTCAAGTGCTTTGCGCATTACACTTCTTTTACGAGCTGTCACTAATACCTTTGCTTTATCGGCGCCAAAGGCAGATTTTATCGCTGCACGTGCAATCCTGTCCCTCTCCTTTTTCTCTTAACGTCTTAAAGTCTTAACCTCCTACACTTTTATCATTAGCGTTTCTCAAATTTCATTTAATGCCGGTGTGTCGCAGCTGCATTTTATTCAAATATTAATTTTATTCACCGTCCACCCTTTTATTTACACTCAGGCTGAATAAACTTTCCTAATATCTATCCATTTAACTACAAAACCTGTCATATTTGAATATTACATTTCGCTCGAGAGTCGAGTTATTATTCAGTCAATTAAAGTTTAGTTACACTTCTACAAATGTAATTGGGTTATTCAAATAGATTTTCTTATTACATCAAATCCTTCTGCGAAATTAAAGGCTAGGTTTAAAATCATAAACGGTATTTTTATCAGTGCACTAATTCCCTAAGAAGAATTTTTTCAGCTTACTTTCATCTTCATTTTATTCGAAAAGTTAAAATCAAAAAATTACGATCAGCGTCTATTCACTGGAAATATTTTCAATAAATTTTGCATTGGTGAGTTTTTCTACGCATGTGCTACTGTTTAATTGGATATACCCTCAAAGAGTTCAATAAGATGTAAGAAAAATTATAATTTTACAACTAGATGTATGCGATGATTTGATTAAAATATTTCATTAAGATGATACGATCAAATTTTGCATTAAAAGTTTTAATAACAATATCCCAGTGGAAATTTCGATATTTTGAATTTAATCGAGTGATCACACCAAGAGAGTTAATATAGCGGATTTGAAACGGATTAACTGTAACGAGTTGAATCCCGCACAAAGACCTTAATTTTCTACCGCGCGAGTTCGGCGATATCGCAAATTCAGCCCCGCCCCTTCTCCCTCCGGCCGCTCTCAACTTTTCCGCGGCGGGCGCTAGTCTATCCAGCCGAAAATAGATATTTGACCGGCGATTTGTCCGAGCGGAGCGCCGCGCCACGCCGCGCTGGCTTGTTTAAAGCGCTTGGCTTCCTTTGAATAATGGATTTGAATAATGCGTGTGAAAATGCGTTGACGTTTCTGAGTTTTTCCACCGGACCGAAATGCCTGATTTGATGCGAAATTCAACGTCATCGACGCGAACGCTCAATTTTTCAGCTTTCCGTCTGAACCGTTTTTTTCCTCTGCTTTTTGCAGCAAATTTCGCTTTAATGCACGTGTTGTGCTCTATAAGCTTATTGAACGTGGAATCCGTTATTTGACTATTTCATTTATGCTTAACCATTAATTCTCGAGATAATGACTTTCGATATTAACTAAATGATCAATTTTATGTATTTACCTCTATGAAATACCTCTATAAAGAGTTATTGATTCATGAAACTATTAGATAAGCAATTCTGTTAATCAGAGCTCGCGACAGTTTTCGATCGAATTTTACCAAGATATTGCACTGCACGAGTTGGAGAAGAGTTGACATTTTATTCGTCATTTCGCTGCAATTCGTTTCAGTCCTTCTTCCGCCAGGCTAAAAGGACTAAAACAGGTACAGGTCAGATTAAAATAATAATTCACTTACAGTTACTGAAGTGAAGGCTTTCTCTCGTTCTGCGGCATTTGAAGCGGACAGAGCGCGAGCGGCGCGTTTCGACTACTTAAAAAGTTGCCAGCAAAACCTTGTCACGCCGTGGCGGTTATAATGTCCGCCTTTAAACGGATGACTCTAAATCATATTTCAATAATAGGCAGTACGGTTCATTTTTTTATTCAAACGCGCAAAACAAGTATTTTAATCCACTTCATTTTAGGCTAGTTTTCTACTAATTTTAACTTTGTTTTATAAAACATTTAAAAAGTTACTTTATTAATTTCTTGTTTCTCTATTCCAAATCGTTATAGAAGCTTTAATATAAGCTTTTAATGCCGCAGCAACTTTGGCAGGAGGGTGAATCTGTTTTAAAAATAATAATTAAGAGCTCATTAAAAGTATTTTTTTTATTAAAAATTAGAAATGCCTTCAGGGTGCATCAAGTAGGAAAGTTAATTTACGTAAAAAAATGAATGAAGCAATTTGAATAGAAATAAACAGCAAAGCGAAGCGGAAGTGAAATAATAAAGCAAGCTTTTCCGCACGAGTAATTTCAGGCTGTACACATAAGTTTGCACGTGCAAAAAGGAGACAGCAGCTCGAAATTTATATGATAGCGCGGGGTGGGAGGGGCAAGAGGGGCAAGAGGGGCCAGAGGGGCCAGAGGGCAAGGGAGCGAGGAGACGCGGGGCTTAAATCTTGGCTACTTCCATCGGATGCGCGCGAGAGAGCGGCGGAGGGTTTTCCTCCTTTCCCCTCGACAAACTGACCCCGTAAACTTAGACGGCGGCCGGCGGTTCTCCCGTGCCCCGATGCGCTCGCCGCCCAGAGCAAATAGCCCAGGAGAATTCGGTCCAACGGAGTCGTGACATAGTTATGACCGCCTTTAGTGCGGATGCATGCCTGCTCCTCTCCCTCCCGCCTGCCCTCCCAGCTCCCTCTCGATTTTCCTGCCTCCGCGCGTTTCGACTTTTTTCCCTCCCTGTTTGTTCGCCCTCCCGGCATTTTGGTTCCTGTGCAGCGCGGCGCATCCGCTTCTTCGTGCGTCGGGAATTTACTGCTCGGAATTAGCAATTTAAGCTGCAATCGCTTTTGAGCCCCAAAAAGAGAATTTTACGGAACGCTGATTTCGGGGACACTGTCAAAGTAGGCTACTGTCTCCTGGCGTGGATAGTTTATTTAAATCAGCAGTTAGCTAAGCAGTGAACGAGCTGCTTCGGAAAGTTGGCGCGTACCTCGAAATGAAGGAAATCCCTTGATCAGGCCGAATCCGATCGTTCATTCGTGGCGCACGCAAAACAGTCGGCTCGCTCGGCGCGTCGCCAAAATCGAAATTCCGTCCCGGCGCGCGACGCTCCCCAGCTTTCGCCGGGGAGATTTGCATTCAGCGCGACGGGGGCACGGCCCAGCCGTCTCAAAACGTCCTCGCAGCCTTTTTCAAAATTTCAAGCGTCGCGAAGTTTAGGAGTCACGTCGACGTCGCGTCCTCGGCTCCAAACCGCGGCAAACGAATGGGGACTTGAAAAAGTGAAAAGAGAGATAGCAAGATCCGAGAGAATGAGAATAACAATCTCAAGACCGGGGGAATGGCTTGAGTTTATCGCGACCGCGTAAAAGAAAAAGATGTGCGTCCTCCGCTGCTACTCGAAATTTTATACATTCGACTCTGACCGGCTTTTTGCGCGAACACGGCACTTGTTTCGATTTAAAATTCAAATAAATGTTTGTACGTGTAAAAGCATCTATTTTTATTTAGAAAATAACCTCGTTAGCAGACTTGATCTTATCTGTCTCGATCTCAGCGGCGACGCCAGCAGTTAGAGGCGACAGATAGGTCAGCAACTGCGAAATTTGAATGAGCCCCAGCGCCGCCGTCTCTTTTGAATATTCGCAGGTACGCGCCCGTGCGATGATGGTCTGCTGACGTGCCGCATGGAATCACGCGGGCCGAGATATCGAACGCGGGCCACGAGAGCCGCGCGAGACAAAGACTCTCTCGCCCTTACCGTGGCATTATGCATTCCCTTTGCAAAGCCGAGCTACTCGCGCGCGTCCGCTCGCTTCGTCTTGTTTCGACGTCAGGCTGCCAGATACGGCGCGGTCGAGGGAGCGAAACAGGTCGGGAGGAATTTCCTCGGATAGTTTGTTTGGGGCCGCGCGATTAAGGCTGTCGACCTCCGCTTATTTCGCCTACCTTCTGCGAGTTGCCCTTACGAGAATTCCTGCTTACTTTTCTTTTAAATTTCGCTCGTTATGAAATTCGACTGCCAATTTTCTCTCTAATCAAAACAATGTGACTTTTTTACATTCTCAAAACTGAAAATAGACTTTTAAGTCAATTAAGGTCTGTCGATTAAGTACAAAGTTTGGCCTTCCAAAATGTTGGTATTATATTTTTCCAAGTTAAGTTTCTGGTGCGTGACAGCGATTTTCCGCCAACTTCATTGCAGCTGAAAGGAATGTCGGGCCGCGGGCCTCAAAACTAGATTCGCTACGTGAACAGTTTTCCAATGTTCGAATTTAACTTTCTTGCTTCATACATTCTTTTGCCAATACCAAAAAATTGTCTTCATCCTTCAATTTCTTATGTCTTCTTTCGCAGATGAAGTCTGCACAGCATTTCGTAGAAAATCCCGCCAAATTTTTCAGTATTACCTGCGGAAAAGTAATTTTTAAAAGTAAATGAAAAGTAACTTTATTGCTAAAATAATACAAAATATTTCCGTTATTTGATACGTAAAAATCTATCGGTTCAAGTTGTGAATAGAAATACCGGGTGAGATTAATCTGGCGAAATTTGCGGCACTAATATGTTGATACTAATTGCCAGGAAGGTCGAGCAAATTGGCGATCGAAAGGTCCGTAGTTTAACATACGATAGATATGTAAATCCGTACAATAAGACTCGAGGGCTTGCCCTCCTAAATTTTCTACTATCATCGGCTTTAGCGTTTTACTGCATTCCCGGAGTCACTTGGTGAAATACATTTTCTGTTATAAAAGTACACTTAACTTATTCATCTTTCTCTGTTAATGCGAACTATTGAATCGAAATTTCGAAAAGCGGCAGACATTCGACGACCTTGGACCTTAAAGGTGTCGTTTCCGAGTCCGGACCGCGCAAGAAATACCTTTTTCTGGCTGGGACGTCTGGGTCTCCGCCTCCTTCCCAGAAAAGTTCCTCCTCTCTTCCCCCCGAAAAGTGTTCAAACCAATCAACGAAAGAGCGCTAAGTAATTGAGACTTTAGACTCTCCGCGCTCGTCGATTTCAATCTCCACTTCTACGAGGTTAAGAGTTCGGAATCCCTCGCTCGAAAAAATCTACTTTTCCGCGTTACTCGTTATCGCCCTTTTAAAGTCATTTCAAGTTTATATCCGCGTTTCTCAGGCTTCTTTCTCCCTTTCTCCCGATGTTTCTGCCGTTCTGGCGGACCATTCAAAAGTTCATTTTTATTTTCAACGCCACACTTAGTAGAAACCCCGTGGAACTTGTGCCAGAAATGCTCAGAGTGGCCGAAATCAGCTTCTTCAATGAGAATTCCAAATCAATTCGCACGATTTACAGTAACGCTCGGTCTTTTCAAATTTCATCTGTGACTGCATTAACAGTGTTAACTTTCAAGCGCACATTTTCAAAGTTGGCTATTCTACTTTCCACCTTCCACTGTAACCGTAGGCGTAATTTAACGGGGGGTCGAGAAAGGTCGAAAAAATAAGTCTAGTTCGCTGTCGAAACTATCCTCGACTGCTTTTGGCCCGTGTCTGCGCCTTTTTGAGTGGCAGAAGAAGAAGAGGCGAGGGACGAGGGCGGATCTAAAGACAAAAGGCACGGAAAGAGACGCAAACCTCGGCGCGCATCCCGTATGAGATTGTGGACGGCCTCGGAAAGAGCGCAGCGAAATGCAAGGAACGAGTGACGAGAAGGGTCCGGCGCATTACGAGTACACGAGCATGCACTCCTATTACCTAATGAGAAAAATGGCCCCATTGGCTTCTCTTCTCCGTCGCTTTCTCGCTTTTTCTGCTCTTCTGCTCTTCTGCTCTCTTTTCGATTAATTCCATTTTCACTGTTAACAGAGCTATTATTGAAATGCACACAGAACCGCGCCCGTAAAGACAAATTCAAGTTGAATGGAAAAAATCAGTTTAATAAAAAAGTAACGCTGACATTGGTAAAGGAGTTGGTAGGCAAACAATGGTTGGGAACGACACGAAATAGCCGGTATAGATGGGAATGTGGAAAAAAGACAGAGACAAAAGAGCGGCGAATATGCAAGTAAACAGTTAGAGAGTGATGGAGACGGGCGTTCGTTGTTGTCCGACTGAAATATTCACGACACTCAACGGCACAATGATACGTGTCCTCCTTCCGCCTCTCCTTCTTTTTCGACTCTTTCGCCGGATGCCCGCGTGCTCGCGAATCGCCGCTACTTTGAATTTTCCCCTTTTTCAGCGTTTGCCTCCGTCTACCCCTGTCTTAGAGCACGCCCCTTTGTCTCCCGCTTTTGTACGGCTCGTTTGCCAGCCACCGCCGCCCCCGACGCCCCGACGTCCTCGCTGTTTATTGTTCTGTTTTGGGATTGAGGTTTTTCTTTCGGTCTTTCGCTTCCCAAACCCGACCCTGCCCGCCGTCTTGGCACAACTTTTTTTTTTAAATGCAATATTTATAATAATTTTACATTCTGTACCGCTTATAACTTTACTAATACATATTTCTCCTTTCCTTGCAGGTGAGTATTATTTCCATCGTGTTTTCTGATCGTCAACTCGTAAGTCGCACAATTTTATCATAATGCAACATTTCTTAAATATGCGGCAAGTTCTGAACGATTTTTCGATGCGGTAACGTTAAGGAACTTTTTCTTTAACTTAACCGTAAATATATTACGGTTAAAGAATCATGACGTAAGGTACATAACACTTGTCGAAACGTGAACGATCTACAGAAATAGTCGAGGCACCCCAGCGATTCGTCGCGATTTGCGACGCGAGATAAAAGGAAGCTTTGCGATGCAGTCTCACGTGTTGCGTCCGATTCTCGGAATACCTTCGGCGCGCGAGGCAATTCCGCCTGTCTCCCCATTCGTCGCCTTACCGGCTTTATCTGCCGCTTGCTTTTAACTATGTATGCCTCGAATCGCTTTTATTTTTCGTGTCATCATCTTTACTGCAATTTCATTATTTAATTCATAATCCGAAACTTCCGAGAAAAGTTACAGACATCATCCCTGAAAGCAAGGTAGACTTAAAGAGATAGCGTTAATATTACAAACTGAAGCCGAGAGCAGCGGATACAACTTCAGTTACTAGGCGAGGTGTCGAATTATCATAAAATCGCGAGAGCGCGCGCTGCCTTGCTTTAAGGTGCACCTAAAAAGTGAACGGCAATTTATGTTATTTTCAAAGTGAAATTTATTCTGTGGTAAAATAAGGTGTATTTCTCGCGATACGAAGGTAATACATTGTGCTACGTTTGGTTAAATTTTGAATTCTTTCTCATTACTTTGATATCGGCGAGCAGCCTACTTAATACTATCGTCCTAGCTTGCGCATTAGTCGCGCGCACTCTCGTAAATCAGCCGCTTCGAGGGAACTCGCACATCGAATGAAAAATGCATTTCAGCGACGCGCTCCCTCGTAAGAAAGTCGCGTCGGCTGACCGCCGCGAATATGAATATGCATGCGCGGGATTCTCTTTTTTCGCAGCGCAAGCCCACTACTACGACCTTTTTTGCCCACCCTCTTTTTCAGACTCGGCTTTCCGCGTCCCCGCTGTTGCCCTCCCGACTCCCGACTCTCAACCTTCCACCCCCGAGCTTTTTCTTTTCCCACGGCGACTACTTCGCTTCGGGAGTTTTGACCGATCGTCGCGGAAAACTAGTTTGCGATTTTACCCAATTTTCCGGGGATTTCGTATTGGGAGTATAATGAACCCGAAGCGCAGCATATTTCGAGGCTTTTAATAAATCAGCGGCTTCAAATATTAATGTAATATTGGAAACATTTCGGTAACCTTATGAATACTTAAACGTCCTTCCATACTGCTATCAACAGGTTTTAATTTAAACTTTATACCTTTTACAACTTATGTACCTCATTCCAATGCAATAAATAATTCACAATAAAAATTGCATTGCCATTTGTGTTGCATTTAAAGAAAGGAACGCGCACAGATATATTTTCAGAGTAAAGTAGTATTTTAAAGCGTCAGATCCAGAACAAACTTGATTTGAAAACCTTTAGTTGAAAAGTTTAAAGTATTTCGTTAAAAGTAGAAGTAAATTTTAATTTTAATAAAACTTGATTAATTAGAAAAAAAGAAAAAGTGAAAGTTTAATTTTAGCGCTTGAATATTCGTGGCCCGCAGCGAAGAAAAAAGGTGAAATTTTCTCAACGCCAGTCAGAAAGTTCGAACATGAAAAGCGTCAAAGCATCTCTAACACGAGCTTATGTGCATCGTTCGCCCGGCCAGATACGCGTTAGCACGTACGTGTAATATTTCGACGTCCATTCGATGGTCGCGCGGTCGGCTCGCAATTTATGCATCGAGCCCAGCATCTGGCAGGCCACGAGGCGCAATACACACTCGTATACACACACGTACGCGCGAGTGAGAGAGCAGGAGAGACAAAATATTGACCGGTGGTTCAAGTCGACAGAGGCGCCTGTCTTTTCTATCTCGATTGAACAACAAAATCACCCTCCAGTAGTTATCTTCCAATATATTTGATAAATTATTTCTTATGTGAATTTTCCAAGTTTATTGCAACATTTGTTTAAGCTAGTTCTAAAAAATCGAAAAGTACAAAAAGCATTCGGGTTAAAATAACCTTAAACATTAAATAATACTTACGTAATTTAGTGGAATTAATTAGAAAAATTAAATGATTACTTTATGCAATAAAAGACGTAAGTTGTGTCATAATTCGAAAAAATACGATGGTATCTCGCAACAGGAGTTTTTAATGAGGAATTCATCAAAGCGACTTGATAACGAAAAAAAACGCTTCCCGGTCCAGCGATAAATAAACCCGAGCGATTAAATCGGCGCGCGCAGTCGGCGTTTTTGCTCGGGCCAATAATTCTCGTAAAATATCGCGCGGAGCGGTCGAGCTTTCGACAGTCGCGCAGCTTTCCTCATCCCCCTATTTTTTTCGGCCTTTTTCGCGTCGCACCGCTCATGCCGATCTCTCGCATTTTTATCCAGCCCACCCGTTTACCCGCGCGACGTACGCGCCGATGGGGCCGATAAATCGTTAATGAAGCCAAATAACCGTGTGTTCTTTATTAAGTCCGCACATAAACCTTACCAAGATATGAATGTCCTTCCTGTGTTCTCTATGCTTTTTATGAGCGGCAAGCGCCGTCGTTTTACGTAATTTACAGATAATCGATTGCGGTCGCTTTAATTACTCTGCACTTTTTCTATCATTTTTACCTTCCAGTTTCTCTTCAGTTACTATTCATTCTTCTACAAATACTTTATAATCTTAAACTTTTTTTCATTATTCCCGAACAGAATCAACATTTCATTAAAATTCATAATAAATCTATGAATAAATTTGAAAATTTTAATAAGCTTCATTAAATAATACCTGACTAATGCGCTCTGCTTTTAATTAAATATGTATCAAGCACCGAGGCTTTAAATTAAAATATTAAAAACACCCAATTCAATTGACGTGAAATATGAGATTGATTAAATTTTCCAACCTTCCATTATTTTAACGAAATATTTTTTCAACATGGCCTTTTCTATTTTTTTTTTCTAAAATGGAATGGAAAACTAAGCACTATTTTATTTTTCTCGAAAAAAAAATGTCTCCTGAAAAAGTCGTGCTAAGTTCCTACTTACATAATTCACCGGGACATAAGGAGGCGAGGAAAAGTCTTGCGTGCGAGGCGACAAGTAAAATCAAGCAAAAAGACAATTATAAGTAAGAAAAGAGGACGCAACGGAGCGCTCAGACAAGTAGTAAAAGGCGAGATCTCGTCAGACACAGAGAAACTGGCGCGTCGCTTGGCTCCAACGTCGCGAATCCTCTTTTTTTTCATCGCTCTTTTTTCTCTCTCACCTCACGCATATTTTTACATTCTCACTTTTTCCTCTTACCTTTTTGCTCTTTTTTAAATTACGTAAACATATTTACAAGCGCGCAGCTTTCACCTGAAGCTCATTTATATATTTTTCTGCTTCTTTCGTTCCTTTAGTTAAAACTTCTTAACAACAGTGCATGTATTTTTATTTTCTAATCTACTTAACTTTTTTTATACAACTTATATCAGTATATTACTTAATGTATAATATTTTCCTAATTTCAATTTAATTCTTCATGCTGAATCATAAAAAAATGAATCGTTTTTACACAATTGAAAAAATTTCTCCAAGATTTAATACAAGTCCATATTTAAAGAAAGAAATTTTTTTCATTTTTTTCCTCCAACCATTTTCTGTCCTAAAAAGATGGAGACACGAGCGAGGCGACGAAGCGATACCTTCTTGTTTCTGCTCGCCGTACCAAAAGCGGCGCAGCCGACGCGCCTGCACGCTTCGCGAGTTTTATGCGTTAACTTTCTCCCACTTCCGCTTCCGTTTCCCACCAGAGCCGCTTTCATCTTCTCGGTCTTAGCTACTGCACGCGCGCCCTTTCCCTTTTTCTTTCGTCGAATGTACCCGACGCCCGCACCGCCTGAAAGTATCAACCACTCATATTGCTGGAAGAGGTTCAGTTCAAAATAAATTTTCCGATTGCTGTTTCTTCAACCCGAGACTTCTTTTAACATTCCTCCTGTTAATTAATTTCATCAATTCCTACGAAAATGTAAATGACAATTGCAATATTCGATTCTGTACTCTAAAAGAGATTTTAGTTCGGTAAAAGCCTTACACCTACGAAATTAAAGTTTTAGCCTTTGACCCTATGCACTGCGCCGCATCAATTAAAGCTTCTTTTCAAGATGAGATACTCCGAAAAATGACATCCTCCAGTACACGACGTGAGTTTCTTCTTTTTTACGGCGACAGGGCTCTCATTAAAAATAATTTTGTCCACGTGAAATAAAAGAGGTTGAGAAGAACCTTTTTAGTGTAACATTTAATTTAATATTCGTCGAAAGGAAACTGAAAAGGTGATCAACTGCGAGGAATACTGCGGCTTACCATTTCAAAAGGGTAACGCTTAATGCTCACGATTTTATAAATTAAGTAGCGGTTTTTATTCACATTTGCAAACTATCTTTATAATGAATAAACAAATCTCAACGAATAATATAGTAAATAGACATTTCACGGATTTCGTTACTCGTGTTAAAAAATGCAATGAACAAATTAATCGTAACAAAGTGCAATGTTGTTAAAAGAAAAAAAAGGAAAAAATAGCATCGTCAAAAATGGATGGGAAAATAAATGAATGGTAAAGAGAAACATCTAAAGAGCAGTTTAAAATCAATAGCCAGCGAGCGTAAAGTAAAACAATACCTTTAGAATCCATTACGAGGCAGGAAAAAAGAGCGAAAACAAGGGAGTTTACACACGAGGAATATAATTACAAGCATCACATGATATCGGTGAACGCGTTTCGCCCGGCCATTTTCATAAGCAAACAAAGTAAGTCCCCGCGTGGGAGTACGGGCTGGTGGGGCGGACCGCGTAGCAACGCGTCGCATAAACACGAAAACAATCCTTCCAGCATCCTGGAGCCTCTGTATCGCGGACACCGCCGGCGGCCCTCCCGCGCGAATACGCAAATTCGTCCGAAAGACTGAATTACGCGTAATACTCGCCGGCCGTCGAAATGCATTAACGATTGCGCTTGATTAAACGCAAACGGTTCGCTTCAAAAGGATAATAATCACCGAAGAATTTGCGATGCAAAATCGCCCGGCCCCTGCGGCGTTTTCGATTTCGTCCCGCTCGCGCGTCTCGATTTCCGGCTCGGTGGCACGCCTGTTAATTCGTAATTCAGCCGACTCTCAAATTATTTCGGCCCCAGCGAGTTCCCCATTCTGTCTGCGCGAGGTATCGCTATTTTTTCCGTTTTTGCGCCCGTCAAACCGTGGGTACTTGTTGCGGCGCTTCGTTAAAAAGTGTCACGAAAAACTTGCCGCTCCCCGTGTCGGTACATCGCTTTCATGTGCTCATTGTTTTCCTTTAATTTGCTTTCTATTATCCGCGCCCGAAATCGATGCGCAGAAACGACGAAAAAACTGATGCCTTTCAATTGCGTCAAAACCGGAGGACGCGCCAAGAGCCGCGGGACTTACTTTCGCGTGCTTCGGATTTTTATTTTCCAGCGATGTCGCGCTAAATTTAATAAACGGGAAAAAAACTGATAAATTTGCTAATGAAAGGGCTGTGATTTAAAATCGAGACGACCATTTCTCAGTTTTCTACAGCCAACTTATTTTCCCTGCGCCGGAGAGAAATCGAATAGCCGAATGGCACGTAGTAGAAGTAAACATTCGAGTGGACACATCATACCCAGTCCTCTCCAACTATGACCGCGTGAAGACCACTTGAATTGATTCGGCGGCTTGCTGCTTTTTTACTGTGGGACGAGGTGCATCGGACGAGGCGCCTCGCGACCGAACGCTTTGTGTTACAATTAGAGCTGCGGACGAGTTTGGGGTTAACCGCGACAAAGCCTGTCGCGCCAAAGTATTGGGACGTGTTTAGTTCGGCACCTGCATAGACACGCGACTGCGTCGTTACTGGGCGTTTTTATTAATCGTACGCAATTATTTTTATTTAAAAATTTTAAAAAATGGGTACGCGCACTTGTGCCATATTTTATAGCCATTAAAAGTGAAAAAACTGAAGTTAGTTACACATGATAATAAGGTTCGAGATTGGCATTCACAGTGGGTTCGTAGAGTTTATAAAGCTGCTCGATGAGCCCTCTTTGGGAAGAATCGTTACAATAATCCTGATAATAGCTGACTCGCGAATTAATTCCAGTCACGCTTGGTGATCGTCCGCGATCACTCTGTCTCTCTCCCTTGCGTTTTGTGATACGAAACAAGCTAATCTAATTTCCTGGGCTGTCCGTTTCGTCGAAGCCCTGCTCGCAGTCTCTAATTTCGCGCGACCACAGCGAGTCCAACACGCGAAAACACTCATGCGCGATCTGCGGTCTGTCCGGCAGGCGGCTGCCCGTGCCAATGGACCGAAAAGCTCGCACTCGCGTGCCCCAGCGAACCAACCGGTTAAACAGGATCTCTCGCACTTATTTCACTCGATTGAAATTGCACCCTTCTCTGCAGACTTTAAACCAACATTGATGATGCAAAAGAATACACTACAAAATACATTTTAACACATAATAATTTTAAACGGGAGAGTGAATAATAGTTCGTTTAACTTTGCTTATCGCTCGCGACTGTTTTGCGCGTTATTCAACTTTTCTATGCGCCAAAATTAATTTGATAAAAATATTCCGTCCAGGGTTTGAGTAAACGGTGGGTATTTTCATTTTGATTGAAAATGAAATACACAAATAACTCGCTCGACTTTCAAAAGTTATTTGTTAACGTTCCATTATTTTTTTGCACCGAGGTATAACGGAACGGAAAAGATTCATCTGATAAAAGCAGTGTCATTCATTTTCAAATTGAATATTCGGAATATATTATTTAACATTTTTTTCACGACTTACATTTAAATTGCATATTTTCTATCTAATTTTAGAGGACAAAACTAACATGAATATTTATACAAAAGATTTTTTTATTCCAACGACGCGACTTCCATGGGTACAGAAACAAGCCATAAATAGGAGAATCGAACACAAAAACGTCGGTATTCAATTCAATTTGCATCGAGTTTACAAACGCCAAGTGAATAATGAAAAGAAGCAATCAAGCAAAAGGAAAGTTGCGCAGGCTCATTTCTCCAAGGTAATATCATAACAGCGTGTATTCCAAATTGGAATCTCGATTCCGTGTAACGCTTAAATTCAATCAGTCTTTTGTGTCGAATGTAGATTATCGCAATCGGCGTAACAAGTTCTACTCCTCGTGTACGCGCGATGTTCCGTCTAACCAAGGAGTCGAAGCGAAAGATCGACAATAGGCATTCTCTCCTAGTGCGTGAATCATTAATAAAGATTGCTTCGGTGTAAACTATCCAATTCTATCGTAAGTAGGTCATTTATACAGCCGAACAAAAGAATCTTGAAACATTTTTCCTTGTGATACAAGTACGCTTATTCTTTTACTTTTTTCTGTGAAAACTTTAAAAAGTAATACAAACTCAATTGAAGAATTGTCGTCTTAACTATCTAGTAATTAATATCAATTGACTCGAATTAAAAAAAGCAAAAGTGCGACCTCGCGCTCTACAAAACGCATTGCACATTTCTAGAAGGTTGCATAAATAAAAGCTTGCGCCTGGCCATTATTGGTAGGCGCCTGCGAGAGCGAGCCTCGGTCGACTTGGTCGAGAGAAAAAAATTATACGCAATGTAGGTTTCCCGGAGAATAGCGGGATAGGGCTACGCAGTAACCTCGTAGGCCCGGATTAAAAATCTTTTATTTAGAAATGAGAGAGGCCGGCTCCCCGGCTCCCCGAAGGAGGCTACTCCGGCAAATTGTGCCCGTGAATTTTCTCCCCGTGTATTTATCTTTATCCTCGGTGCTCGGTGCCGGGCCGGCGCTCGATAATTTTGATGCGTTCCGTCTTCTTCTCGGGCGGCCGCTTACGTGCGCTGCCCGAGCGCTCAGCCAAACAACGAGCATAAAACTTTTAGAGGCTGGGAGGCGCGGCCCGGCCTCCCAGCCTCCCACGGACGATTTCGTTACTATTTATTGTTCGGTGGGAGTAATTTGTTCGCGTGCCCGCTTATTTATGAGACGTCCTAATGTATTCTTTAATGCTATCGAGGCGGAATGGGAGCTTTCGCCCCGGGCCACAGCCGCGTCGAAATTCTTTCTATCGATGAAACTTTTATTTTAATTGCTTGCCCTCACCTTTAACGATGATGGCCGTGAGCCTGTCGTTCTTCATGAGAATAAAAAATAAAAGTACATTGCTCATTATTGAATAATTCGGTCTGCATCTTTTATCTGCATCAATGTATTTTACATTACACGTTCTATCGTTGTCCGAAAAATATGATTCAAATGAATCTGCCAATTTGAAGCAAGCGTAAAATAAAAAGAAAAGGAAAGAAGCCCTAATTTGTCGGTGTCCTGGCGGCGGAGAGACGCGCGGGTGCAAAGCCTCGGCCGAGGCTGAAATTCGTCACGGCGGGAACACCGGAGCCGCAAAGTTCGCGTCGAAACAAGCCAGTTGCAATCTAGGCAAGAGAGTGTGCGCTGCTATCGCCTTACCACCCGCGGCTGGGGAATGCCGCCTATCCTCGGGCTCAGCCCGTCTCTGCCTCTTACCGCGAAACTCGACGAGGCGGCGACTGCCACCGCGGATATCAGAGATGCCGTCGCCACTGCCACCACCGACGAGGCTCGGCCGAATTTTGCGAGAGCGAGCTCCTAGCGCCCAGCCTAAACGCCTTGGCAAAAGGGCTGCCCGGAACCGAGTCAACTTGAACCGCAATTAGTACTTTTATCCATTCAGCCCGGCCAGCTGTTACTTCGCTCCTAGTCATCATCGTCGCTCGTACATTTTTATTAGAATTTATAATGTTGAACAAACACCTTCGGTGCGAAAGCCCGCGAACGACCGAGTGGATGATCGTTGGCTTAATTATAAGTAATTCTTAGAATAATAACAGAATAATAATATTCGAAGGAAAAGATTTGAAATAGCAGTCGGCAAAAAGAATTTCGCACGCAACCGCTCAAGTTCTCCCGGCACATCCGAGGGCACATCCCCCGCTCCGTTCGATGCCACCTAAATCGCGTTCATCCCCGTCTCCCTTACTCTTTCATTGTTCTTCTCCGTCGTTCTTCCCCGGTTCCCCCGGCACGCTCGAATCGCATCGCCTTCTGGTATTCTGGAACCGTTTGCTCAATTCTTCTTCCTTGTCCTTCCTCGAACTGCATCTCCCTTTCCTTCTCTTTCTCTTGCGCCGCACACGTTGAGGCGGGGGAGCGGCCACCTGTACGCGGGAGGGGAGAATTTCGGTGGAGTTTTCCCGGTCTGACGATTTCAATTTGTCGACCGGAAGGAAGGCTGGGGCGGAACTCGTTCGAGCCACGCGCAGCGATGCTAGAACGCGCACGAGGCCAGTTCGTTTAACCTTCTCCCTCCTCTTCCTTTTTCTTTTTGGCTCGCTTCGCTCCCTCCCCTGGCCCTCCACCTCGTCGTATTCACTTTAATCTTCTCTTCGGTTTATCTTTTCTCTTTCTTCCCGCCGCCACGTTCCGGTTTTCCTTTCTGGGTTTACTCCTTTTCACCTCGAGTTCGCTTTTCAGACTACACACTCCCACGCTGCGTGCACACTCCCCTCCCTCTCTGTGGATACTGTATAACGTATCTTTTTGTCCGACCTGCCCGAACTGTTTTCACTGTTTGATAATGAATTTCCTTTGCTTTAACTCTCTCTCCTCTGCCCACGCAAATCTCTAATTTCCTTAGTCAAAGTACTTTTGCTTTTCTTTTTGCATTCGCCGTGCTGCATTACATCGCTTTGCCTGGAATTTAACGAGCAACGGCATTCACCGATCTTTTTTTAAAAATCAAACTACACCAGCAAAATTAACGTCTATCTGATCGATTGGAGTAATAGGGGACGGAGCATTTGGCAAACACGAGGAAACCTAGGCAGCATCAATCTGAATCGTCGAATTTCTAGCGGCAGACGTTTATTCATCATCCGGGCGATGTTTTCGCGGGCCACTTTATCATTTATTTAACGGCTGAAAACGAGCGGCGGCTGGGAAGCGAGTGTACACAGCATCGGGCGAGTGTCAAGCTGCTCGGATTAGAGTAGGCTCCGGGAGCGCGGGCGCAAGCGAGAGAGAGAAAACGCGACGGGTAATTCGATCAAACTTTCATCGCTCATTTCAGCGACGAATGGGCCGGGCGAGGGGGTTATAATGCTCATCGATCTCCTGCATCTGACGTTGGGCGCGCGTTGGGCGCGCGTCGGTCCACGGCTGATCGACACCGACAGACACCGTCACGTTCGATATACTTTGTCGTATCACTTACGCTCCATGATGCAGCGCCCACCGGAGAAAAATGAGTTTTTGATCGACTAATACTGCCTTTCTCCTCTCTTCCTCCCTCCTTCTCTTACCGGCTGCGGAGGTTAATACGCTTTTCATGCCTTGTATTTCACGACTGGCCGATCGCTCTTGTCGTTGTCGATGTTGCGCCTCGCTTCACCGCCAGCCTCATCAACGCTCAACGTCTGTGTTTAGCGACGAGCGTGTAGTGGCCTCGTCGGCCTTTATTAACTTTGCCCCGAAAGGAGCCGGCGCGTCAGAATGCTTTTGGATTTTCGCGGATTCCGCCGGAGCTCGGGCCGGTGCTATTTTTCACGGGCGAAAAAGGAATTGGCGCGACGGCGGAACAGCGGCGGTCGGTATCTCAAAAGCGGGCTTGACAATTGAAACTGCCGGGGTGGCGAATCCGTCGCGGACAGCAAACCCAATCGCACAGCGGGTAATCTCAATGAACGCCTCGCATTACGAGGACAAGCCATAATCGGCTCAACGCCGGGCGCGCGTCAAATCGATATCT
The DNA here is from genome assembly GCA_900480045.1 of Eurytoma adleriae. Lineage (NCBI taxonomy): Eukaryota > Metazoa > Arthropoda > Insecta > Hymenoptera > Eurytomidae > Eurytoma > Eurytoma adleriae. The sequence goes on from UXGC01000044.1 coordinate 333,305, forward strand.
CCTCTCGGCTTGGTGGCGGCGCGCCTCTTCCCCGTCATCAAGGGCGACGAGGGCCGAATTCAAAGCCCCGGGGACCGGCGCGGCAGCCACCGGAGAAGCCGCGGGAAATCGGACACGGGCGCACGCGGGCGCGCGGGCAAAGTGCGCGGCCGCGAGTCGATATTTCAGCCCGTAATTATCCCGGCGCGCAACGCGATAGCGAGCCGTGAGCCGTGAGCCGTGAGTATTATTACGCCCCCCGATAATGTACCATACACGCGGCCCGTGTGTCCTAATGTCGCGGCCTTGACTAATGGACGCGCGCCACCGCGGCTGCTGAAGGGCTATTATGCCGGCGCCGTCGGCCGCCGGCCGGCACTGGATTAGTTTCGCTTCAATGGCCGGGGCAAGGTGGGCTCGAATAAAGTGCCATCGGCTCCTGCCCCCTCCTGCCCCTGCCCACGTGTTGCCCGAGACGTCGATGGCCCGCTTCAGCGGATCTCGACCGATTCCGCGAGCCATTCTACCTTCCTGCCTTTGATGCATCGCTACCGAGCGAATTCGATCGCTCACCGAACACGATTTGTCGCTTTCGCTCGCCCAGATCAAGCTCTCTTGTTCATCCGAGATCTCGATACGAGTCACCGTTCGATTCGCTAGATATCGTTGCACCTCGGAACGAAGGAAAATCTCTTTTACTCCAATTCTCCTAATAGGGAGTAATTTTGAAGCTGCAAAACGGAGCTACGGGCAGGGAGGAAAGCTACAAGTGCGCCTGACAAAGGGTACAGCCCGCGTAATTTCGCTCGATCGTACGTTGGCAGGAGAGCGATGAAATATTTTGTCGCAGCCTCCATCCTTCTTTTCCTTCGTTTTGCAACCCTTTCGCTGGCCGGTGCAAAGTCCGGCCTCCGCGCGCAAAACGCTTTGATGGACGGAGGACGGAGGCAGTCGCCTTGCATAAAACTCGCGGCAGTCCCGGCACAAAGGACACGCCGGCACGTGACCGCGAGCACTTCCTGTATTTCGCGCGAATTCCACAGGTACCTAGGGCGAGACCGGTTATATCGCCCCGTACTCGTGCAATTCACTTTCTCCCTCTTTCTCTGCCTCGCTTGCCTTCTCCCTTTCGTTTCCCCTATCGTCCCTTTCTTGCGCTGCCCGGATTGGGTTAGACTCGCATTGTTCTATTCTCTTTATCCCTCTCTTTGTAATCTTATACTTTTGCGCATCAAATTCGATTCTCTATTTATAATTCCTCTTTCGATTCTTCCTTATAAAGGAATACGTATCAGAAAAATTAAATTGTTCATTCTGTGTCTGACTCTCTTAAATTTTCAGTTTTATCTTCTAAAATAAATGCCCAGCCATTACTGGCTTGTGCATTTATTATTTACATCCACTAATGGCAGATCTTAGAGTTGCAACTCAAAACATATAAATTATTTCTCGAATCTACTTTTCTTTCAAATCAATGTGATCAGTAAGTAGAAGAGGTCCGGATTCGGTCAGACGATTTTAGAACGTCATTCCTTTATTTTCCTTACGTTTCAAATACTTAATAAATAACAAATTTATTGAAAAAAAAGTATGTCTACGAGAAGTGATATTGTAAATATTACGTGTTGTAGTAAAAATTACTATGTTATTGCTATGTTGCATACTAAAAATCCTCATAGGTCGAGTCTGTCATTTTCTTATGGTACAACAAATTTTACATTACTTTATTAATTTGTTTACATCAATTTAAGAGATATGGTATTATTTATTTATTCTACTGCAATAAATTGCTATTTATTTTTAAGGGACTTGTCAATCTATAAATAAACAAATAAATTACCTCCGAATTTTTATTTCCTCGGTAGATGCTCTTCGCAGCACTCGGCGTAATCGCTGCACAGTCCCATGGAATTAATTAGTCGCGAATGGAGTGGGCCGATAATCGCGATATTTCGAATGAAATGGGATGAGTCAGCGACTTTGACGCCTGTCGCGCGATTTTCCATTTTCGAGCCTCCCGTTAGTCGCTGCGGCGCCGGCGTTTGCGTACCCTCTCGAAATTCTCGATAAACATCGTAATTACCTAATTAAAACGCTTCTCTACCAGTGTCATCCGCGCTCCAGTAACGTAAAGCGGTAACGCTGCACGTGTAAAATCTACTGTGCGGAAATCTTCCACGATCTATCTTCTTTATTAAAATATCAATTAATTAGTGTTATTAAAAAAATCGAAAAAAAAGAAAAGCTTCTACCCATTTAACAATAAATTGCGGAAATGTTGACAGCTCGCGAGACGATAATCCTGGCCAATTTGAGCGAACGACGAAAGTGAATTTACGAGTGCTGTCGCTTCTTTGAGACGGAAAGCATTTCCGGTGGCATTAGCGCGGGGCAACTTATCATAATTACCATGCGAAATAATAAGAAACAAGCGAGTTGCGCGAGCTTGGCGAATCCGCTTAGAAAATTGGTATGAATCGAGGCGCCTGCAAAGTTTTAAACTACAATAAATCATTGTCACTCCAGTTCCTCTTTAGTCTTTCCTAGCAGGCGCGCAAACTCCGGCAAACACGCGCGACTTTTTTGCCAGCCTAGTGAATAAATACGCGTGAGAGACGGAATGGAGCATTTCGGCGCGCGAAGGAGTCTGAATAAGGGGCGGAGCTGGGGGGAAGGACAAAATCACGGCTGCACGACTCGGAGCTGCTTTGTACGCCACATCCGCATAAATGTGTTTCGCGAGGCCGCCGAGGGTCAACGCGCACGCGAAGGATTATAGAGGACCGCTGCAGTGGCGCAACCTTGGAAATTATCAACTTCCTTCGTTTCACCTAATTATTAGCAATTTCCTGCGCGACGCATTTAATTTTCCAAAATATATAAAGAATAACAAGCGTGTTTTGTGCGCACAGTTCTCCAGTTTGAGCAAAAGCTTTTAGTGCGGGAAACTTAATTTCCAAACATTGTTGCGGTGTCGCGGCGGAAATAAAAGGACGCTTTCGAGCGGCTCGAGTGCTAAAACACCTGCAATTGCCGGAGTTTCGAGGACTTATCATTTCTGACTGGGCCATGTAACGTAAACACGCGTTTTCAGTGCCTCCGGGTGCCTCCCGCAGGAGGGGCGGTCACGCGCGCAACTCGCGAGGGACTGCCCAAGGGAACAATGTCCGTCCGGAACAGGCGCGTGATTTCTCTTATCGCACATTCATTCGCTTAAATAATAGCGCAACTTATGCGCGCAGCGCTGAGCTCGCCTCGCCTACATAGGCACCATTGGCCAGTGCAATTTTGTGCCTCCTCCCTTTTTTGCCTCATTGTTCTGCGCTATGACGCTCGGAGCCCGACGACGTTTTTACCAATTTCGTCGGATTTAACTTTAGAAGCTTCGCGCTCTCTTTATTCGACGTTTCACTTTTTATAGAGTTCCGTCGCTGATGGTTCTTAATTTCGAAGCCCATGTAAAAGCATTGTATTTTACGCGTTTATGTTAAATTCTAGTCAGTTACATAAAAGAAATTTGTTAGAGTTTTTATGAAATTTATTCTTGAATTCAGATTGAGTTAATATTGTGCCGAAAAAAGAAATATTTTGTCTTCTCGTATTCCGAGAGAATTCTTTGTGCAGGGGTGTACGGCAACCGTAAGCGGTTCAGTTTGCTTTCTTTTGCCTGTAGCCGAACTCACAAAATACAGGTAGCTGCCTTAAAGCGCACGTAGTTCATCAAGAGCGGGTGAGAGGAAGCGCAGAAAGAGCTGAGAGAAGAGACGCATTAACGCGCCGAAAGGTCGTATTGAAATCCCAAGGGGCTCCGTCGATATCCCGGCGCGTGCGTGGACCTCGAGCGCGGGGGCGCGGGGGCGTGTGGACGCGCGAGCGAGAAAGAGAGAAAGAGAGAATGAGTGCGACCGCGACGCCGGGAGAGCGCTAATCCCGAGGATTATTCTCTCTGATCCGTATCCAAATATGTGTCCGAGCCTGGCGCGCCACTTTCCAACTTGCTGCCCGCCCCTACTGGCCCATCTCCTGTCCTCTCTTCTTCTCTACGATGTCTCTGTCTGTTGACTTAACTTCACTGTGACACGTCAAATATTAAATTTCAACGTGGTTTTATGCGAGCCCTTAAGTCTTTGCGCAAACGCTCGAGCATTTGCGGAAGATTAATATTAATTCGGCTTCCTCGAAAAATTAGCCTGCATTCAAACAGAACATTTTATTTACCTATGAAACTTTATTTAACTTTATTTTTATCCTTCTTTCTCGCTAAATATTCTAATTACAGAAAACTCCTTTCTGTAATTGTAAACTTGAAGCGGAATGCTAAATTGCCAATAAAAGCTTCTCGGTCAAATATTACCCTCCGTTGCGAAACTCTTTCTTACCTATGTCGATTTTAAAAAGTAAAGCAAAATTTTTCGATTGAAAAGAAAAATCAAATGGTGTTAAATAACTGACCGATTTATCTCCAATCGTTTCTTAAGATATCCCTCTATTTAAATAAGTCATGAACTCTCCATGCTTTAGGCCAGTTTATCTTTAGCGCTAAATTATTTTAACTACGGTTTTTAAACGATACAAAAGCTACAAATGTTTACTCACAAGCGCCATATCAGATTCGTCACGGAATCTGAAAACTGAAGGTAAACTCCAAGATAAATACGTACTTAAAACGTGAGTACGTGTGTGTTATGCCTTACTGCTGCAATTTGATAAAAGTATAAGTCAAAATTAATCACCACCCTTACTGTGTAATTTTCAACTTAAATCTGATAACTGCGTATCCAAGATAAATAAGCTGCAGTCGTCTTTATTTTTCTAACGATATCGTAACCTGCAACATGAGAGCCTTATCAAGAAAGAATATTTTATTGAAATCTAGATTAGCAAAAAAACGTGCTTCACTTTTTTTCTACATTGTAAAGAGCTTTACAAATTAGCGATATACTGTACAGACGTATGCGAATAAACCACGCACGCCTGTATACGTATAAAAGGTCGATGCTCTGGAAAAGAATAAAAAGAGGAATTCCTTGATATGACGGTTCATTCGAAGTACTTCCTGGATTCTTGCAACGTCGCATACGGCACACCGCCGTACTTAAAGTCAATCTAACGAGCTTCCGCCAAAATATCGTGGCTCGCTCGCTAAGGGCAACCAATTTTCCTTGCAAAGAACGTCGTCGCAGTCACACAGAGAGAGAGTGAGACAAATCGAGTAAAGAATAAAGTGGAGCGGGACCGCGGCGGAGAGAAGGAACGAATGATAAGAGAAGTCCGATAAAACCAGCAGAGGATAGGGTAGCAGTTGGGACGGACGAATCCCATGGTGTAACAAACATTAAAAAATGTATGAACGAATGGGACGGGAGAACTTCGGCCTTAATCAAACTCCTAACGAATCGAGAGGAGGCCGCAACCGCGCCAAGTGATTAATTAGCAACTTTTTTAACCAATCATACTCGCTCTTATATTTTGCTCGATGTGCTACTCCTTCACGGTAATTCATTACTTTATCATTTTGACTTCGCGCCTCGAAAAACCATATCTCTTTTTTCGGACATCGGCGGTATATAAACTTTTTTGCCACGACGGGGGATGAAGCTATGAGAGAAGTCAGGGGAAAAAATAATTAGAGTCACGGAATTGAGAGAATGCGTCATGCTAGTCCGGATATTTTCAGGAAGGCCAGAAGCCTGATTAAATTAGATGCGAAAATTTCTGTTTTTTATAATGAAATTCTTTGGGCGATTCAGAGGGAGAGCGAACAGAAAATTTATTGCTTTCAAACTAATTTCATTCCACAAAAAAAAATTTTATTCCCTTCTTTCATCCTTGCTTATTATATTTCTCAAAGGCATTTTACAAAAATAATTATAAGATATAAAAAGCTCTGAAAACCAATGTACTAAGTTTTAAAAAAATTAGTCAGTATAAATATAATGACAAAGTGTTAAATCGTTTTGCCGCGCTAGTAATTAGTCCTGCTTATTAATTAGTCCCTTAATACTATTATTACTCGATATGTCTAATGATGACTTAAGAGACGTAATTAATAGGTCATAGAAGCTAATTCGGATCTCCGATTACCTATACCGCCGACGGTACCATCAAACGTGCCGACGATCGATATTACCTTTTTGAAGATTTTTTGTTGTCAATAATTTCATTTAATTATCGTACAAGTTTATCAGCAAAATCGATGTGAAGTTAAAAATGAAAAAATAAGTAATTGTTTTGTTGATTATAAATTTTAATGCAGTTGATGTACGAGTGCTTGATTGAACGTTTCGTACGTTTATATAAATATATTCCATTTAAAATAGAGGGTAAAAAGAATAAAAGTGTATGAAAAACGTTTTTCGTGCCCCATTCCTTTCATGCGATAAATTCCGTGGAGAGAAATTCGTCATGAAGTGTATATCTTCGGACGGGACAAATATAGACATAAGGCGGCATGCAAGCGAGGTTCGCGGGCCAGCCCGCTCGCAGGAGTAAGCCATCGATTGTACAGACAAAGTAAGTACACGCGTCTTTACACGGTGTGGAAGATAAAGTCAGTCGATACCTGTTGATACTTTGCTCAAATAAAAGTCAAGTTGTAAGGGTGGTGGAGGGTAGGCTAGTGCTTCAAAAGTCCTGCGCGCGCCTCCGTCCATCTTATACTTTGGCGAGTTGCACGCGGGCGCTCGAACCGCTCCTGCCGGCTCCTCCTTCGCGGAAAGTTCGATTCGAGTTCGCGATGTCGATCGCGCGCGCCCCAACTTGCCGAAGACTACGGGAAGCGCGAGAATAACCTTTGCCCGCGGAAAGGAGGACCCGCAAAACAATTCGAAGACAGGATAAACAGATGGTGGATTTGCTGGCCGATCGATAAAAAAGTGGGTGTTCCCAAATTCTCTCGCTAACAAATCAAATTGCAGACACACAAAACGGAGCAGCAAAATCAGTGGCAAAACTGATAAAGTAAGGGGTAGTCTAATAATTTGAGGAGTAAAAAGAGTGTCGCGCTGGCAGAGGGAAAGATGATTAGTTGCATAAGAACGGTGGGCAGGTCCGGTAAAAAAAGGAGGCCGATGAAAAAGGAGAGCTGGGAAGGAGCTTCGAGATAGGTCAAGCCAGGCCAGACAGAGGGAAGATAAAACGAAATGGTGGGCGGCTGGAAGACAAAAGGGAGGCAACAGACGGAGGACGAAGAAAAGACAGAATGGCTCTCGGGCTAGCGCGCTCGAGCGAGCGAGCGACCGGGCGGGCTCTTGCACGGCAAAGTTTGCACAAGTTTCGTGGATACGGGGCGGTGGGCGGCCGGCAGGCGGCGGGCAGGCGGGGAGCCACCGCGGCTGACGGGAACCTCTGTTCTTCCTGGCATTTTATTATTTTAACGGCCCTGTCCCGAGCACACCTTGGCCTCGGGGCGTCGAAGCGAGTCCCTCTTCCCCGAGCGGCTTCTGTCTCCGTCCTTTTTCCTTTCCCGCGGACGAAGAAAAGCGAGCGCGGCCTCTCCAACTTTCCCCGTCTTCCGCTTCCGGCCGCCGCGGCTTCCGAACCGCAAGACAATTTTCCTGTACAACTTCCGCGGCCTGACTGCTACCCCACCCCCTGATGATGAGCCTCGAGCGCCGGACACCCCGCTTATTACCTGCACCTCGGACGCGGATCGTAAAATTGAATGAGCTTTTTTACTACTAACCGATGCTCAATTGCTCGCGAAAGCCATTTTTTATACCTATCAGTTTATCACAACTGGCCTCATATATTTTTTCATATTTTTCGCGAGCAACTTGAATGAATACCTAAAGAACGAGTGCATTTGAAATAATTTTTTTCAACGGTCCATTGTTCCCCGTCATTTTTAATTAAAAAGCCAAGCGGGCGATCGCGCGAAAAGGAATAGTCTCGCCTCGTAAAAGGCAGGATCCGGAATAAAGCGCAGATCCGCATTAAATTGAAGGGGCGCGCTCGTGGGCAAGCCAAACGCAATAATTTTTTTCCGCGCGGGTGCCGCTCGGCAAATGCGCCGATGTATTAAGGTCACGACGTCGCCCGAAATCGGGCCGGCTTCGCGCGCAAAATGAAAGAACCGCAGCGGCGAATCTCGATACACTCGGCCACCGGCTGATGAGAGAGCGCCTAGCGCTTTTCATTTTTGAGCCCTCCCCCTCATATATAAAGATGAAGCCTCGTCGAGCTCATCCACCCCAGACTATCTTTCCGTCTCGCGTGCTCGGTAATCGAGAAGAGCACGAGATGTTTCTTCGCTCCAACGCAGACTCCATTCTTCTCACCTCGCCTCGCCTCCTCCCGCCGACGCCTCGCTCCTCGATTGTTTCGCGAGTTTTAATATCCGAGATGCTCGAGTGGGAACTTGAGGCGCGACCGAACGACTGCGATTCCGCAATTCTGGGAGATCGGTTACCACCTTTTAATTTAGCCTACCCTACGCTTCGAATGTCGGAGCACTAGATGCGCGAGACGAAGAACAACAGCATGATCGCAATTTGTCACGTGTTCATTAGGAAGGAAAGCCTTAATTTTAAATCAGTCTAACTACATCTAAAATAAAAAATAATCTGATTGTTAGCAAATCTGAAACAATGAAACGCAGCGGATGGATAGAATAGAAAGATATGAGTAGAAGCGGGTCCAAATAACCAAATCTCCATTATGGAGTGATCAAAGAATATTGAATATGAATTACACTTGGTAGCATTCAATGCTCTTGGACTCCCGACCTTCTTTTTCTTTCATTATTTTTCATCTTCGCGCATCGCACTGTCTTCTCTTCACTGCTTTCATTCGCGCGTACCTCCATTGTCATTTGACTTTGAATTTCTTATTTTTTTTATTTGGCGCTCTCATTGTGACTCAAGCGTAAGCCTACTGTTTTTCTGATAATCAAGTTCACAACTCCGGTGCATATTTCAATACATTCTTTTATAATGATAGAACTGAATAACGATTATTTTAACATCGTTTTCGAGTATATGATTGAATATTTATCAGTAACGAAATATCATTTTTTCTGTTTCAGGTGAGTATTCAAAATGAGCCCTCAAGCATTTACATCATGGAATGCTGTAAGATAAAATTTATAAGGTAGTTTAGAAAAAGCGAAGAAAACAGAGCAAGCAAGTACATTTATAGAATAGTTGTGCAAGAGTAAGTAAGGGGAAAATGCCGCACAGCGACATTTCGCGAAGCGCGCGATCGCGTTTGAAATACAGCTGCGCGAAATTCTACGGGGAGATTAGAGTCGTGGCGTCGGGGTCTCGTCGGGGAGAGTAAGATGCAAACGTCCTGAAGGATGGGAGAGCGAAGGGGCGAAGAAAAGCCTCGGCATAAAACAGCTCGCTCGACGAGAGAAAAGCCGAGGTATTTGCTCTTATTTTTTTTCGCTTACCAAGCACGATTATTCGGCTTTCGATGCGTGGAAATTATATCTTTTTATTTCTTATATTAAATGCACTTTATTAATTTGCGAGTTCGTTGTAATAATCATAAACATTACATTTATTATTTAAATTTTAACGCAAACGTTGTACGAATCTTTTAATATTTATTACGTACTAATGAAATCAGGAATAATTAATGCCCTACCTTAATTGAAAATTCAAATTTATTACCGAATGCATATAATAAAATAAAAGCAGCAGTTATTTATATTATTGATAAAAAAGACATTATAAAAAAGGTCGTTCTGAGAGATGAGGATGAAAGCGTCGAATAAAAATTTCCTATCAGAGTGCCTAATTCATCAAAGGGCAGAATAGAAGAAAAATTCATTCCCCCGATTCCACTCCGTCGGAATAGAAAGCATAACGAAGCAGGAGACACCGGGGGTGGAAAAAAGAGGCGCGTGAAAATAGAATCTCACGCTGTTGTGCGGTGAGAAATAATAGCCGCTCGTGCGCGATATGATATAGGCTTCGAAGAGGGGGAGGGAGAGAGTCGGACGGAACCGCAATTTTCTATGACGTGAGGCGATCTCACGAGCGACTGATCCGGAAAATAAAACATTTCGGCCTCCTCCCGCCCCTTCTTTTATTAATATTTTTTTCCTCGCCGCGCCAACAAATCGCAATTCCCCCCTTTTTCGGCGCGGCGCGAGCCCTTAATCACGATCGCGCGCTGCCGCGTATAACGAATAGCCGGCCATAACCCCGGAGAAGTGTCGTGACGCGTCGTCGAATCTCCGGAATTTATCGGCAATCGCGCCGGCGCGCTATCCCCGCGGTTACCCGCCGCTTCCCGCCGCTTCCCGCCGGTTTCGCCCGCTGGCTTTCTCATTATTTCACTCTTTCGCTCTTTGTCCATTTTTTCATCTTTCGACTCTCCGCCGCCGACTCTACGCGCTTTCGTCCTCCTTGCATTTTTTCCAATACCTACCTTTCGTCCTTTGCTCCAATCCAATGAATTTGTTAAATTAAATTTGTCGACAAAAAGCCCGCATTATCTCGTCTGTTGGCAACGCTAATGAAATACCTTCCACGTTTTCCTGCACGTATAATTCGCGGGCTAATTCAGCCTTAATAAACTGGCGGAAATCTTTTATTATAAATCTATAAGTCCACGGCGGCTTTGAGCGTGTCGCTCTTCTTCTTGATTTTCTATCCTCTGGGAAAAAGAAGGCGTCCGAGACGATAAACCATCCGCTTATTTGTTCTTCTCTTCCTCTCTCACTTTTTCTTTTATTATTTTTCTTTTACGAGCGACCAAGATTGAGGCTTCCGGATCAATACTAATATTGCAACGACGCGGAGACGAAGAGGTCATGCACCCGGTAACTTTTATGTCCTACCCAACGAGCACTGCTAATTAACTTATTTTTACTGACTTCCGATTCTCCGAATAAAAACTCGAATTAAGATTAATCCCTTCTTGATAATATTGAAGTAGCAGTAACGACATCATTTCTTTCATCCAGCCTTATTATCTATGACTTGAAATCAGTTTGGCTAGATCTTGAATAAAAATTTTGATATACCGATAGTGAGTAAAATAGTTTAAAATCAAGTGAAAAATATTGAAAATAACTGTTGGTTTAATTGAACATTTGCACCGTTTCGAATACTAATAGCAATGTAATAAAATGTGCAGCCTTCGGCATGCGAGGAAATGGCATAATTAATAGAAGCATTACACAATAATGATTTAAATAATTAATTTGACGTTAATTGCCGGGCCGTCAACAATTCTCGGTGGAACATTTTTAATTAGAATTTCGCGTCCAATCGGGCGTGCTTCGCGCCGTTCGAGCTGCCAAAGCCATCGGGCAACTCGTAAATTGTTAATTTGCACCTTTTCGTCCTTGAGGAAATTTATCGTGCTCCTTCCCCCTCCATCTTTCTCTTTCCAACCCTTTACAGCCGGTCTTCCTCGAGCCAGCGCCGCGGCCGCTCGGCCTTTTAACCATCAGCGCGTTGTTCCTCTCTTTTTCTTTCAAAGTGCCCATAAAAAAGCGTCGGCCGCTCGCTCCCACTCTCTCTCTCTCTCCCACGACGGTTAATTTATGCACCGATTCTTTATTGGGTCAATTCGCCGCACGATCTTCTGGAAAAATCAATGGCCGGACTATAATTAAAAAGGCTCGTTTCTCGCATACAAAATAGAGCAGACGACGACGGCGGTGGCGACGTCGACGACGCGAGCGCCCGTCACTCCGCAGCGCAACGTAATATCGACTTATTTATTTCGTCCCTTTCTTTTATATCGCTTCTCGTCCTTTCCAGACCTTCCTCCCATCTCTTTCAGCGCGTTTTCAGCGCGTTTTCAGCGCGTGCTCTTAAAGAAAATTCCCTCTCTTTCTCTCTTTCCCTCGTTACCTTTCAAAAATAATTTCATATTTCTGTGTTTTCCAATTTTTTTCTACCTTTTTCGTGCGCTTCGGCTTTTTATACTCCTTCTTTTAAGCCAGCCACACCTTTCTGGAGCGCTTTTGTTATAGAAAAATTTTACGATGAAAAACTAGCCTGCAATATATTTATAAAAAAGCTTGTTGTATATTTATAACATGTATTGATAAAAATGTATGCTGAAAGGGTACTATTCTTTCTGCATTGCATTCTTTTATGCAGTGTATAAGCAGCGCCTTCTCATTATTTTTCTCATTGAAAGTAAATAAACAAAAATTGGTAACAAAAAGAGGTACTGCGCCGCTAATTGAAGAATAAATACTTGGTTGATTTTATCTTTAAGAGACGCTGGCCAAAAGTGCTTTGCTACGGAAGCAATAGAAGTTGAGTTAAAATGAATTTGGTATAAATAGGAATGAATGGAAGATCCATGCGGTTTGAGTGTGCATCAGTCAGCTCGTTGAGGCCATCCATCGAAAGCTGAGCAGAGCGATCAAAGCCCGAGTTCGCTCATCGAGCTCCTAAAACGTGTAATAGACTTTATAACTTTCCCTCCCCCCTCCAGTTTGCCCAGGAGAGAAGCGTGTCTCCTTGGCTCCCGTCCCTCCCTCTCCCCTTCTCTACCCCTTCTCCACCCCTTCCCTCGTTCTCCACCTTTCCGCTCGACGCCGTCCTACTTACGTTCCATCATAAAGCCATTATTACCGATCCTCCGTCGGTCGTTTCGTGCGACGAGAATCAGGATGTGACCCGGAAAATGTCTCGATGGCGGCTCCCGACTCCGCTCCTCGGTTCCTCGGTTCCCCGGTTCCTCCACTCTCATTGGCCCAGCGCGACGTCAAAAGCCAGCCGTCAAAAGCAAGCCGTAAACGCGCCTCGAACGTTTAATAATAAAATGAGAGACACCGGACGATTTCGCGAGGCGCATCAAACTCCGCTGTCGCGGCCGCCGCGCCCCTCGCACTCGCCGGCTCTCCAATTTGTTGCACGCCCGGAAATTACGCCGGATTATGTCCAACTGCCTCAGCGAGTCCGTTCCTCTCATTCACACTATGTTTCAGCCAGGTAACCTTTCTTCTTTTTCCTCGTTATTTTTTTAAATTTAGAAATTAACGAGCGAATCTGCAGAGTTGTGCTCCTCGAATATCACCGGTTAATCTCGGTGAATGTGGAAAGGGGCGATATAGACACATCGAGGTTGCCGAGTAAAGCCAAAATTTTCGATTTGAGCGATAGGTTTGCGCGTGGAAAACGCCCCCCTAGTCCCCCTGCCGTCGCGCGATCCAAAGGGTTAACGACCAGAGTCCACACGGCCCACGGAGCATGGGCGCAGTGCAACACAAGCAAGATTATTACGAAGATAACCGGAAAATTAACTGCAAAACGCTTCGTTTAGCGACCTAGCTCGCTCTCTCCCTCCCGGGGTAATTTTAATAACGTATTTATTGCTCGACCACCCCCTTTTCCGCTTGTGCGCCTCGCTCGCCACTAGACAAAAGCCCCCGTCTGCCTCGCCGCCGGTAAACGGGAACAGATAACGTTCGATTTACCGTGCTTTATTCAAAGAAGAAGAGCTCGCCGCCGTAAGCACCGAGGCGCCGCCGACCCGCCGATTTTACCCTCCGCCTTTCTCTCTCGCGCTCTGCCTTTCTCACTCTGCGCGCAAACACGAGCTTTTCATTCGCCGATATTATGATATTATTTCACCGGTTTTGTTTATGCCCCTTTGCCGCCGGCGAATGTTGCTGCTTTCTTTCCCGCAGACAATACTGCCGCGCTGCTCAACGAGTTCTATCAATGACTGCTCCATTATTGCTGCCTCTTGTTGCACTTTTAGAACATTTCAATGAGAGCCGGCTATGTAGCCGTGTAGTACAACTCGTACTCGTTCTGCGCCGATTCTACCTATTACGTCATGTATCGCTCTGCTGATTTTGAGCTAAGAAAATTTACCTGAAAATGGAATTGGCCAAAAAAGTTTGGCGCAGATAAGCTCCGATGCGCACCTCCGTCATTTGAATCGGCACCTTTGGTGCGCACGCGGGGAGGGAACGAGTCTGCGCGCTTTTCAACGATGAATGGCAAAGTTTTATCTTCGCGCGTGATGTACGGCCAAGTTGCGGGCCGGCCTTTCTTCCTTAGCGCTCGCTTGACACAACACGTAGAGGCGACCCGGTGCAAGTCGGAAGCGCGCGGGACGCGGAAAATCTACGAGATGTCTCGCCGACTTCCTTCCTTCCCGACGCCCCCTCTGTCCGTAGCTCCTTTTTTCGCGAAGCTCCTTTTTTCAAGGCCGTTTCTTCTTATACTAGACCGTCTTATTTCCTTTTCATACCTCCGCCCCGCAGGCCCCGCAGGCCCCGCAGGTAGCAGTTACCCCGGTGCTCTATTTTTCCGCAGCCCTCTCCATTCTTCTCGCTTTACCGGCATTTCTTTGCCTTCCCTTCTCCGCTCACCTTTTTCGCTTCGCCTTTTTCCAACCTCCTTTTCTTCGCTCGTCCCTTAATATCTTTTTCCACTAGCGAGACGGCTGATATTTAAGTTTAATTGCTTTTCTCGTCTCTCGACGCCTTAAAATTTGGGGCTTCAGCTTGCGCGGACCGATTGCCAGGATTAAATTTAATGCCTACTTTTAAAAGATTCAATACGAGACTGAGGAAAAATGCAAAAATGTATACCGAAAAGAGCAAAAAAAGAGAAGAAAGCGGGAAATAGAGGGAGAAGGAAGAAAAGAAAGAAGAAAGAAGAAAGAAGGAAGTAAGGAGAGGTGAGCCGCGGCAGCGAGGTTAGGAGTGCAATCAGCATTTACAACTCGACCGGAAGTTTCGTCTCGGCCACGACTGCCACGAGAAAGAAAGGAAGGCGGGGAAGAGGGAGCGAGAGAGTGGAAGTACCCGAGTTGGGCAGAGTGCGCCATCACCATCAGCGCGCGCTCGCGCTCGGTGCTTTATTATCATATGTTTTTACTCGGTACTTCCATCGAGGACACCCTTTCGCAGTTTTATTCGTCCCGGCAAAATTTCTGCCCCCCCTCGGCCGACCGACCCGGCCGTCCTTTCTCATATTCCCATCTCCTTTTTCCTTTTTTCCTCTTTCCTTTTTCTTTCGCTGTTTTCCCTCCTTAAGAAAATGACGCGCGGCTTCGCACTTTCCCACACTTTTCCGGACGAAAGAAAAGTCGCGCGCCCCGGCGGCCGCCGACGCCCGCCGAGGCGGTCGATCGAAATTCAACGAGCGCAAGAGAGAGGCCAGACTCGAAGAATTGGAGAAAAACTCGCACCATTATTTCTTGCTCGTCTCTGGACTTTATCGATCTAGTCTTTAAAGAGATGAGCTTTTTTCCGCGATGTCCTACTTAACGAACTTTCCAAACTCGCTGAGAATTTTTTCCAAAATTTTCTTTGAATTATTAACTAAATAATCCGGGAGGCTTCTGTATAGTTATAACATTTTAATAAATATTTTAAATTTTTAAACAAAAATGTAGAAAATATTAGTAAACTTTCAGGTTATTATTTCAATATGAATTCACCAAGAATTCTCATAAATACAACTACAGCAGTGGAATTATTTCTATGTGAAATGTGCAAAATTTCTCGAATATTATTTTCCGAAATACTCTGTTACGCAAAATGAAAAATATTTACTTTTTCACAATAATTTGATGTATTTTTATCAAGAAAATTTTTCTGCACAAGTTCTTGTTGTGTGGCTGATAATGAATGAAATCCGGTTCTTCCTTTATGCCGTAGTCCCCCCAAGGCGGGCAAAAGACGCGTCAAAATAAAGGCAGCGCGTGTAGGCGAAAAGCGAAGAGAGAAAAGAAAGCGATAGTCGATCTAATCTCAGACTCGGCTTCTCGCTCGATCTGACGTACACAGGTTCGATCAACGCAACCTCAAAGCCACTTAATCCTCTTAGCGAAGCCGCACATCAGGCCGCATTTCGTTTCGCGCGGGCACAAAGGCACCGAAAGTTTCGAGCGCGCGCGTGCTAGCATCGATTGACATGCTCGGGAACCCTGTAAGCCGGCTTCCAACTCGTCAAGACGAAATTGCGTCTTGGCCACCGCATTTTTGCATTTTCTTTTCGTGGAATCTGCAATCATTGCCACTAGCTCGCAGCGCAACGTTCCCCGGCGCTCCTGCTTTACTCGCGGAAATTTCGATCTCGTCGATATCTCAAGTGGTACCTCTCGTGTTAATCCATGAAACATCTCTTAATTACCATTATAACACTCACACATCAGCCCTCGCAATCTTTTTCCTTGCTAATCAACTGCTCTCTTCTCCATTTAACCTTTTATTCGGATCTCAGGCACAGCGACGAGCCTTAATAAGTAGCTTACGGATCACGCGAAAATACAAGTGGTAGACAAGCCATTCGCTTCTAATTGTGTGCACTCCGACGCTTGTGTGGCTGCATTTCCAGAGTTTTCCCCTTCCCTTTGCAACGGAGAAAGCTACGATTTCACCTGATGATAGTTCATCGGGGTTAGCGGGCGAAAATGCTTTAATCGTATTACTGCCTAATCTCACGTTCAATGGGTTATACTAGAGAATACTAGTTACAGCATTTACGAGCTGGCCGGCTTTCTAAGGACAAAACTAGTTTGCTTTTGGGCTTTGCTTATAAACTATTTTCGTATGCTTCGTCTCGCCTGACTTACTTCTAGTACCTTAACTAAAGTAATCTTCAAAATAATGTTCTTAGCTTCTACGGACTTTAATTAATTCGTAAATTAAATTCTGCTTAAATTTTTTATAATTTAATGTTTTCAAAAATAAATTCCAACCTAGTTTATTTTTTCAAGATGCAAATGTACTAAAAATACCGAATAATGAAACAAACTAGTTTTTGTTTAGCATTGCGTATATGAAAACAATTTCTAATGTTTTGTGCATTTGGTGAGCCCGAGGGTTGACACTCCTAGTTAGCTGATCAAAAAGAAAATATGCAAGAAATTTTAATAAAGCTCAACTGCTAATCTATTGGCAGCGCTTTCTTCGTATGTTTCGGCTGACTGAGCACTCGTAGACTTGTACACGTTTTCGAAAAGATTCTCGAAACTGGACGACCTCACAACCTTCGCCAACATTTTACGCAAACGAACTGCCGTCGGATAGAGATATATGAATGGCAGGAGGGGTAGAGTTGGTGGAGGGGGAGGGGGCGAGAGATAAATTCGTCCCGACAATTAGTTCGCGCTCGGCAGAGTGCACTTAGCGAAAAGTAAGCAAACTCGGTTTCTCGCTTCCTCTTTCAGCATATTGCACTCTCTCGCCTACACAAATGCCTTCCACCTCCTTCGCCCAGCCTATTTTTCTTTTCCCCTCTTCCATGTCTCTTAAATTTCTCTCGTTTCTCTCTATATCGACCTCACCTCGCTATCCTTCTTCCTTTCTTCTTTGATTCATATTCACCTTCAGCTCTAAAGTTGTTTTCCTCGCTAATTCTTAATGACTTATTTAGTTGGAATTAACTTTCATTTTCAACAGTTGATTCGAATTTTTCGAATTCTAAGAGAAAAAAAGTAGGTGATGCATTTAAATTGACTTCTGAATCCGACGGAATTTTGCGGCAAGTAGGAAAGTCGGAAGGAAGGCCACGCGCCGCAGCTTGAGCGATGATAAATGAAGCGAGTGCGGGTCGAAGCCAAAGCCGGGTGAAAAAAAGCACTCAACGTAGCGCGATAACTTTTAAACGCAGCGTAATTTGATTAAAATGGACCTGACGCTACCGCCGACCGACCGGATCGAAACATTAAGAGGCGAGATTGATGAAACTCGATTTAGGCGCACGCTCGCTCGATTATATCACTGCATCGTACGGATAAAGGATAAGCGACGTCGGTTCAAGTGGAATTTTCAACTCACCCCCTTGGGCTCCTTTTTTTCTCGCGCGCGATCCTTTCGTCCTTATCGCCTTGCCCCTGCCGTTGTATTGCGCGCGTACCTCGCGCTGCTCGCGAGTCGACCGACGCGGTATCGCTGCAAGCTAACGCGCGCTTTCCGCCACCCCCTCTTCTCCCCTCTCCCTGACTCGTGTAATTAATGAGTTTTAGCCGGACGATAAAGCCGAGTCTCGGAATGTTAAACTTTAGTCCTTAAGAGGACCGGCCGAGACGAGGGTCCCTCTCCGTTTGACCCGCCGTGGGGAGGCATGACAAACCCGCGATTTTGCCAATTTCCCGCCTCTTCTTTTTCGTCTTTTTCTTCTTTTTCCTCTGCCTTTCGTCTGGCGATGAATCGATGCCCCTATTATTGTTGGCCCTGAGCGTGCTCGAGCCGACTCCCAAAATAGACTTTTCCCCGCGTCCAGATTTATGTGTTTCGCAGCTTCGAAAAAATCATTTACCTCAACTAATCGCCAATATCATTTAGCTAATGTCGCCAAGTTCACTGCTTCTTTTTAAAAACTTTAAAATTTTGCATTTCCTTTTTCAATTTCCCTCTTGAATGCGAATATCAATAACGACTAATTTAGTATTTTCAGAGGGGAATTTTTTCATTTTTTGTCATAAATGCGGCAGAGCACTTGGGTGCAACATTCAAAAGATAACGGAGATAAATTAGAAAGGCATATGTCGCTCGCATTCGTGATTACACTCGAGCGCGCGCCGGCAGAAGTCGTTTGTCCCCGTCGATAATTTTTCCTCGATTCACCTCAGGATAAGGCGCGGGCACCGGCACAATAGAAATATATATTCGCTGGGGAAAGGCGCTTGATTTGAAATTCCTGAGATTTATCGCGTCAATATCCTCCGCGCATTAATTTATGATTTCGAGGCCGAAGCGCGCGAGAACAAAGCGGGAAAGGAAACGCAGTAAAGTGTCTACCGACCGTGGATGCCGCAATACTATTTCGTTACTTTTTCCACTGGCCCTTCAAATCGCATGCGTAAAGATATTCAACTAAAAAAAAAGAATAAGAACAGCATTCTTCAAATGCCAAATGTTATTTTGTAAAATTTGAAAAACTATCTGCGGTTAAACATGCGGCAATTATCCGCTAATTTCTCTTCCTTCTGAGGCTTCCTCGCTATATCTACAACTGCCCCTTTTTCCTTTTTATTTTCGCTCTTTCTCGCTCTGTGACCGCCAGCGGTTTTCGTCGCCTCTGTGTGTGCCTTATATTCCGCATTTTGATTGATCGCGTTAATTACTCGAGTTCCTAATGCAGCGCTCGTAGTCGGGTCTGGCGACACCAACGACAGATGGAAAAATAAAGTACCGACGTAAAAGGGGGAGTTAGAAATGTTGCGGCAAACTAAAATTGGCTAAATGAAGATAGATAATAGCCAGGACTTTTTTAATTTAAGTCGAGTTTATCCCACGGCATTTGCGATTGAGAATTCGTTTCCCTTGCTTTTTGGAAGAAATTTATGCACTTTGCGCTCCTTGAACTAGTGAAAAAAGGATAGCATTACGTTGCCTTTATTCGTTTTTTTTTAACGAATAAAACTACTTTTCAGTACTTTTGCACTTTTCTTTTTTTAAAATTGCGGTAAGCAATGAAAAAAAGCGATAGGATGTTAAAAGAAAAATTTTTCGCGTGCGATATCGATAGCATCGATTCGTATTCACGTACGCGAGTGAAATAACATGAGCGACTTATGAAATTATTTTCTTTTCGCCGGTTCCGCCTGAAGCGAAAACAAAGAGAGGTAGCGAGAATCTCCTGAAAAGTATCTTGACTAATGGCATTCAGCGTGGAATTTTCGTGCGAAGGAAATCTGGATGGGCTGTACACGTCGATTTATTGCGGCTGAATGAAAGAGAGAGAGAGGGCGAATGGGAGAAAGCGACAGGGAGAAATCGATAAAATCAGAGGGAAACGAGGCTCAGACTTTTCTCGCTCGGTAAATTACAAAGCGGCTTGCGGTGCTCACGATAGCAGCAAAATTTGCGATAGCTGCTTCTGCCGTCTGTTGACGGGTTTCCATTTGAAGAGGGACGCGCGATATCTTCTTTTAAAGTCTTGCTATTCTCTTTTTTGTTCGGCCGCGAAAGGGTCTCTTTTACAACACAACTTACTTTACCATTGTTATTCTTGCTTTTGCAATTAATATTTGCATATTTTTCATATTAAATTCATCAATTCATCTTTATACTATTCAGCAAAGTAACTCAAAAAATACGACGAATAATATTCCAAATTAAATCTTGCAAATAATAAAACATGTTTATATTTGTTCAAGAATTCTTTAAAAAGGTAGTAATGCACGCACTACCAAGATAAATATAAGAAAATTTTACTGATATTTTCTTTGCATTCGTATTACCCGAGTAATGTTCTGCATTTAATTTTATTTTTCAAATCTTCTATCTGTACAAACGTAACTTTTAACTGAACAAACAAGTGCATAAAACAACATACTGTAATGTAAGGTGTGTGCCGTAAGATGTCAATTTCCTCATTGTGAAGAATATGCAAAAATTTATTTAATTAGTCCATTAAGTTTTAAGGTAATTAAATTGGTTGAAGCATAATATTTCTTTTCTCCGAAAAGAGAAATGCAGGAGTTGAAAATTTTTCAAAGGGAAAACTATACGGCGGCGAAATATATATATACATCGAGCCCGATATCACAAGCGGTAATCAGCACCTTCTGTACAATCTTTTATCAGCTCGCAAAAGGCTGGAGAAAGCTAGAGGAGGTAGCGAA
Source organism: Eurytoma adleriae (assembly GCA_900480045.1). NCBI lineage: Eukaryota > Metazoa > Arthropoda > Insecta > Hymenoptera > Eurytomidae > Eurytoma > Eurytoma adleriae. The sequence goes on from UXGC01000044.1 coordinate 353,798, forward strand.
ATGAGCGCTTGCCGCGAGAATTTTCTCCCATCCCGAAAGGAGACGGAGAAATAAAAGCCGCTGCGTAATAAAGCGGGCGCGCGAGGGAGGGTTTGAAACGAGGTTCTTTAAAATTTCAGTCCCGCCGCGAACGAGCAACCGAGAGGGAGAGGGGTGGGGGAGACAGATCTGAAGCATCGCCGCCGAGAGAAGAAAAATATTTTATTTAACCTCCGCGTGGGACGTGACTATCGGCCGTACGTGGCGGCGAACACAGGGCGAACCAGCCAGAGCGGCACCCAGAAAGCCAGCGGGAGAGAGCACGAGAGCGAGGCCGGTGGGAGTCGAGTCCCTAATTTCGAGCGGCAGCGGCAACGGCCGCACCGCTGGAATCTTAATTGTGAGGAAGAATTCGGGGATGTCCGGCGCGGATCGCACTGTGCCGAATAATAGTCGCCGGTAGGGCCGAAGCTCGAAGCGAAAGAGAGAAAGAGGGGCGAGGACTGCTGCCGCCGTTCCGTTACTACCGCACGGCGAATTTCTCTCCACTCGAGCGCCCATGAAACATCCAATTTATCCTCTCGAAAAGAAAATTCGCGCGCTTCTTCTCGCCTTTCTGATGTCTTTTTTATCGCACTCGTACATTGCTTTTTCTACTCTCAACCGATATGAAGGCACGAATATTTATTTACGTATTCTCAAATGATTAAACTTGCCAATCATTGAAGAAATTTGGAGAATCGATTTTGAAGGCGCCTCGTTTGAAAGAGCGTCATCCAATTGACAGAAGCGCAGAGTTGCCGGTGTCCAATTTGAAGATTTAGCAAAAAAAATGGAAAATTCGAAGGAGAGCGGGGTAGAAGAGGAGGAAAGGCGAAAAGCGAATGAAGCGATAGCGAAGAGAAGGACGGGGGAGGGAGAATTTCGAATCCCGAATTGTCATGAGTCATGAGAATTCCGAGACTAAGCCCGAAGCCATCTACGGATATCTCTAAAGCGAGGCGAGATCCCGGCGCTATAGGAAGGCGTGCAGCCTCGGTAGATACCCATTTCATCCACCTTTTCTTTTTACAGCCCCAGCCGGCTCTCACCTCGGCCTCTCGGTCTCCCCCTCGCTCTCTCTTTCCACGGCGCTGTGACTCCGTCGCCTCCTTCCTTTTTTATCCTAACGCGATCAGCATCCGCGCGCCCGAGAGCTCGTTCGAGCCTGAGCGCGTGAGCGATGCGCGTAAAGTGCCGCCTGCCGCGGCGTCGCTCTCTTTCTCCCTCAAAGGGGGAGAGGGGCCGGGAGGCGGAGACGAGCGAGCTGCTACGTCGCTTAGAAAGCAATCGATATGACGGAGGCTACCGGTGCACACGCAGTAAAAACCTAACGCGCCGCGGAGCCGTGGAGCCGCCTCCAGGAAAGGAGGGCAAATTTTTTTGAATTAGCTAACCGCCCGCCGACACTCCCCGAAGCTCTGCCCCCGCTTAAATTCCGAACCGCTGATAAAGTTATTTCCTTTACGGCGCGGAATCTTCAATTCTTAAGATCTTATTTCCAGAAAATAAAAGTACCAATAAAAGAGCCCCAAATATTTACTGAAAGCCGCCAGCCGGGCACAAAAGAATTTTCAATGGACCATTTTATTCCCCATAAAGTACACACAAAGGCCTAGATTTCTATTAAAGCGACATGATATAAGGCAATATCGACGGGCGAGGCTAATAAATCTCGGCGCCCCTTGTCGCGGTGCACGGCGTCCCGCGGCCGAGCCTCTCCATCGATAAACGAAGCCATCGGGGCCACTTGGACGGCTCGGCTCGGCCCCGTCAGGCACCTCGGGCGCGACACTTGAAACGCGATAGCCCGGGGCCGGAAATCGCCCCCGGCGCGAATTATGTACGGAAACAAGAAGCCTCTTAATCGACGTGTTTATCGCGGGAGATTATCGCCCCCACCCCCCAACCCCGCACCCCGCTCCCGCTTTTTCACTCCCGGCAAAGCGAAGCTTTATTTCCGGCAACAACGACCCGGACGATTACAGCCGCGTGCGCAGCCGCGCCGGGATGCCTGTTTATTTTAAGTGCCCGCCAGCGCGTAACGCCACCGTAACGACGAGAAAAAAGCTCGACGGGGCTTTTTAGGATAATTTATCGCTTTCACGAGTCGGCCTCACGTCATATTGTACATTTGGCCCTCGTGAAAAATTTCTTCCCACTGCCCTGCCCTTTTTCGCTTCAATTTTCTTTCCAACAAATAACTAGCTCGTACATTACTCCGATGCTACACCTGTCTGCCCAAACCCGAACTTTACTACTTATACAGACGTATGCACGATTTCAAACAGCAGCTACGCTCTAAATCTTCTAAATATCATTTACTACATTCGAGGCAAAGTTAAACGTTCCTTTGGTATTGTTTCTTAAGCAAAGACGCCAAGAAAAGATTTAGAATTCTCGTGAGCATTGCTTAAGTAAATCCTCGCTCTAATACTGCGCACTCGAAGAATAAACGCTTTGCTCCGAATGAGTTCGATTAAAAGTAAGCGAGAGGAAAAAACAGGTATACAGGAAAGGAAGCCGTCGTGAAGCAAAAGTGCGTCGTACGTATTTGTCCGACGCACATCAGCTGATGTGCGAGAGCAGCGATCCTTAAAGAGGAAGAATCGAAACGCCCCAGCGCTCAACTCGATACAGAAGATTGAGGAAAAGGGAGAGGTCATTTTCTTTCTCATTTTGGTGGTTCCCATTTGTTTTCATAACATAACTTATTGCTCACGATTGTATATTTCAGTACCAAAGTCTCTATTTACCAAAACATCAATTCCCACTAAATTCCCTTCTCTTGTTTTTGCTTATAAATTCTAAAAGAACTATGCTCTTCCTCGGAGATGAGGCGCTAGTCTAAATAAATGGACACCTCAAACTTGCCTTCTAATGTATTACAAAAATGCGTTTTATAAGGATTTGTCTTTAAATAATTTTAAGATTTGTCAAGGCCCGAATTGTTTTTAAATTGAAGGAATACCATCCTCGGGCATAGATATTTTTTACGAAAAGTACAAGTATAATACCTCTAGTATTGTGCGTTAAAGGCGACCCAACAATTCAGTGGAACAAAAGCTTTGGGGAAGAAATTCGTCGCCGTTGTCTTTCCGGTATGAAGTCATTCCTCTCTTGCGCCTTTCGTTGGCCGGAAAAAAGATTTCCCTGGCGGTACTTGTACAGAAAATATCGCATGCGGAAGATGCCTGTTAAATGCTTCTTTCTTATTTACTTTTCTGCATAAATAATTGTTTACTATTTTTTTTTTGTTTAAATTATACAAATTCAGATTACCTGAAAAATAATTCTACATAAAAATACAAAAATGAAACTTAAAAACTAAGAATACCAAATTCATTGTATTGTTTAATAATAAAATGTTTACATAAAAAGAAGCAAAATTTGAAAATAGTTAATATCTACAAACACTTGATACTTGTTCCATATTGTAAATAATCTAACATGCTGTACACTTAGCTAAGAAGGGAGATCCAACTATTGCGAGCCATAAAAAAACTAAAAAAGGTTAAAAGAAAGTAAAAGTAAAAAAGGAAAAAAGTAAGAAAGTAAACAAGGATATGGGGAAAGGGGAGAAGAATAAAGAAAGGTCGAAAGCAAGATGTAGAGAGGGAGGGAGTAAGAGGGTGATAGTGTAGAGAGCGAGGGAAGGGTCGAAAGAAAGTAATACATTTGGCGCGATTAAAGAAAGCTCTCGAGGCTCTTGATGGGGCGTAAACCTCCGTTAATTGTCGGGCGCCCCGTCGCGGGCTTCCCCCATATAACCGTCGTCGCGCGATTAGACGACAAAACAGAGGAAAAGGAAAAGGAGAAGACGGCGGAAAAGGAAAAGGAGCGAGATAGGGAAGCGGAGTGGGGGCCTTGGGGGACAAAGAGAGGAGGGAGTGAGGGAAGACGCGTTGCAACAATGGGAAAAGGGACGAGCGACGGCTTACTTCTTGTCGTCCTGACCCCGAGCGCGCGGACGTTTTATCGTTCCGTAACTCCCGCGCGAAAACGTTCCGTGTCGTAAAGCTTGCTTTTATGAGAAGAGGCCGACGAGCGAAATTTCACCTTTCTTAACGCTCTCGATTTTTAAGGATGGAACAGTGAAATGTTGCTTGAAAATTTCAACAAGACTCGATTTTTATTTGCCTTTTAACGCGACCCGCCTCACGGCCGGAGCACGCGCCAACTCTAGCTGTTGGCGAAAATTACTGCTCTTTCAAAATTTATAATTCATCATAATTAACCTACTCTTAAATTAACTTTTATTTCATGTCATAAGAATTGAAACTATTCTATTTTTTACTTTCAGGGACTGCAGGGTCGTGAGGGATCCACAAACGATGAAATCCAAAGGTTATGGTTTCGTTTCCTTCGTAAAGAAAGCGGTAAGTTTCTTTCAATATCATTTTTCTAAGTATAGACCATACTAAACTAATAGAATTTTTACTAATTTCAATCAATGTCCAAAACATTTTTAATTTTTTCCATGATTCATTATCTGCAATTAACTGCAGCTAGAACAATGTATCAGCAAAATAGGAAACTAATAAAGCAATATATTATGCGTTTGAAACATAATATCTTTTTCAGATGCAAATATGGCTCTTCCTCTCTCGAGGTTTTACCCATCATATACCTAACCCAATGTATTAGGTGTATCTAGATAGCACGAGTTTGATCAACAAAGAACTCACTATAGCGCTGCTTGGAATCTTTCGCCTTTTTTCTTAAAGCAAATTAAATTCAGGCTTCGGGGAGTACTTCACTAGAGAGTTACGTTACAAGGGCCTACTATCATGTTTGAAAAAAAAGTTTTACCCCCATCTCGCTAATTAGAAAAAATACACACACCTCGTTAAATACATTGCAGCGTCAATTATTACTCATTGATAAAACAACAACACCGAAGAGAAATAATATTTTTCAACAATCCACCCCCGGGCCATTCACCAAAGCCTCGCTCCTCTTTTTTCCCCAAGCCCGCTTTCTCGCCGACACGAGCAGCCAATTCATGGTGCACCAATAATATTTACCCTCGTCGACAAGCTGGATTTTGTTTTGCCGCTCGAATGATAATTCGGAAAACCGAAATTTCAATTTGAACCAGCTTTCGAAAAGGCGTCCCGCATGTTTTATGCAGAAACGCGTGAAAGCGGGCTTGGCGATTCGTTCCCCAGGCGACGCATCGCGAAAATCCGGGCCGCGCAAATCCGAGGGGGCCGATATTAAAACGATTATTATTATTCGATAAAGCGCTCAAGCGGTGCTGCGAAGTCGACGACGTCAATCCGGGCCCTCGTTTACGGACCGTTTACGGAAATTTCATTGTCGCGTATAGCTGCCCGTGCGAACCCTCGAATCTTTTGCACTTTCGTTTAGAGTCATATTTTTTACATTAATGATTCTTGGCATATTATAAATTTAAATGTAAACTATTTTTTATCATATCACCCAAATTATTATTATACTGGTGCTTAACACGAAGTAAGTTAAAAGTGGAGAAACCTAAAAAATGGTATTTATACCTGTGCGACTCAAAATGAAGGAAAAAAAAGGAAATCTAATCAACATTCAGTCGAGCTCGAGCTTTTCAGAAAAAGCCTTCCTTCACGAGGCAGCGATAAATAAACAATTATCCCTCGCGTAATTTACGAGAGCCACAAGAGATTTACGAGGGCCGATTACACGTAAACCGTCAAAACGCTCCTGCCTCGGTTCGAAAGCTGCCTCTTAAAAAAAGCGAGCGCAAAAAATGGGCCGAGAGAGGGGGGAAGGGAGGGGGTGGACGCACGTGCAGCGCAAGGATCGATCGACGCGGGCGAAGAAAAGCGGGAGGCGGAAGCCGGCCATTCGGACGGCGGAAGTGCCAAGCGGCGCGGTCAGCGTCGCAATTTAGATCCGCGCTTCCGCCGCACCCTGGCGACTCGCTTCGGGGATGAAGTTATAGGGGCTCCGAACGCGCGAATTTTTCCTGCGGTCGCGGCGTAAACATGCAAGAGGGATCGCGCGGACGAGCGTGATACGCCACCGCCGGGCTCGGACAAAATTTCCTCTTGGCTTTATGCGTTTTACCGAGCCGTGGCAACTTAAATTACCTTTAAAAGAGCTTCTCGTTGGTGCAATGATTTTCTAAGCTCGTTCCTGTCAGCAAAAAAATTCCAATTCAAAGTTGGAACGTTTTTCATTTACGTGCCTGCTTATTTGCACGGCACTTTTGGTAAATACCCTATTACCTTCTTCATTAAAATGATTCATCGCTAGATTTGCATTTGTACACATTTATATAATTATGAATAATTATTAGTCGCAGTAATGAAATGAATCTTCCCGCTACTACTCGCGTAAACATTACAATTTTTTCCTTTTCTCCACATAAATAATACATGCATTAGTGACATTATTCAGGTGAAATTCGATTTGCGGGCAATATATTACTAGCCAGTAATCATGATTACAATCCGACAATCAATTATTTAATGTTTACTTAACGGCAAATTATTATCATGATTATTATTAGAAACGGCGTAACAATCATAGAAATGAATAAACAATGCCAAGTGAAAACAGTTAAATCAAAGCCAGGAACGAAATGCCCCCGAAGCGTGCACTTTTACCTTGCCCAGTTGCCCAGCTGCCCCCTCCGCTCGCTTTTATCGCCGATTCCTCTTTCGGCCCTTTCGCTTTCTCATTGCCCAGACAGCGGGAAGCAAATTAAGGGAAGCCTTTGTTTGCCAGAATCGTTAAACTGCGCGAGCGCGCGCCCAGTCCGCCCGCCGAGAAATCGACTCGTCACGATATTCGCCCTTTCAATTATACCTGCCTACTGCCTACGGTACACGTACGAGGGCTGCGTTTCGCCGCCGGCTTGTGTAACTCGGGCCACATTTTTTCCCCGCCTCGCTTCCCACTGCTACCGTCTATACGCGCATTCTTCAAGCTCCTGCTCATCGATGCAAGTCTGCTTAATTAATTGCGCAGCTTGGATCTTGAATCTCGCTCTTTGGACAAAGGACGAATCTGCGCTGGTTATTTGCAGCCCTTCGATTCAGACATGATCGCGTAAATAAATTAATTTCGGATACAGTTTTAATCGGCTTGAAAATTTAAAAAAGAGTCTGAAACTCCTTTAAAAAAGCAATATTTTTTTATCTGCTTAAATAGAGCTATCGATTGTCCAGCTTTCATTCAAGATTTTCTATAATCAAAGTATCAAGAATTCTATATTTGTAGTTCTCTCATAAACAATTCATAAAAATAGCGCTGTCAATTTATTAAATTTCCTTTTTCTAAAAATTTCACTTTACTTTCGTCCGTTTATAGAACGGATAAACTTTTTTTAAAGCGCAAATGGATTTTGAGATACGAAACTGCGAAAAAAAGGTTTTAAAAACGAGTGAAAAACTCTCAATATCATCAATTTTCGTTCGAGTTCCATTAAAAAATCGATAACTATCGTAAATATTAAAATACGCAGACGATCGGGCCGCGTTTTTTCCAGCCGGCTCCGCGATCTACCTTGGCTATTGACTTTATACACGCATTAGTAAGGTATTGACGTGCAGTGAACATGCCGGCGGATTCGCTTACGTGGCCGAGGAAAAGTTTTGCATCGCCTGACCCCGTTTCGCGCTCCATGTGTGTCACGCACCGTATTCCGTCTGTACCTTTACTCCATTTTTTTAAGACCGTCGCACAAAGTCGCATTTGTGGAGCACCACCGCAATGTCGTGCATCTTTTATCGCTTCTTTTGCTATTAAACGTTGCATACGAGTGGTCGCCGCTTAAAATGATGATGTGAAGTGACGCTTTTAATTATAGCTATAAATTTGGCTAAAAATCTTTGAATAGGTTAGCATAAATAAAGATGCAGTAAGAGGAGCCTGTTAAATTAGAGCTATAGAAATAGAAAAGCGTATTTGTTGAGTTCAATTGAAGAAGATTGAAAGAAGTAAAAAAAAGTGCGGAAAGCGCAAGCGGCAACCGCAGCAGAAGTCGGGGGAACCGCAGCCGGTAAAAAGGATGGTATAGAGGGAGTAGACTTTCCGCGCGCTCAGCGCTCGAACGGCCGTAACGTATGCCGCATCATCGAGCCGCGACAGTTAGCTTACGATTGGCTCGAGCTGCGACGAGATGCTGCCGTAGATTAGGTGGAACTGGCTCGGCTCACGGCGCACGGCACTCGTCTTTGGTCAACCACGCGCGAGCCCCGAATACGCTCGGACTGGCCGGAAACTCAGCCGGATCGAAAGTACTTTATTATATCTGGCTCCGCGCGGCCAACGGACTTTCGAATGCGTTAGCGATTCGAACAAATGACGCGGACGGACCTGGCTATTTTCCCCCGGCAGGCTCCGGCCGCAAACTTTTGGATATTATCCAGATTTTTAGCCGGGATTCCCAAAATGTTTTCGAAATTTTAAAACAGCCACCCTCCCTCGTTTACATTTGCAGAATGGCCCTAGTAAATTTAATCCATTACAGTGAGAATTTATGTTTGTTCTTTTTCCCCTTTTTCGCTTCCACTATTAAATCCGGGTTATTAATGACGGTACCAAATATAAACAGCGAATAAAAGGAGGAAATGAAAAAAATATTTCGAATCGCTTCAGATTAAAATCTGCTAAAAATAGCAGTAGACAGATTGACAATAAACTTGAGAACGTAGGATAGAAAACCTTGACCGATGGAGTAAGGCTTGATTTAAAATTCTCCATTTCGACCTTCTTCTCGTGGCTTATCTTCTCGGCAAATTCGAAATCGCCTAGAATTGCGTTACACGCGAGCCAGTATCTTTATAGTTCCCGTTTATTTTTGGTGCAGATGCTACGTACTTGGCCGCGCTTTAATTTACTCGGCTGTTTGCGCGTGGAAAGCGTCGACGCGCGTCTTGTTTACCAAACCGGTCGCGGAAAAATTCGTTACACGTTTAAGAGTGGATGTTTATCTGGAAAGTACCGATAGCAAGCATCTACCGTTTTACGGGCTGTTTCCGCCGGTTAGAGGACTAGGCGCCCTGCCTTTTTTAAATTCCTACGGGTTTCGCGCCATTCTTCCAAATTTGTAAAACATTTCATAGCGATAACGGACATAAAAATACCAATTTTAAACTATTTCTTCGGGATTCCAATAAAATTTATTCTAATATTTTAAGAACACACAATTGCAATAAGGTTCAGATGGTTGGGATACAACATATAAACAAAGATAACTTAATGATTTACACTGATCTTCGCAGTACTTCTTCCACGCTTGTTTGCATTGTCCTTGCAGTATGCGACCTGTGAAGAATTAGGAAACATTGTTAACCAATTTGTAATTCTAATTATTTCAATTATTCAAAAACGTTGAAAAATTTGTAAATATTTACGCATACAGTTAACAATTTTCAGTCCAAAGTTTTTAGAGTTCTGATATATTTTTTGTTTATTAGATTCATAACCATAGGTTACATCACCTTTTAATATACATGATATCACGAATAAGTTTTTAGTATAGGAAAGCACGCTTACCTTCAATTGTGATCACAAAAATTATGAGTAAGAAAAGAAAGAGTTTAAATTTCACTGCCATTATTTAACAAACTCGATTTTATTCTGTTCAGAATGGAAACTTCAAACGTTGTGATTCTGATTAACTAATGGACCGTTGCAGATCAATACTGAGATAACCTAATGAACTTGCCATTTTATCTCGGACGATGAAGGAGAATTACTTAATAACAAATGTTATGCATTACTAATTTTATTACATCAAGTTTTATCCAAAGCTTTAAGAAAAATTATTGATTTTCTGGCCGCTTTAATAAGAATTTCTAACGCATTTGGAAAGATAAATTACTGACTTCGTTATCAGAAACAATACATCATCACGATGGAGTCAGGATTTTTAATCGTCATAAGTCGAATGCTGTCTTTCGGTAGCTAAGATAAATCACTCTTAAAGAAATAATAAATAATATCATTAATTTCTAATGAAAACACCTTGATACATTTGACCATGACTTTTCATTCTGACCAGTCAATTAAGTAAAAATTAATGATTGCAGCGAATAAAAATATGATCTATTTCCTATTCTCCTAAACGTAAAAAAAATGTTTTTCTTTTTGCAATTAATTTTTAAGAAAAGTGCAGTATACGGAAGCTTAAAAATGTTTTGCACCTAAAAAGGATAATTGATTTATCCTTCACGCCGGTTCATATTGACCGACCCACCTCGGAGAAAAATCTCGACAAACGAAATTCATAAACAACGAGAACCCGCATAGTCTTTCGGCGAATTCTACTGGAAATCGATCATCGAACGGTCAGTCCATTAATCACCGACGCGATGTTCGTTAGCTCGATTCATATAGAAAGAAATCATCATCATCCTCGCGGAGGCGCACGCACCCGCGGCACCCCCGTCAAATTTATGGGCCTCGATCTCAGGACACGCGATAATTCATCATGTAGACACTCAGTCTCCCTCACCCCCCTTTTCCGAAAAAAGCGTTGTTGCAATCGCTACTATTTTTCCCCCCGAAGGGCCGACCAACGCTCGCGGGAATGCTGCTTGGAACGGCATCAAAGAAAAAAGTCGCGGGGGAGGCGAATCAAAGCGCGAGTAGTCACACGTTTCATCATCTGATCAACTGCATTTAAGTATCCTCCTTCCCATTTATTTTTCTTCTGCTCAAGTATTTTTTATATTTATTTCTTTGACATGCTCAACTGTATAAACAACATACAGCAGAATCCAATATTATATTGAATGTTATTTTCTTAAAAAGGAATGCTTGTGTAATGTAAAAACGTCACAATACGAAAACGATTATAAATTCATCGGATAGGGAAAAAGCTTTTAATATTGATGATAATATCTTGGGCGCAAAAAGTTACTAATCATTTTGCAAATAAAAAATGAAATGAAACTGCAGTGGCGAATAACGAAATGGTACAGAAATAATGGTAACTATGAAAAAAGTCGGAATAATATAAGGAGATTAAGAGAAGACGCAAAGGCAAAAGTAGGTGAAAAAGCTAAAAAAGAAGCATGAGGTTCGTAAAAAGAAACTAGCAAAGATAATAGGGACACTCAGATGGTAGTGGGAAAGGCCGACGAAAAAAATGAAGAGCAAAAAGGAGAGATGGAGAATGAGCTGAAGGAGGGGGTCTAATAAGAAAGAGAGAAAGAGAACGAAGGAGAGACGAAGAGAGATGGCGTGAGCCTGGAAACGACGGGCTGCTCCTCTCCTCGTAATAGCAATTTTTTGCTCGTCGAGGTTGATCGCGGCTATGGCCGCTCGTTACGTAAGGGAGATCCCGCGGGAACAAGGAAATCGACGAATAAATGATCGTACACTCGATCATGGCTCCCCCTACTTCTCCACGGGATTAGACAAATCCACGTGAGTGCCCGGCGCTCTCGCTATTTTTCCGCAACGATGGATCGCGCGCCGCTAATTTTTCCTCGATAATTTTACCTTATTTGTCGCGGTCCTAAACCCGCTCTGTGATTTCATCCGTTTCGGATCAGCTAAATTATCTTTCTCCCTGACTCTTTGCTTCGAGACGGATTCTGTCCTTCCAAGATCGAAAAAAATAAAACTCTGTTAATGGAGGGGAACCCGATCGCTGATGAAATTTTCTTCCGCATAAGTGAATGCTTGAACTCGAGGTGTTTCGCTCATTCTGCCAGGCTGAAAAAGTTCTACGACCCCTGGCGGACTGACCAACAGCTCGAGAAACCGGTCGTTCCGTCTGGCGCGGGGTGGCGTGGAGAGGCGCGGGGGGCGCGCTCCGCCCGTTTTATGTTCCGAGCAATTCGATATCCCCACCCCCGGACACTCGCTCCGCTCAGCCCACACGCCCCGGCCTTTAAATCACTTTTGTTTCGCGATACGACCCCGCCGCCGTGCCTCCAACGATCGTACGCACCTTGCAGGAATCTCGGGAATCCCTTTCTCGTGCTTTTAAATGAAAAATAAAGGCTTTTTGAAATAATCGTGCTTGAAATAATGGAAGGAAATTGTCGCATTTGTTGCAGGAGGCGGAAAGCGCCATCGGCGCTATGAACGGCCAGTGGCTCGGCAGCAGAAACATCCGGACGAATTGGGCGACTCGCAAGCCGCCGGCGCCCAAGTCTGAGGGTGAGTCTCTTCAACTTTCTCTACTTCTCCGATTCTCTCGTTGTCCTTGACTGTGTCGTCTTTTATTTAATGTTGCTAGTCTCCGTAGACTGTACAATTTACGTTAAACACACTCTTTCCTTTTAATGAAATAATACTTTTTTATTTAAAACGTTGAAAGAAAATAAATTTCTTAAAAAATTCGGGTGGGCATAGATCGATACGGTTGTTCGGCAAAAGAACAAAGGAAAGGAAAGGAAATTAGTCGCTTCTCGAGAACACGAAAGGATTAAATTTGAAAAATGCGCCGTCAAGGACGCCGCCGTGCCAATTGAAGGCTGCCAGGTCGGTCGCGCTTTATGATCGCTTCGCTTCGCGAGAGACAAGCGGCTTTCCCAGCGAGCGGGGGAGGAGAGGAAAAGTCGTAGCCCGCGAGCGCGCGGGCGTCGCAAGCTGGATTACGCGGAGACGTTTTCGACGCCGACGCTGACGCTTCGAGCGGGCCAGAGTCCCTGGAGCGCGACGCTCTACCAACAACCTGCCGAGGCTCTACGCAAATGCCCGGGATATAATGGTGACGTTAACCTTGTTGAAGCTTTTTAAATATTTATTACTTTACGGATCGCATTTCGCTGCTGCTGCTTTTTTTCGCATTTCGCCGCTCAACGGATCGTCGCTGTCGCCAGATGGCCGTGCTTTTCAATTGTTTATTCTTACCTTTTTTACTATTTTCTCAAAATTCAAAATTCCTTAGGTACACTTTCCCTTTTAGCAGCGAGTCTTAGTAATGCAGCAAAAGTGGCTGTGTAACGTTAGTGCTTTTGAGAGGGGAAAAAAACAAAAGGCCGGTAGAACGATGTTCAACAAAGACTTTGCTAGCTCACTTTGGCCTCTGGGGCTCTGGCGCGAATCCTCCAAAGGTGATACTCGAGTGTTTGCTAATCGATGGCGTGACAAGGAAATTGCGAGGAGCGATTTTTCTTTGTTATCGCCCGTAAATATAGACGCGTTTTAAAGCGGCCGAGCAAAAGTAGAACTAGAGTATCAAATTTTTCATGCGAGCGAAAATGCTCGGGAGTATATTTTCGCCTCGAATTTTAAAATCTAAAGCACTAGCAATTCAGAAAGCAAGTAGAAGCACTTGGTAAATTTCGCAGAGCAAACGCTTACTAATATTTGACGCGTAAGCCCATCAATCAAAGCTGGTACAACATTATAAAAAGGTTACGGCCGCGCAAGGCCGCTTGAATTAGTAATCCCCCGGTGGATTTAGTTGGCCAAGATCAGCGCTTTCGCGCTAGTGAATTGTGGCAGTGGATAAAGGCCGGGAGTGGCGAGACGAGCGCGCACGGAAAGGGTTATGCCCGCGCCGCGTCGAGACCCCCCTTTTATTTACGAGGACGAGCGTGAGATTTAAAAGAGAGGGGACCGGGAAAATTCATGCTCAGATTTTTCCGCTCTACCTAGAGATTCTCGCGCACCCGCGGCTCTGCCACGGCTCTGCCACGGCTCTCGGGCATTCGCCGATATTTATGAAGACGACCGACGGCTTCGATAGATCCCCTTAGCCATTTCGCATTCCCTTTTCCCCCCTCTCGTAGATGTGCTTTTCATAAAAAATGTGATGAAGCGACGAGAAGATGTTTTCCCGCCCTCTGTCTTTCTTCAACAATTTATCGCAATATTTTAATTAGTACATCAATTATTTTACTAAAGTAATTATCCGTGGTATACTAATTGAGATCATCATATTTTAACGTATTTAAAAATTTTACTTGAAAATGAAGAAAAAGGAAAGAAAGAATGTTTTATTTGAAAAATCTCTGAGAAAGAATGAGCCGCTTCTGTATGGCAGTAATAAGAAATGCCATTGAAGTTATGAACTAAACGCATAATAAGCTAGAAGGTAAGGAGGAAGGGCGCCAGTGATGGGGGAGAATTATTAATTTATCATAAGCGGCTCTCGGTCTGACCCCAGTGTCGGCACCCTACTAACTAATTATATTCTGCAAGTCTTTAATTAGTATTCGTCACGGTCTGTCCGAACTTTTTCCTTTAGCATCTGAGCGCGTACAGAGCAGCAGAAAGAATGAGACAAATTTGAAATTGCAAAGCTCTAATGGCAATACTGTTTGATTTTCATTTGAATAGTGTACGTAAACATAACTAAAAAACAATTTTTTAGCTATCTAAATGACCGACTTCGAAAATCGTCAGATTTGAAAATTAAAAGTTTAACGAAGAATAAAGTCGAAGGTTAAAGTTGTAAAAATTATAAAATCTTTCAGTTTCCAAGATTTAGCATTATTTAAAAGATTTTTTCTTGTAATCTTTTCTCGACAATGTAAAAGCTTCTTTCGCTAAGAGGCTAAAAATAAAGAACAGCGCAGGATGTCACGAGGAGGATAACAAATGACTGAATAAACAAACGACATTAAATTACAATTTTTAATTCGGAAAAGTCGAGGTCTCGCCCCTGCGCAAGGTAAACGAAACGGAAGAGCTGGAGAGCAAAAGAATTAGAACGCGAATCGCGAATCGCGAATCAGAAAAAAAGGTAAAAAGTAAAAACCGCGGAAGCTGGAAAGCCCCGCGAAGCAGGCCGGTGCAGCCGGCCGGCCACATTTGCATAGACCAACTTGCCGAGTCTTTGGCTCCGCTCGTTTTTCTCTCTCAATTTTCAAGCCCACTCGCACACTTAAGATCGAAAACTTGCCACGCCGCTTTTAATTAATGCCCCGAGATTTTATTAAGATGCTTTATTACGCGAGTGAGCGGGTGCGGCGGGGCGCGCCGTCTTTTTGGCAAGTTCAATAGAAACTTCATCTGCGATAGCTAATTAATCGGCTGCCGAGGGAGAGAGGGCTAGAATTTTAAGTGGCCCGCGTAAGCGTAAGAATTTCAGCAACGCTTCCCGTTCCCGATAGCATAATTGTTTTTACTTCCTTTCATTAGGCAGGATGCTGCTCGAGTGGAAGGACACTGACTTTCTCAAAATTCTTGCCATTTTATTATTACTGATTCTGCATTAATTTATTTCCTACCTTCACTTTCCTGGAATATTAAAATTAGTTGCTCGCTAATATTTTACCAGATGAAAATAAATAATTCATTTTGTGGTAAAAATAAAATATTATATTTCACGTGAGGTAGCAATTAAAAAATTCACAACTTTATTTAAACTGCACAAATTATAATATGTAAAATAAATTTAAAATATAGGAATATTTCATACCTATCTCAAAATATACAGGATTATACACGTATGAAACAATTTTCTCTAAAATAAAGTAACATCCTTCTGATCGCAGATTATAAATATAAAGGAAATAAATGTTTTAATTCAATTTGTTCCAATATCAAAGTATCGACATTATTCCGCGATTGCCACAAGCAGAATATAGCCAGCAGATCCGATATTATTCAACGTGGCGATAAAAAAAGCCTGTAGACGAATAAGTCCAGCCTATTTAAAATGCAAAACAGTTTACCGCGGACGCGACACACGAGCGTTCGGGAATGGCGCAAGCTTGGGAGAGAAGAGGAGAAGAGCGGCTTCATATTTTATGCGGCTCAATTTTTCAAAGGGACCGCTCGGCTTCTCTCCCTCTCACCTTTTACCTCCTGCGGTGGCGAAACTCTCCGAAAGTTCGCCGGGACTTTTTTTACGCCCCCTACCTTTTACGAGGCCGAATCCGCTCTGCCGTCGAGGAAAATCTCGAAGCGCTCGTTTTCCGAATTTCGAGAACGAAAGTTTCGGGACCGGAGTTACGCCGTCGGGCGAGACTCGCGCGCAAAGGTGCGTTGCCCTCCCACGCCGCGCTTCAATTTCGTACAGATTTCTCCGGCGCTTTAGCCCTTTTTTCTTATGCCTACTCTCTTTCTCTCTCTCTCTCGGCTGATTGAACCCCTGAGACTTGCAGGTCCATTGTCCTAAAATCGAGTTTTGCGGCCATCGTTTTTTTCTTATTTCGCAAGAAAGATCCTTTTTCAATATTTTTTACAACTTTCCAAGTAAAGATGTAATATTTTTATTTTAATGAGTGCGCCACGGGTTTTCATGATTTTTTTAAGATTCTTCTCTTCAAAAGTAGTTAAAAGATAATTTGCTTTGCAGGAATACTTAAATAAAATAAGGAAATTAAAAATAATTTCCAAATTTACTTAGATGATAATTTATTCGTAACTTACTTTCTTCGATTATTAAATTTATTCTTTCTTGAATTATTAAAAAATTGGTAAAAAGAAAAATATGTACATCGGCGAACTAACTGATCCAATACGAACGGCGACTGCACTGGTGTGTTCTTTCATCGCACCCGCTGCGAAGTTTTCCGCTCCAGCGAGTCACTCGCTGAAAAAATATGGCGCTGCGAGCGAGGGTCGATTTAGAGGAGGCGACCGGGACGGAAGAGGAACGAGGTGTTTTTTCGGCGCGTCTTCGTCGCCGGGGTGGGCCGGAGGGGGGGCGGGGGAGGTTGGCATGCTTTCGAAAAATATCCGGGGGCTCCGCACGCGCACGCTGCCAAGGATCCGCCCTTTTTGCGCGGCAGCTTTTTGGCTTTCTCGCGTGTCATATTCCTCAGCCTTAGTCTACTTTCGTCGCGCACTTTATCGCCCGGCCGGATAGATTCTGCACGCCCCCCTCCCGCAGTCCCGCTCTCGGTCCCGCTCTCAAAAAATCGCCGCGCTACCCCGCGAGATGCAATAAATTGACTTTTCCGCCTTATTTCTGCTTGTCGTCGCATCATACCCTCGAGTGGAAATTCGCACTTTTTGGCTGAGTAAGCTTTCTCTGTCGGCCCTGCTCTTTCAAAGAGTCGTGATTTGTAGTGAATTTTTCGTTTTTCGATCTCGTCACGCTTTTTATCCGTTATTTGTGGTCAGTCGACAATCGGAATTACGATTTTTATCCTATATAATTAAACTGTTTTTCGCAGTAAATGCACTTTAAAGGATTGCAGAATATTGTAAATATTCTGCAATCCTTAATTACAAAAATTTTATTAGCTTAAGAATTCGTTAAATAATGAAGTGTCAATTGAAAAATTGATAACACTCCAGACGTGAGCCGAAAGCAAATTATGCTCGCGTTTAATACAATATTCGCTGTAAATAAAAGAACGGTAACTTAATTAAAAATGAATGCATCAGAAAATTAAATTATTTATATGTGCGAGCACCCTCCTACATTTTTTATTTTAATCAGTTTGGTTGCACCGTGGAATAAGTTAACATACGTTTAATTATTTAGGAAGCGCAATTTTCTCTTTAGTTTAAATTTACGAACTGCTTTCTTAGTAATAAATCTCTAAATCCTGTAAATGCTCGCACTGTTCCTCTTACTGAACTTGATGTTTAAAGTGTGGAGGTGAAAAAAAAGGTAGCTGTAGCAGCGGAGTTCCAACGAAGAATCTTCGGCAAATGAAAAAAATGCTCGACGTTTGAATAGATTTTCGCTTAAAAATGCAAGTTGCTTTCGAGCGTGACGTTTGTACTAAAAAGTAAGATTGAACATTCCCTTCAGAATCCCTTCATCACAGTGGGAAAAAGGAAAAAGAAGCGGTGAATCCGGCGTCAGCTCGTTTCGGCGCGTCTTCGGCGTCCGGGGCGCGCTCGTAAGGTGCACGCGCGCGCCCGAAAAAAAGCGGAAAAGAAGGTCAGACCGACTGGGCGCGAGGGCTTGCGCGAGTGCTTGCGAACGGTTATACGAGCTTTACCCCGCTTCGCGTCCGCGACTCCCGCGCAGTTCGTTTGAAGGATGGCTCTTATATGCCGCCGAGCAACCCCGGCTTTCACCTCGAGATTACGCTTCGCTGTCAAATTCGGAGGAATAAAAAATTACGGTCGCGCGTGCGAACGGACCGCTCCCGCTGGACCTAAGCCCGGACTCCGGAGAGAAAAATTAGCGTCCAAAATTTGCGAGGCCCAGAACCCTTATAACAAAACGTCTTGAAAATGGAATTAACTTGAAAGCTTGAGATATTGTTATTTTTAACGCTAAATAAGCTACACATTTGTCAAACTGATGAGTAATAGACGCTTTAATCACTTGTAGGCTAGGAAATATGTATTTTCAAAAAATTTGTCGTAAGGAAATAATAGCAATGACTAATAAAACTTTCATGATAAATTATCAAAATAACAATTGACACTATCAATAAGTACAAACTAATTTGCATCTACGTGTAAAGAAACCATTGAAGAATCTCAGAAATCATGAAATAAATATCTATAGGTCATTTAAAATAGTATCAATTTTCATTCTTTAATAAAATTAGGATGACAGGATGTTACTTGAAACGCCAAGAAAATTGATAGGTCAATTTATTTGAAAAATGCGAGTAATCGGAAACGTGTTTTTACGACGTTAACTTGAATAATGGGTAAGATAAAAAATATAAGACGTTGAAACTGTATTAAAAAAGCGGAGAGCGAGAAATTGGTGAAAAGCAACAAGAATGCGGCGACGGTAACAGCGTCAATTTTCCTCTTACCGTAATTCATACTTTGAAACCGATAATTGTTTAATTACTTTGGTCCAGTTTCGCTTTCTGGATTGATCGCAGTTGCCGAATAATCTTCATATTTCAAATTTTATATGTTTCCGGATTGGCGAAAACTTTAGATACATTAATTTCCAAGTGATAATACGACAAAAAAATGCAAGACGCGAATCTCGAATGAGAAAGAAAATGAAATTCCGGTTTTTTGCAGAAGAAACAATGAAATAATAATAGCGGAAAGTGTTAATTGGGTAGGAACAGGGAACGGGGAACGGGGAACGGGGAACAGGGAACTGGGAACAGGGAACAGGAAAAAACATGAAAGTTGGGGAAACTCAATTTGCAGTGGAAAATCGCGCGAATCGGCAATTCGATAAGTCCGCGTCCAATGAAAAATACGATATCAGTGCAGGCCAGCACTCGCTCCTCTCTTTCTGCATCCGCCTCTCTATCTTCTCGTTCTCGCGCACGTACGCGTTTAATTTGACTGAGCCGGCAGCCCCTCCCCCCAGTGCACGCCCCGAAGTTTCCGGGCAACTGGGTCAATATTTTACGAACGGCGGCAATTAGTTAACTTCGGGCCTCGGCCCCGGCAAAAATGCGATTGCTGGCATGCTAGAGGTGCCCCGGCACCGCCGCCGTCGAGAAGGGGTTAATGCCGAAAGTTGGTAATGCGGCGGTGGCGGCGGCGGCGGCGGTGGCGGCGGTGGCGTCGCCCCCGCTCGAAATCGTCTGCGATCTCTCAGTCGCGTTTTACCTCCCCCGTGGGAATAACGCAGTCACGTTTCCCCGTATGAGCCTCCATGAGCTCGAGTGCCGGTGTGCTGCTCTGCTGCCGCGCCACTCCGAACCGCCGGGAACCGCCTCCTGTCGATTGAGCTGCGCATCAAAAAATTTCCCTCTCATGACTCATTAAAAACTAAATGGCCTATTTCACTTCACCCATTTCTTTCATTTCCATTCTAAGGAACTAAACGCTAACAATTGCTTTAAGCCTATGTGTGACTTACCGCAGCTTATAAAACTTTAAACTCATACATAAATAAAAACTTTTGTAACTGCCAAAGTCCAAAAATTGAGTAACTCTTCAATTCAAGTTATACAAGTTTTTAAGACTTTTTTAAGGTACGTACAAATTTCGCATATAGTACGTAATACTCATAAAACCTGAAATTGTTGCCACAAAGAAAAACTTTTCAGTACACTCAAATATTGAAGGTAAAATGTTAAAAAGTTAAAAAATTTCAATATAAATTTAATTCCGATTCTAGCAGTGATTGACAGAAGAAATATCTAATATTTCAATTCCTTTTAGACACAAAGAATTAAAAATATATGATTTGCTCTGTCAATCATCGGTGAAACAAAATTTAATTTACCGATTTATCATGAACGGACGTTAGAGTCGTATTTTCTATATGGACAACTATTTACTAGTTTACCATATTTACAATTAGAAAATGAGGGAAAATTACATGAATTTGTTTGAAAAGGCCAAAATTTAAGAAAATGTAAGATTTAATTGATGCGTTCTGTTTGAGCGTTGAACGGTGGTTGCATCTACGTAACTACGTATATAAGGTCAGTGTGCGTGAGAACCGGCAATTTTTTGGAAAAAAGATAGGAGAGCAAGAAATAAAAAAAGAGACGGTAACTCAATCCGCAAAACTGCGCTTACGTGACGTAGTCTCCTTACGCGTTTGATGACTACTTTCAGGCCGCGCGCATATATAGGCGCTGGGGTGCCTTCGGAGCTATCTCTCTATTTCGGTCTCTCCCTCTCCCGAGGTAGAGAGCCGGAGGCGAGTGCAAAGCCACGGGAAGTTACGAGGCAATCTTCACCCTCTTGCCCGCGAAATTTTATGCCCTCCCTCTCCCGTGCGTTTCTCGTGCCAAATTTGTTGGATTTCATTTTGAAAATTGTTTCCTCCCCTCCTCCCCCTTCTTTCCGAGCGCGACTTGAGTTACGAATGCGAGCTGCGAGCTGCGAGCTGCGAGCTGCGAGCTGCGCGGAAGGGGAGGGGACGCGCAATAATACGTAAAAAAAGAAGGGGAAGAGATTAAGATCCGAGATTTAGGTTTATGTCTCGCGAGCGGGCCCTCGCTATAACCCCGAGGACGCGCACTTTTCAAGGCTGTATTTGCCTTATGATGATTTACGCCTGTTTGATAACTAACTTTTGTTCCAGTTCCAGTCGGGACTGACCTTAGCCCGAGATTACGTCGGCCGGTGGGTCATTATTTTTTGTGGCCTGCGCTCCTCTATTACTTTTTATTAAACAGACGTTTCTTCGCCGCTATTATTACATATTACGCTACATCGTTATTTCCACTTTTTTCAATGGATCTTGTTTTTTAAGCCATTTATTAAAATATACCCTTTATTAACGCCAACTAATTAAATCATTCATTCGAATTTTTAGATTATTAAAAGTCGATTTAATTCATGATTTTAAATAAGTGATGCTATATAAAATACATAAATTTCGCATAATAATTTACTAATTCAATTAAATTATTTGTAGGTATTAAATTTATCTTTTTAACGCGATGGTTGTAATTAATAAAATAAATGCTTAACTTGGTACACATTTACAATTGAGATTAATTTACAAATAAGAAAATAAGGGCATGATTGGGATGGTCGAGAATCAGGTTGGGGAAACAAATCGCCGTCGCGTTTTCGCGCGCGGCCGAAAATTTACATTCGGCGAAAGGCGGCTGGTGGCGGGCGGCTCGATCCGAGCTCGAACCGAGCTCGAACCCTAGCGGAGATCCGGCCGGGCCGGGCAATTCTCGTGGCTCCGGCAATGCCTCAAACGCCTCTGGGACAAGCTCAGCAGTCATCAATTACGGAAGCCTCGGCGTTCTCGCGCGACGCACGAATTTCGGATGCGGCAATGAATTTCCGCCGCTGGGGACGAGGGAATCCAAAATAACGATTACGTCAACCCAAATGTAGAATCGGAGCGCGGGGGAATGGAGCCCTAGGAGCCGCTCCTCGGTCGGTCATTTTCCGCCGAGCCAACTTCACGGCCGGCTTTGCACACCCACATATGGAAGATGTACCGCCCGAGGCCCAGGAGCGATCGCTGAAGAACACGTGCGCGCTTTACTGCCTTCACTAATTTCCACTGCCTCTGCTAACTCATTTCTAATTCGACCAATTTTTTCTGCATACTCGAATAAATATTTTTCTTTTTTCTAAAAATTACAAATTAATCTAGTCAGCTTGTCTCATTGGATCGTTCCTATGTAGGGAGCCGTCAAACTTGAGAGTTGATTTAGCGAGCGTCGATTTGCCTCGTGGCAGCGCATCTCCCGCAATTAGACATTATAAATACGCGACATTTGTCTAACTAAAGTCGGGACTTTTAATGAACTGGGCGCGGACGCGAGTTCTATCCGACGCTCCCTCAATTGTTCTCCTATTGACGCATGGCTGCTCGGGAGAATTATACCTAATTTGGTTACTTGCAGTTTGAAGCTCTAAAATGATGTAGTAAATTTATTAGTATAGTAAATATTTAAAGGAAACAAAAGTAAACATTACATTGCACATGGTATATTAATGAGAGAAATGAAAAATACTGTACAAGGATTTCGGGAGCGGAGGAAAAATTGGATTTTCATTAAGTTGGTTGAAAAGAACTTAACGCACCGGACGGCGGGCGGCGAACGGCCGGCTCTCGCCTTAAACGAAGCTTAAGTCAAGCTAAGTGTCGAGTCGTGTCGCTCCAAATTGCTCACTTGCCTTTCCCTGGAAACCAGCTCCCAACTTGTTCTTTCTCCCTTTCTCCCTTTCTCCCGTCCTCTCTTCCTCTTCCTCCCTTCCTCTCTTTCTCTCTCCCCTCAGAGCAGCTCTCGTGTACAGCTTTCTCGTTTAATCTCTTTCTCTCCTGCGAACGCGAACACGCGAGCGAAACTCCCGCGCACGTACTATTTTCCTCTCAACAGGCATCTCTTACCAAAGTATACAAGGAGGTTACATCGGCTACTACCCCCGCTCCAACTTCTTTTCATTGGCTCTTTTTACTTTAACGCTGGAAAAACATTAGAAAGGCAAAAGGAACGAGGCGTGCTAAAGCACCTTAAGTGAATTCAGTTAGCTTGCTTTAATCGAAACAATGCCTTCATTTTCTTTCGTCTATTTTACCAACGCGCTTATCTTTTCCTTGCTCACGCCAACCTCCACTCCACTCGAAAAACTTATTATTATTGCAACGTATTGTTCGAGTTTAAAATTCAGCTGCCCTTATTAAGCGATTTTCTAGCTTCCGAATCTGGTCTCTATCAGCGGCCTCTTTATCGGCCGCATGCGCAACCAGAATCTCGCGCGAGGGCTAAACTCGGCTTTGCCGCGGCCACAGGGGCCAAAGAGTTAGCGAGTGGCTCGAGAGTCGAGCGCTAAGCAGCTAAGCTCACTGGCCCGCAAGACGAACGTCCGCGCAACCGCGCAATCGCGCCACTGGGGCACCGGCGATCGACGCTGCGATATGGCCTCTACCGATTTCTCGCCTCTTTCAATATCCTCCCTGACCGCTCCTTTCTTCCTTCCTCTCCTCCACTCTTCGGACGCTTCTTATCGCGCCGCGCGCCAGCTCACCGTTTCCGCGATGCTATCGCGATCTCAGCTCCACGCACTCGTCTTCCGCGTGAGCTGCAGCTCTCCCTATGTTTTAAGAGGCTTTCCCCATCCTTGTGGAAAATCCAAACGGTACTTTTAAAACTTGTTCTTAATTTTCTACAATTTTCAAATTAAATACGTAGCTGTACTTAAAAGAAATTTATTTTATCAAAAAGTTGAGATGTACTCGAGGGAAATGCAATTGGTGAATATCGCATTAAGTGGAGTCCGACGAAAAGACGTGACCTGCAGGGATGACACCGGCGCCCACACGAGGTTGAAAGAGCGAGCGGGTGCCTGAAAAATTCACGGTGACGTTCGAACGGCGAAGTGACTTGAAAAATTGAACGATGATCGCGTCAGTAGCGCATTTTAACGACTAAATGTGCTGGGCCACTTTCTGCGGGAACCCCGAAAATCGCCCCTCGAAGCCTGAAGAAAAATGAAAAAGAGGCTTCTCTGATACTGTGCGCTTATAAGAAAATAAAACGAAATTGAAAATGAAACGGCTAAGAAAATGAATGTCACTTGCAAATGGACTGGCTCTGCATCGGGCTTGCACAAACATTGTTAGTCGAGTGCGAGCACGAATTGATGAGTTCGAGTTCAGGCATATCCTCTCATTCGCAAGCGATGCGCAGGTACCTGGTAGGCACCTACCGTAGCCACCTACCGTACCTGCCCGCGGCCCGCGGCTACGGCACAGAGACACTGTACAGGCGCTTCCCTCTGCCTTTCTCATTCCCCCCGAGCGCCCCCTTCTCCCCCTCGGCTAAAGCGTCCACAAAGCGAGCGATAACGTTTTAAACGATATCCTACAGCGCGCCCGCGTCTCCTGAGGGGATATCAATTTCCCATTGTAGTCGAGCCAATTCCAGCCAATTTGCTATGCATGCGGCTCCGGGCGTGCGAGCGGCGCAGCAGGCGCGGCAGGCGCGGCAGGTCCAGCCGCCCAGGTAACCTGCCTGCAAATCGAGCCTCGGCCCCAGCAGAAAATCAAAGGGAAATAAGCATCGTAGCTAAGCAACCTTCAAAACTTTCTTTTACCGCGAAACCTCTTGCCTCTTGCCACTGTCGCACTTTTCCTTCTGCCTTTGAATTTCGAGGCGCTGTTTGCAATAACTTGCCTAATAAATTCATAGCAGAATCTATCATTGCCTGTTATCGACAGAAAAAGGACGTCTAAGAACGCGTAGCGGAAAAGAGGCGAGTCCGCAGGCTGTTGTTATATTTTGCTTCTCGAGTTATTTTCGAGAGAAGATTTATATGTTATTGAAAAATAGTTAACAAACCGTTTTGCGGTGTATTGAAGCGCGAAGAATAAGTTTGTCGTGCAATGATTGATAATCGCAGCGATCAATTGGCGATGATCGTGGTCAGAGCATAGAGAGGTCGCACGTGGCACGTGGCACTGTCACCCTTTTGATCGGAGCTCCGTGTTGCCTCGAGCGAAACGATGAAAAAGGGAGCGAACAAAAGTAGTACAATGGCTTTACGAGTCGCTGCCGTGAAACAAAACTGCGGGACAACTGGATGCAAGCGGTTTTGTGGTTTGCTCCGTGCATTGCTTTAATTTTCGCTAGAGTTGTTCTGCTTGCTGTGTAAATTGCATAAATCCTCGAAATGCTGTGACTCACTTTATTAAACTTTAATACAGCAAATATTGGAAACAAATTTAAAAGACTCGGGCCTTTTTAAGGCTGCTTAAATCCAATTAACAGGCGACCTAAGTTATGGAGCTGTAATGTAAGTAATAACGGCCTGGATTAGATAATCTCGATAAATTATTACTCGGCATTAATGCAGTATTTAGCGTTGACTTGAAACATTTTAACAAGCCAATCAGTATTCTAGGGAACAGTACTTCAACACAGCAGTAGTTAGTCACTTAAAGCGGCAATTCCGGCACACTTTAACGTAATGAACTTCTAATAATTAAATTTCGATTAAGAAGCAGCTCCTCTCGAACATAGTACCTGTACTTACTATATCGAGCAGAGAGAAAGCAGGAAGAGCAGAGCGAGGAGCAGAGAGAGCTTAAACTTGCTGTTCCAATGAAATATCGATAAAAATATTTGCACCTCCGCATTCTTCTCACCGATACAGTTTACCTTTTCATTAATTTATACTTTCATTTACAACGAATGTTGAGCAACATAAAATCTTTCGCATATAAAGACAGCAAACATCTTGATTCGCATGCACCGTACCTACAACATCCGATCAGAGTGAGTTTGCGGATTCCCTCCAAAGTTGCGGTTGAACTCGGACATGGCGAACTCGAAGCCACCAGCAGAGAATCGAAAGAGATAAGTCCTTCGCCTTCGAAACAGCGAATTGAAGAAAATTCGAGATTCAAAGCTTCGTTATTTACAATTGAGCCGCTTCGAAAATCCGGCAGCCCCTTAGCGCCCATTGCTCAGCCACTGCTCAGCCACTGCTCTCTTTCCTTGCCGTCTTTTTATTTTCTGCGTTTTCCCTACTTTCCACCACTTCTTTCTGGCAGCTTCATTGAAAATTTAAAGAGATGCTAAGAAACTTTAAATTTAACATCGTTTCTTTTTCATTTGTAACAACAAAAAATATAACATACATAAAACTTGAGAATAACTTTTCATCTACATAAGGAAAAAGTGAGATAGTAGGTATGTTATTTTATCATACGAGAAAGATTGTACAAAAGATTCGCAAAAAGACAAGATTAAAGGGGTGTGGAAAGAAATCCCTATGGATCACATATGATGAGAAATGATGAAACGTAACGTCTGACTTTGTTGCAGATGTAAATGAGCAAAATGTAAAAAGCAAAATGAAAAAAAAAATCGTGTCATGAATTTTCATAATTTTAAAACTAGCTTACCATTAAAGAATCAATTTAAAGATCATTTGAAAATGTTCCGAAAATATGAAATTGGTGGAATAAAGGCAGTTGGGACTATTGATCATAATTTCCAAAGGCGGGTCGAATAATGAAACGACCCCCTGCAATCCTACCTTGGCAAAGGTTAATTCGACTGTACGAGCGAGCGAGCAAGATAGAGTCGAACAATTAGTGCAGATTAGGCAAGAAGAGATAATCCGAAAAAGGTCAAAAGAGGGCCGTTTAAATTTTAAGCCCTGCACACACTCTTTAGCACGGTTTTCTGATAAATTTACGATGCCCGAAAGGCCCGAATGGCTGAACTGATACGCGAGGACGTTCTCGGACTCCGCACCGGCATTATCCCTTTTTAAATATTGACGCCACTTAAATCAAGGACGAGGTGAATTAACATTTGGAGCACGGCTTGCCGGAGATTAGCCTTGCGTTAAAGTTTAAATACGTGCTTAAAAAACACGATATGGAACGGAGAAAATATTTACAAGTAATTTTTTAAAAATTACGTAAAGGTAAACGGTTAAAGAAGTTGTTTACTCGTGTCGTCGTACCGTTCGTTTCGGGCGAGGTTCGAAGGGTCCGGTCAGTCTGGTCTGCAGATGCAAAACGTAATCTTCGACGTCGCTCGCGCTCGACCCGCCGCTCGATCGTGCGCGCGAGCGTCACTCAGTCTTCCTCGTTTCGCCGCTAGAAAATGCAGGGCCAGCTTCTCGTCCCAGTGGAAATGTGAAAATGGCGAGTCATTCCCGTCCGCGGCTTCCCTTGTCCTCCTTCGTTTTGCCCCCTGGCGACTTTCATTTTGCCGTTATTATCAACGCAAGCAAGAGAGCGCCCTCGTAATCCCTCAAGATTCTTCTTCCTCGGCGCTACTTCCCTCTTCGTCTCTCTTCTTGCACTTTAACCCTAGATCGTACACTCGACAGATTTATTATCTGGAGCAAAAATTCTTCTCTTCTCCCTCCTCTTTCTTCATTTATTTTAATCCATTTCAGTTCTAGCAGTATTTTACTTGCAAAACCGATAAGAACAAGTGCATCTTTAACTAATTATCGAATAATGCACGTGTCAATCATTTATACAATCTTGTAACAAAAGAAAGTCAATAACGACGAGCCCAGAAGCTGTTGATTAAAACTGTAAAATAATTGTGACTCTCTTCCTATCCCCGTTTACCGAATTTGCCGAAATCGAATCGTGATAATGGTTAATTAATTAAATAGTTGCACCAATTATAGATCATAGATCCCACCGGGGGAGGTTGCGCGGGGATTAAAGCGAATCGCTGATTGCCGCGCAGCTTGTTTGCATGTCCGATTGCATAATTGAATTGCGCTGCGCACCGCCGCCGCCGCCGCCGCCGCCGCCGACGCCACCGACGCCACCAGCACCGTAGTCCACGAGTCCGTTTTGTGAATTGAGATATTGCTTATTTGGCAGCGTTAAGATAACCACACCCAGACCAAATTGAGCCTTCAAGTGACGATATGCTCTACGGCAGATAACCTCCGTTCAGTTCTCCTTCAAGATGATTGAAAGCTCGTACCTAATGCCAATTAAACAATCATTGCATCTGACATCTGACACTGCCACTCGTGCCTGTGCTCTGTATTGCATAGATGTAAATTTTACACCTTTTTTACAAATAATATTCAAAGCACTTGAAAAAAGGCTGCAATATTTTATTGAAAGCCTACAAGGCAACGCTCCACATTCGCGGAATATTCGATCAATACGTTAATTTAATTTTTCTCATTTGGAAAAATTCTCATAAACGTGCGGGAGTAAATGTGCGGGAGTGCGCAGTGCTATAGACAGCGGCGAATAAAGCTGCCGGGTAAAAAAGTGATGGGGAAGCGAAGAAAAATAAGCGGGAAAATTTTGAGCGAATTTAATATCGCACCTTGAATAATGAATATAAGCCGAGGCGAAGACGCGAGCAGCTCGAAACATCATTTCTGGCGGTGGTGCTGAAATCCCGCGCACGTAGAGAAAAGTTAGGCGCAAAATATGGAGCTCGCGCCGGCCTCGTAAAGCGAGACGATGGAAATACCTGGCCCAGCTCCAGCACCCCCGTCCATCCTCTCAACCCAAAATGATCTTAGCGAATTGGCAATATAACGAGCAGCTTTTTTTCATTTTTTCATTTTTTCATTATTTTCCTTTTTCCTTTTTCCTTTTTTCCGTTTTGCCAGTTTTAGCCAGCTTTAGCCCAGGAATAGCGGAGCGAGCCATTAATTCGGATGAAAGGGTTGCCGTTTGCGAATCACTCGATTAGCGTATTTTCCGGCAAATGAATTTCCCCGGCGGTGGCGCCGACGGCGGCGCGTCTACTCTGCATAATCAAATTTTCGGCGAGCGCCCGTATGCGTGTAAGGAAGAGAGAAAAGGGACCGATACGATCTTGAGATACGATACGGCTCCGCTCCCGTTTCTCCTACGGCCAAATAATAGAGAGGAGGCGAACCCTTTACTCGCCGCCGCCGGCGGCGTGCTTTTAACTTTTCGATTACTGCCTTTGTAATTTCTTTTGCTTTTTGCTTTTTGCTTTCTCCCTGCGCCGCCTGTCTCTCTGCCTCTCTATCTCCTTGTGCCGAGATAACGCGAACCCCTGCTACTGTAGTGTCCTTAATCAAAAATTGCCCTTGCAAGCTCCAGATCCGTACGCCTGACTTTTAAACTATGCCAGGATCCTGGAAAGTCCCGAAAGTATAACTCGAGTCCTTCATTTGCGCTCGATCGCAATTTCGCGATTCACGCGACAAGTGCACGGGCCTCGGCTCGTCCGAGCTGCAATCGAACTAGTTTCACTATCGGAAAACGATCTGCATCGGAGCGTGGCGCGGGAAAAAGAGAGTAGTTTAAATCCGAAAAAAGTGAGAGGAGTAGAGAGAGAAGCGCGGTCCAGCGCGGCGCGAAAATTAGGGAATGTCCGAAGCGGCGAATTGGATTCTAAGAAAGTTGACCGGAAGTTCCGGGCGCCCCGGGAGCGGCGACAATGGCGCGCGCTTCTTTCGGTTGAGCCTCCGCGAAAACTTGGCCGATTATACAAATCGCCGCGATAAAACCAAACTCCCTGAAAATTTCAGATTCTTCCTGCTACTCGCTTATTCTCGCCGATTTTTTCCTCTTTCTACCTAACTAGTTAATAGCACTTTCTTCGTTCACCGATTTAAGAATGCCAAGAAAATGCGAAGCTGTCGAAAGAGAAATCCGTCTGCAATGAGCACAGATGTAGGGGGGCGCTCAATTGAATTTTTGGAAAAAAGTCCTCGTCTCATTTACGGCTTCTCTCAACGCTCTGGGGCCCTTGCCCTGGGCGTTGCTCATTCCGTCTCTCCTTCGCACTCCGGTCTCTCGACCATCTCGGCCGACATCTTTCCCGCGCTCTCGAGGCAAATCGACGCTCGTTTGTCCCCCCGCCGTCGGTGCAGACGCGACGGCCCACTTCTCTCACGATTGCGCCGCCCGCCGAACGTGCCTCTTTTACCTCGCTTGCCCCCACCCACCTTCCTCCCCACTGGCCTGTATATGCAACAGCAACGAGACTTCGGCCGGGTGAAATTGCGAAAAAGCTTCGAGCGCGCTCGGGATGAGTGTTATTTTTTCTCACCCGCCGCGACTTATCTTTTCAATGCCGTGCCCGAGTTCTTAGGAGCTCCTAGGATAAAACGCCATTTTTATATGCAGATTTTATATTTTTCTTAAAAAGTCGGGTTTTATAAAGGATTTTATTACTTCCTCTGCTTGTCTTTCAAATAGAAATTTCATAAAGTTTCTTGCATTCATTTGTCAAACTTTCCTCTTTATTTTCCTGATTTTTCGGAATTCCTCAATTCAAAAGAGTCGTGAAATTTTCATAAAAAAACTGTTGCAACTGAAAATTGAGCTTTCTACAATCTACACTCGGCTGCATGACATACTTAGACGTAAATTAATAAAAAAGGAAAATTTATTGCTGCAGGGAATGATCAATATCCTGTAAGATGCCTCGTTTAGATCCATTTGGTACATGTTCGCATTACGGTCAGAATCGAGAAGCGATAGAGCTGCATGAGGTCCCGATAAAAGCATGCGATCGGCTTTAGTGTACATATATATATAAGATCTCAAATCGCCGGAAGATATTGGCTCGTAACCGCGAAACCTGGCAAAGCTCAGTGTCCGGCTCTGGATGATTACGAACGCGGTAATGGAAAAAAATAATTCTCCCGCTCTTCTCGCACTTGATCTACTAGCTTGTATCAAAACAAAAAAGATCTGCCAGAAATTTTAAAGAAGAGTACACAAGGTTTTCAATGTTATTGGAAGAGAATGAGAAGAAATAGTACTGTAAAAAAGGGAAATTCCTTTGTAAAATAAATCCTTGCATAGGATGCACTAAAAGCTGAAGCTCGAACGAATCGAGCGCACATTTTTCCAGGGCGCGCGCGCTAATTTAATTCGCGAAATACGTTCCCGGGCCGTTTTATCGCTCCATTAAGCGGACTTATTTGCATGTGTCGCGCACGCCCGGCCGAAGACTTTTCCGAGGATGGCGGGGGCGGCGGCGGTGGCGGCGGCGGCGGCGGTAGCCACCTCTCGTTCCACTCTCGTAACGGGGCGAAGAGGGTCGATCGGCCGGACTGTCGGCCGGCTGCCAGCGGCCAACTAACTACCCTCTCGTCCCCGATTCTCGGCTTCTCTCTCACCCCCCGTCTTTGCTCTCCTCGATGAATTTCGCGTGGAGGCATTCGCGAGCCTTGGGCCGCGCTTCTTTGCATGAAATTGTTGTAATTTCGTGGTAATTGAATCGAGAGAGCTAGAAAAAAAGAGAAAGGGAAGATGCCGAAGAAAAAAACTGGGTTAGACTATGCGAAGTAGAGAAGCGATGATAAGCCTAACAATTAAATGGGGGGGATGCACGACTGAGAGGAAGGGGATTTGAAAAAATGAAAAATCAGGAAATGGCTTGATGTAATCAAGTATCTTCTTTTTAACTCCTGCGAATCGGATTATTATCGAAAAATTCCTTTTTCGAAAATGATTAAGTACCTTCAAATCTTCGTTCTGAGAACTCGTAATAAATGGATTAACTTTTTCACGATATTTCAAGAAAATCATATAAAAATTTTTACTTTCACCCTTCTTTTTACGGGATAAAAGAATTTAATTTAATAATAGTGATATAATTTAAATTTTTTAGTTAGGGTCTATTCTAGTTTGTTAGTCCCTCTGTACTCAATGTAGTTGTTGCACGAGAAACGTGAGAATAATTTGTATAAGATTAGGTGATTCTAAAGTAAGCGCATGAATTTAACGGTAATTGAATCGTAGCAAGAGATGAAAGTAAAAAAGCATCGAAATAGCGAAAAAGAACTGCGGTCTCTCGCTCGTCCTAAAGTAGGTTAACCCTTCGGGTCGAAAGGGGAAAAGATAAATTAAGTAATACACGAGGAAGGGTGAGAAAGAGCGAAAAGGGAAGGAGGGAAAAAAGATGAATGGGAGGTGCAGAAGAGAAGGACTCGGTAGAGTTTGAAAGGACGGCGCGCCGCGGAGCGAAAAGTGCGGTGAATAATGCAGGACAAAGGGAGGGAGCCGCGCGCATAATCGTGAATGCCGATGCGCGCGCGCGACATTGTGCGGGGGTGGAGTTAAAAAAAAGGGAGAGAAAAGCGGGGGTAATGAGCGAGATACCGCGAGCGGGGAAAAAAGGTCGGGGCATTTGTTTTAAACTCACTTTGCGAGCAGTCGCTAAGTGAGTAACCCGCGAAGCCGAGCTTTTTTTCTCGCCAGCAACGTTCACGCAGTCCCCGGAATGAATTTTCGAGTTCCTGCGAGCTTCGATTTGTTCCTATACCGTGTATGCGCAACTTAAAGGCTGATAAGCATTTCATTCAAAAAACAAAACTCTTATTTTTTTACGTTAAATTATTTATATTTATCATTCGCTCTCGCGAAATAAAATAGCAATGGATTTTTCCAACTGCGCAAATGACTCTCTCCAACTAATTGGTAATTGTTGCATTTTCCATTCAGTATTATATTAACGATCGTTAAAATTAATTGCAGAAGTAATCTCTTAACGTTTCCAATTGATACATTAAATTAATTTAATAATGGTGGCTCTTTCCAAAAATGAGACGGAATTGAAATTCAATAAGCCGTTATGTAGGTGATCGGCTGGAACTCGGGAACTCCTTTTCCGATAAATTGCATCCCTCTCGCTCCTTCTCCCAAAGAGTCAAAAGAATCGTGGCCGCTCGAGCCGCTCGTGCCGCGCCTACCGAGCCCCTCGCATTAAACGCTCACCGGTGCTTTATTGGACCACATCAATCTATTGATAAGAAAAAAAGGGTTACACGCTAATTTATGCCCAATCTAGAGACAGACTCTAGGCTTTTTCGTCTTCGTTATACCAGCTTGCAATCGCTTCTTATTGTGGAAAAAGAAGAAATATATAAGCAGATAGTTAAGAAAGTGACCGGAAAAAAATAGAAAATAAGAATTTTCTTTTCTTATTTCAGTTAGTCGTCAAATGAAATAAAATAAAGGAAAGTGCGAGTATGGACGGCGCTTGTCGCATCGAGACAGAACAGAGTGCGCGGGCCGCTGAGATTACACAGAAAGTTTAACGACTACGGTTACTTCAAGCCTCCTTGGCTTGAGGTCACCGAGGGAGAGGGAAAGCTAGAGGCGGGCGCAATCCGACCAGCTGGTTTATTAGAACTGATAATGTCTCTGTCGAGGAGGCTCCACGGCCGTGGGACGAGCCGCGCATTAACGCTAAATAATTTCGGCCCTCGAAGCTTCGCGTGCAGCGTCCGGAGTAAAGGAATTTTTTTACTCGATTTATCTCCATGCCTAATTATTAAACAACTAATGACTTGCGTAAGGAGAAAAGTACTGCCAAAACTTATGCAGTATTTTCTCTGATTACAACAGATTTCACAAATTTATTTTCAAACTTTTTTTTATTTCATCAGCACCTGGGGAAAGTCGATATCGAAAATGAGGCGAATCAAGTTTCTCGATGCACCGTTCTTATAAAAATTCGGATCGAGTATGAAATCGGCAAATTGGATGGAAAAAACTTAGATCCCTCAACGTGCAGTAGTGCAGTATCACGCGTGCCAATCACTCGGGAAAATCTAATTTTTAAATTATCGGTCTGAATGATTACATTTATTTCAATTTAATATGGATGGATATTGAATATTTAAGTTTAAGTAAATTAAAATGACCATTGCATGAAGTCTTATAAATTCTTTGCTAATTACTTTTAAGGAATATTTCACTTGCAAACATGAAATCATTAATCGCAAACATTCTTGGGCAATATATGGCAGTATGGTTATCGGGACCATTTCCTGATCGCGAGATATTTCGTCAGAGAGCGCAAAAGGGTTAACGGAACTTGAGATTTTTTTACAACTAGTATTAGAATTATTAGTGTAATAGATATTAAATTACCACTGAATAATGTCGATCCTTAAAAGTTTCTACTTACATAAACTATTAAAATTTCACAACTATGTATAATTTAGATTTTTTTGAGAATGCACAGTCGATAGAGAATAATAAAGTTATAAATCATGAACTCCCTTTTTAACGCGACAAAAATGACTAACACGAATATTTTGCAGGAGGGAGAGACTTATGCCTGGTGGCAATGAGAAAGAGATGAAAAAGAGGGAAAGAGAAAGAAAAATCAGAAAATGTGAAAAGTGAAAAGTGAAAAGAGGGTAGGCTTAGAGAAAACGAGTGTGTAAGTGCAAAAATTATACCAGAAAAAATTTTACTAACTCAACAAATTATATTCAATATTGCAATTTATTATTTTTTTCATCACTTACCTTTTTTATTTATTAAAAATTCAAACAATATTGAAACTTATGAAAAGTTCTTGTTTTTTTCTTTTGCTGCTTTTTTTGGTTTACACAACTTTTTAACTTTCTTATTCAATTGCGCGCAAATACATTTGTTTCCAACTCTTCTTAGCTCTAACTTTTTTATACATTCTATACTTTTCAAATACTTTTACTGTAATTCGTCATTATTCGTTGTTCATTTTTATTCATACTGTTCCATGTATCAATTT
Organism: Eurytoma adleriae; assembly: GCA_900480045.1. Lineage (NCBI taxonomy): Eukaryota > Metazoa > Arthropoda > Insecta > Hymenoptera > Eurytomidae > Eurytoma > Eurytoma adleriae. Next base: position 388,006 of record UXGC01000044.1, read on the forward strand.
TAATAAGAATTACGTTACTGTAATTATTGTCTATAACCATTTGTCGCTTCTCATATATCACCATTATTAAATTATAATTTTATTTCATTGTCATTATCATATATATACTACTGTCTTTGTACATTTCATTACTTATTTATTCGTAAGATTACCCGTACAGCTCCCGTTTCTTTTTGAATCAACGTAGGAAATTTTGAAGAATTTTTTTTGCGTGTCATGTGATTTCAAACTTCCTTTTGCTTGTCAAATAAAATAATTAAAAACACGATTGATCCAAAAAGAAATAGAAAAGCTGATTATTCTGTGACTTGAAGACTTATGTATAATAAGCATACGTATTTCTAATCACTATTGGCATTGCTGAGGTGAATGCGCGTATAAAATAAAAGAAAAGTACGCCTATTCCATAGTAGTTTGCAATAATTCTATTTTAAGATTGTTTGTACTTTACAACATCAGAACTACCAAACCTCTTTCTCTTATTGGCTTCAACATGTATCTGCATGTTTTATTTTTTATATTCGTATAAGTATTTCGTTGGGCCATTAAAAACTTGATAAAGAAGTCAAAATTTAACTGTTCACTATATAATTAGTTACAGAATAATAAAGGTATTAAGAAAATGTTTTGGTCACTGATTTTTATATTCAATTTTTTCTTGATAAATTAAATAATAATTATTTTAAGTGCGTAAATAGTAATTTGTAATGCACCTTACATTTTCATACAAGATAATTTCAATCATATGTCTTCTTTCAACACATTTCGTCTTATACTTTCTTATCTTTTATTTCACCGTTGACCTATTCATCTCGCTCTTTTTCTTACTTTACTCTTACACCGGCAAATATTTTCTTTTTTATAAATTATGTGTTTACATAAAATTGAATAAAATTTCGAACCATTAGAACCTTTTTATAAACTCTTTTTCTGATAACTAATTTTCTCGATGATCATTGCTATTATGTCTAATAAACTTGTTAAAGCAACAGTTTGTAAAAATACTCAGTGTCCAAGCAATATTTTAAGTGCACGACCGTTTATGCATTAGATTTAATGTATTTAGCTATTTTCGGCTTGCACGAATTACAATTGACTTAAAAAAATTTACTTAATATTTTAAAGGTAGGTTACATGTTGTAAATAATAGGTATTCTGGAAGATTTTTAAAAATAGCAATAAATGTAATGAATAATGAATAGATAATTACGTTCAGAAAAAGAGTTAATATCTAAGTAGCTTTTAAATGAAAAAAAGGAAAGAAGCTACTGAAGTGAGTAAAGTTAATCGTAATAGAATAATAAGAGTAATGGGTAATCGGAAATCGCAGGCCCCGCTGGGTCGAGCGGTTGCCGATCGTTTGCCGATCGTTTGGACGCACCGACGCACGCCACGTAAACCGGAAACAGACTGCTCAACGCTATTTCGACGTGTTTAGCAGGCAGGGAGGGTTGTGTCAGGTGTCGGATGCGCCGTTTCACTTTGGCCCGCCCGGCGCGCCGTTCGGCTAATCAGGCCAATCAGTTGGCTAATGAGCCGGCTTGTGCGCGGCCTACCGAGCCTTGTCCATCTATCTCTCCGGCTGAAGCCTGCTGTAACCTCCTGCAGCTACTCTTCTCCGCATTACTGCGCATCACTTTTTAACTTGTCTCTACTTGTATCTATTTTTCCCAAAAGTCCCTCCTTTTTTTTTTAAATTTATAAAAACATTAAATTTTCAATTATTATTCTGACGTTTCATACAATTTCTTTGAAAAATATTACTGCCATCTTATATTTACGTAATCTGCGAACGCTGCGAAAGCCCTCGAGGGTAATTGGTTTATCCACTTTTATCCTCTCAAAGATCAGTGCATCTACTTACAACAAACTTTATTCTTCTTATCCAATCACTCCTTCTTCCTTTTGCTTTTACTTTTTCGGTCTTTTATCTTTATGCCTTAGTCATCTTACACATATCTACAGAATATTTAACCATTTATCCATTTTATATACATGAAATATTACTTCTAATAAAAAATATTTTTTACTTTAAAAGTATAATACTTTAAATTGTACATACACATATCATTAAAATTTCTTCTTATTTAACATTACAAATACTATTCTAACTTTTGTCGAAATCTAAGTTGTATATTAAAAAGAAAAAATTTAACAAATTTTAAAAAGAGAAGAATCTTAGTAAACGAATATTTTCGATAAAGAACTTACGCTATACTTTGAGCAAACGAAAGGGTAAAAAATCATAAACTAGATAGAAGGGCAATATGAAGAAAGAAATGACATTTAAAAATTTAAAAATTTAAAAAAAGGAGAAGAAAAAAAGGAGAGTATTGTTGATTTAAGGACTTCACCGAGACCAATTGACCATTACCGTCTCGTGCCGATAAGAGAATCTCTGGTAAAATTTACTACAAGTTATCACATTTTGTGAGAACTCGATTTGGTCCCAAGTGGATAAGGAAGACATGGCGAAAAAGTGCTTCAGCAGACGGGTCTGCATTAAAAATTCTGAGTAGAAAGACAAAAGTTTCAAGCGATAACAGATTGTTAAATTTAACAATATTAAAAGGAGTTTCAACGCATATATATTTATTAAAGAATATGCATAATTATGATATTGATATTTTATTAATAAATATTAACATCAGAGTAACAAATGTCAATTGTTTAACAGTAACTTTATTATTTCATTAAATATTACGTTTTTTATTAATGCAACTTTTTATTTTTTATAATTAGAATTTGTAAATTAATTTTTTTGTATTCATAGTAATAACTAATTATAAATCTTTTTACAAGTTTTGTCGTTGTCTTCAAATAATTTTTTAACGTAGAACGTAACGTATCACAGACATTTTCTTAGAACACGATAAGTATCTTACAAATGTGTAAATAATCAGACATGTAAATTCTGCAATCGTTTCATTAAAAATTTATAATTAATAAGCTGCTGGTTTTGCAAGTTATCGTTTTCTAATTTGAAAATAACCGTTAATTGTACATATAGGAAATAATTTAATATCAATATTTAAAATATTTAGAAATTACGTGCATGTTTTTAATCGATTAATAAATTTTTAAAAGAAGTATTCGGTATTTTGCAACAAGGTATCAGGTTTAAAATAATTAGGTAAAAAATTTGAATACATTTTCATAGATCTACCTGCCAGATCTTTACTGGCATAGTTTTTAATTCAACGCTTCTTTCACTTTCTGCACAAGCTTATACAAGATTTAAAAACTTATTCTTTTTATTGTTACATCTTTATTAAGAGGAAATTTAGCAAAATTCTTTTCATCGTCTTTTTCAAAGTACATTGCAAAACCTGGTTCACCTTAAGTATGTACCTCATATCTAAACTTTTTTCTTACGAATTACGGTGAAATCGCAACGTTTTTTGATCTAGTTGTAAAGTTGCAAGATTTTACAGCAAGAAACTGCAATTTATCGACGTTCGCGAAAAGGGAAAAGCAGAAAAAAGAGCCGCACAGGCAAGAGAAGCGAGCTCCAGCACTAACCGGAATACCGTTCTTCTCTCTGTTCGCAGCGAACACGAAGCCGCTGACGTTCGACGAGGTTTACAATCAAAGTAGCCCGACCAATTGCACCGTCTATTGCGGAGGCCTGACTAATGGCCTCACGGAGGAGCTCATGCAGAAGACCTTCTCGCCCTTCGGCTCGATCCAGGAAATTCGTGTTTTCAAAGACAAGGGCTACGCTTTCATCAGGTACGTAGAGCTGCCCTTCTTTTTTCTCTCCCTACCGCACCTCCCTACCGCACCTCCCTACCGCACCTTTGTCCCGTTCTCGTTATCCGCCGGCCGAGTTCGCCCAGAGTAATTGGCGAAAAAAGGCCCGTCTGTTGGGCGCGCGCGTGACTCTGCTGTACAATGCCCCCAACGAAATACTGTTATTTCCAAAGCCTTCAATTGCCAAAGCGCTAACTACCATTCCAAATAATGCAACGATATTTATTCAAACAGCCCCAATATTTTTCATCAAAACTACTTTCGCAAGAATCTGCAACCCAAATCTCATATCCTCTCCTACTTTACTAGGCTAAATGTCTAGAAAAATTATCCTTTTTTTACTGCGAACAAACTTGCTTACCCTTACTCGCTCTTACTCCTGAGTAAATTTAAAATAAAACCAATCAAAGTGTCTTTTGCCAAACTTTAAATTAATAGTTCATTCGAAATAAATTACGATATGAATTTGCCCAACTTCATTTTTTTGCTTTTTTCCACTTTCCATTTCGTGCGATCGAACTGGCGAACTATAATTGAATAAAGCCGACAGAAATTAGTCGTGCGCAAGCGCGGACCGAATAAAGTGTGCTTTTTATTTGACCGCGTGGAAAAAAGTTATGGCTAGGTTTGAAAACAACTTCTAATGTATATACTTAAAACTTTATACGAGTAATTCGATTCGTCTTTTAAGAAGCATTCATTTGTCCTTGAATTCTCTATTGTTTTTATAAAGTAATTAGAAAAAAGTCTTTTCGCGAGAGTTGATGAGACTGTATTTTTCAACAGATTTACTAATTGGCTAAACTCTTTTAGACGGATAAAAGTGAGAAGAGTGAGGGTAATTTAGTGTAGCAAGCTGTGTAAGAACAAAGCTTGTCGGCGGGGCTGCTCGCGAAAAAGTGCAGGTGAAAAAAGGAAAAATGATCAAAGGATCGAGTAAAGAGCGAGTCGGAGCCGCTCGGCGCGAGCTCGGCGCGAGCCGACGTGGACAATGTCCGGATCTCCTATCAACTCGGCCGGGCTTCCGCCTAATTGCCGGCGTGCTCATTCTCCGAACGGGTGGGAGAGCGGAAACGAAGGCGAGCTCGCGCGCCTCCGGAATGACGAATGGATCCCGCTGCCAGAAAAGAAATTCTTTGTCCGGCACACTGGCCCGAGCGCAGTGGCCGTCTTATCCGAGGACTACTTATCGGTGCCACGAGACCCTCCTTCGGCAATTTTCTCCTCTTGCTCCCTTTCTCCCTTTCCTCATCCTTTTCTCACTCAAGTCCCTGCAGTTCTGCAATTCCGCTCCCCGAACTTTGCAATTTTTCCCATCGCGCCGTCAGAGTTTGGAAAATTATAAAAAATTAATTTACTCGTTAAAAGAACAAAGCCGCGGGCTGATTTTCTGCTCGGCGCAAACTAGCCCCTTTCGAAAAGAATCGGAATGAATGAAGCGTAGCTCTTGTCCTCTGTCTCTGTTAATCTCCACGGAGGATCCTCGAACAATTTGGTGCGCCTAACGACAATGACAGACGGAACGGGGCGGACGAGGAGTAGGCGGTGGTCCCCTCGGATTTCGGACTCGTTGCCGACGTCCGTGTCATCGCGCAATGAATAGCGCGTCTCCAGCGGCTCCTTCGCGAATTAATAGAGTACGCGGCGAACGCGGCCCTTCTCGGGAGGATTCGAATCCAGGAGGCTCTCGGGGCTCCGGCTGACCCGTCTGTTCCATCTCCCCTGATCACTGATCCGAGCGGACACGTTGGCTAGACCGAGCTTCGGACGTTACTTTAACAAGATTTACGTAGAAAAGTGCAAGCATTCTACGTAAACTTTCCTCTGACCTAATTGATTATTAATTAATCCCGTGACTTAAGATTTTTCTTCGTTATAGACGTTCAACACTCCCCTGCAGACTCCCTCCAGCGGAGCTTTTATTCGTCGGTAAACGCCTCGGTTCCCCTCGTCCTCTTCACCGCACTATACCGAATCTTGGGCAAATGCCAAACAGCACACGGGCAGACCTCCACTCTGTCACTCCACCATTCCCACTCCTACCTCATAATTGAAGGGTCTAATAAATAAAACCTAGCTGGCGTGCGCTTGCGGTAAATAGCGACGTCGCGTTTCGTCGAAACGTCGAAAAAATAGAGAGAGCAAAAAAGGGAGGAAAATCGCGGCAGAACTGGTAATTTTCTCCGCGTCTCCCTCTTTTTTCGCAGTTTATTTCATGGGCCCATGTTCCGCTCCCCTGTTTTTAACAGATTTTTTCCTCCTCTTTTTGCAAGCATTCACTCGAAATAATTTTCCCATCTCTCCCTTTCTCCCTCTAGATGAATTTTTATTTAACGCCCGCTCGTTCCTATTCTCTTCCTCATCGTTCGATTAAAATTTTTAAAATTACGAGCTTCTCCGTCAGTGCTGATTGCAAAATAGAATCTCTTTTTCTTTATTTCATTGGAATTTAATGAAATAATTTTTCCTAAAACAAACGGAATAACGAATTCTTTTTATTTTTTTATTTTTATTTAGTAGAATAAACGGAAACAGTAACTCAATTGTTACATTTATAATGATTAGGCTACATCGACGGTAATTGGAGGTTTATAACACAGTGAAATAAATGCACCTTCGTAAAATACGATAACGAGTGTTTTTTTTTTCATAAAAATTTTGAAATAGGCCATGAAATGTGATGGAATGGAAGATAATGAAAAAAATATTATAAAACACAACAGATCGGCAAGCAATAACTCCGAGAGAAATGCGAATCGGACGGCATAAAAGCAGTGGCACACTAAAATTTAATTTGCGAACAAGCGCACAGCGCCGTAAAAATGAAACTATATATATACACACGGTAAACCCGTATCCGGACGATTTGCTCTCCACTCAAGTTCGAAATAAGGCTCATCGTCAGATGTCAGTCGCAGAATTGGTCAGACCTTCGGCTCGCACCGTTCCTAAGAAAAGACCAAGCGGTTAAGAAAAGTCTTTCGAGCTTTCCGGAAATAAACAAGCCCCGGCGGTCGTTTAGTTACTAAAATTTTATTATTATAAAATTCGAAATTGAAGTGGACGCTTATTTACGGTACACAAATAAGTCCCACAAAATATTTGTCACTACCACCTGCTGGTCAGTTCGCGGTCAGAGTGAGGATCGATTAACATTAAATATAGAAAAGAATCTTTTAAAGTAACTTTTTCAATTGACGGAATTTCCTTTTTAAGGACAAGTAAATAAAACGGAAGAAATAGGAATCAAAGATACATTTATTTTTAATGTGAATGCAAGGTTAACAGTTAAATTTTTACATAGAAGCCCCAAATTGTTAAAAAAAAGTGAAAGAGACCTTCAACTTGTCTAGCACAAGAAATGCGTTAATTTGGAAAAGCAAAAAAACAGCGGGTGGGAGCGAAAAAATTGGGGGAAATTTGAGGAAATTCGGGAAAATATCGCGTAAGGCAGGATTCACTGTGCGGAGAGACGGCTTAATAACGTTTCTCGTGTTTTTCAGGTTTTCCACGAAGGAGTCGGCAACGCACGCCATCGTCGCCGTCCACAACACAGACATCAACGGCCAGACAGTGAAGTGCAGCTGGGGCAAGGAGAGCGGGGACCCCAACAACGCCCAGCAAACTGGACAGGTGAATAATACGAGTCCTCTCTCTTTCTTCTTTGTGCCTTCTCTTTCTGCCCCAACTCCCCTCTTGCTGGCGGACCTTTTGTTTTCGTGCTCGTCGTGTCTTTCGCTCGGCGCTGGGAGCCCGAGTGCACGTGTCTGAATTGCCGCGAACTTGGAACCGTCAAACAACTGCTCCGTATTTTTGTGCGAAAATTTATCAATATTTACTTGCGTTATTCTTTAGCTAGAGCCACTCGGAGAAATGATAATTTGAACAAGTGCGACGCTAAAGATTAGTCGTAGTTAATATAAGTTTAGCCGCTGGAATAGGAGAAAGCGAGGCAGAAAGCTGGAGGTGGATTGGTGAATATATTTCCTATAGGGATGGAGGACTCGCTCGAGTGACGGCTAATGCAACCCGCGCGAGGAGAAATCGCGCCTGCCTCTATTGGACTTTACGATTATCGGCGGCAGTTACGCCGCTTCGGAGCCAAGTATCGCCCCTCGCGCGCTCGCTCGCAAACGCGCGCAAGCCGAAAGCGTGTAATGAATAAAGCGTAACGCTCGACTCGCCAACTCACCGAATGAAAACGAGGGCCGCGCGAAGGCCTCTGCTCGAGCTTTTTATTCGGGATTTGCGGCTCGCGCAAAATCGCTAAAAGGCGGATTTCCCGCGCGTGCCTTCTGACAACGAGTTACGCTACTGCCCGCGGGACTGTTCAATAGTTTTCTCCTTAATCAGTACTGGCTTTTGCTTAAATCAGCTTTTCCATCGTAATAAAAGTACGCCTTCCTTTCCGTACTTGGCAGGTAAAGACTCGATTAAATTTGATAAAGTTCCGCAATGGCCGATTCACTGGAGCACGCGTGGCTGCAGGGAAAAGGGGAACGCGAGGAGTAAACTTGGGCTGGCTGCGATCGGATCGAACTCACTCGGCGCGTCGTCGTCGCCGGGAGAACATCTCGCGAGAAGGCCTGGCCGCATAATAATCCGATCTCGCCGCAACTCCTCGGCGTTATGGGAATAGGGATCAATTAGGGCGATGTCACGGCCTGGGTTACAAACGCCGGAGAAAAGGAGATAAAGCGAGATCGGGAAAGCCCGAGGCTCCGAGAACGACGCGAGAAGCCCTAACCAAGAGAATGATAACGAAAGTTCGCCTACTTCCAATTCTTTCTTTTACTTCTTCTTGTTTACGGATCACCACTTTAACAGTGGCGTTCGTAAACAATTCAATTGGATTTTTTCCAAAATCGGCCTTTCACATCCGAAAGAATCCTCGCAGTTTCTCATACTCGAAAAGTAGCCGGCAGATAAGATATCCCTGAGCGAAGTCGAAGATTCTGCTGCTCGACCCTCTGGAATATAGCCGACCCTCCCTCCCTCTCCGCATAGCCGAGCGCATACCCTATTCCCAGATCGGACATATCCACTCGTCCTAACGGCGCTAATTGCTAAGAGACCCTTCGGCCGCGCGAGTCTGAATAGAGTCGGCAAATTCCCGTAGCGCGAAGGAGGCGGAACGGCGCGCGCGACCCCATGCTTTGATCGCAGAACGGGAATGTCCTGCGGGACCAGAGGACTGTATTGTTTCTTTTCTCAGATTTTCTTTTTCTTCCCGCCATCGATCGTTCACCTTTCTCTGCATTATTAAGATGCGCTATTCTTTTATTTCTTTTATGTTTGTATTCAGAATTACTAAGCAAAGTATGTATGATACGTGTAATGTACAATTTAGGCCCTGTCGTCGGCGACGTACCCCTATTACGCGGCAGCAGCGGCGGCGGCGGCTGCGGCGGCGGGTGTCGCTGGAGTCGGTGGAGTTGGCGGAGTCGGCAGCGCCGGTCAGTTGGGATACTGGTATCCACCCCAGTCGTACCCCACGACGGCGACGCAGATGCAAGCCGGCGGCTTTCTGCAGGGCATGCAGGGCTACACCTACGGCCAATTTGCTGGATACCAACAGGCCCAGTACATGGGGTAAGATCCTATCTTCTGCATTTCGCCAAATTTAATTTAAAACGACCTTTGACCTGAACTGCCCGAGAAATATAGTAATTAGTGTATTAGGCACAGAATAATCAGTTCTAAAGTTGATAATGAAATAATCGGGTGTTTGTGGAAAATGTGAAAAACAGAATGGGAATGGGAGTGCACGCGGCCAGCACGGCAGCGGGCTGGGGCCAGGGTCTGCCCGGCGGCCCCCAACTGCCGCCCCATCACGCGACGACGGTAACGGCGCCCCCGGGCGTTCAGGCTGCGCCCCCACCACCCCCACCTCCGGCGCAAATGATGGCCTATCCCATGCAACAGTTCCAGGTAATTATGCTATCTTTGCTTCCTATATCCCGTCGTTTTTCATTATTTTTTTTAAACAATTTTTTTACTCTATCTTCGTGTATCCTACGTACGGCGCCTGCACGTTCAAGCACTCGTACGCATTTTTTTCTTTTCAAAAAGAGTTCAAGTGGCACCTACTTCAATTTATCATTAATCTATCACTGATTGTTTATACAAAAAGTAATACTTGACTCTTTCTGAAAGAGAAAAAGGAAAAGAAATTGTAACAAAGGTTTAATTCTTTATAATCGTTCATCGTAAATTATCCATTTGTCCTATTTACTTCATATTCTCGCACTTTTAACTATATCCCAAGAATCAAACCTTTGTATGTTTGTGTTTAAATTAGTGCATTGGTTTTTTCATTTTATGGTAGTTTTTTACACTGTATTGTAAATATTGATCTCTGGAATGGAATTTTATAGTGCTTGAATTTTTTTAATTACTCAACCTGCCTAAGTCAGTAATGTTAGTCTATCACTCTGTACTAATAACGTTTGTACTCGATATAAAGTGCATTATGATATTCTAAGAAAAATAAATATTCGGCATTAGACATTTTGTATTTAAATTAAAAGATTTGAATACTTGCATAAGGTTCTTACAAAATTTCGAGTCCTTGTAAAATACTAATAAGAAAGTAAATATAGTAAAAGTGTATACCTATACAGATTAGTCATTGCTTTAGTACATTTAATTAGAATTATTCTGATTTCTAATGAATGAATATGTAGAAAAATTCTCATGTTATGTACTACTTGTACTCAGCTGTCTTGACCCGGTATGTTTAATGCTTAAAAAATCAATATTTGAATGAACTTTCGCCATACGAGCGGCAACAAAAGCACTGGCACGTAATTAATCCTTCATTAAGTATGGAAAACGCTTGCTTTATAAAATTTATCAGAGATCAAGTAGCTACTTAATTATTACATGAAATTTCCTTCTACTTTTTTCAAACAAGTAATTTTGGATAGTCTTTTTCGAATAAGTAATGCTTGATCTTGGTAAAAAAAGTCATATATAATGTAATTTTGCTTATGTAGATTTTCCACAATAAAAATGTGCTGATGCATTAAGTTGAGAGATTTTGTTAATAAAAGAAAATGTCGAAAATAATGGACTATAACGGATGAAATGTTGTATTTTGATAAACTTGATTAAATTTGATAAGGGTGTAAGTGTAAGTCAGCACATTTTTACGCAGCAGACTATTCTATCTATCGCTCGTTATTGTGGAATGACGGAAAAAGCAGAAAAGCAGAAAAGCAAAAAAGCAAAAACGGCAAAGAAAGCAAAAGTGCAGAAGAGTAAAATGTTGAGTTAAATAAAATTGAAAATAAAGGCAGAATAAACGCTTGGTTGTTTAACTGCATCTCTCTTGACTGTATCTGTGTGTGTCTCTCACCCCCTCTTGACCAATGAGATCACGGACACCAAAAAATGAACTTAACCAATGCGTTTCTGTGTGTTCAAATTCGTAAAGTGTGTTCTTGGTTGCGGTCCAGCTAGCGGATGAGGACTGGCTGACGCCTAGCCTCCTAGTGTGATGGTAAGCAAGCGCGAAGACAAGCCCCCATCGATGACAGGACTAATCGCCGGCGCAGCCAGCCCTGCTGCGAGCACGTTAGGGCAGACGACTACTACTCCTACCGCTACTATCGCTACTACCACTGACACTGCTACTCTCGCGACGATGACGACCCTCATGATGATGATGAAGCAGCAAAGGCGCAGACGCAAGGGCCCGAGAAGCAACGGCGAGCCGAAGGCACCGGCGCAGAAAAACGCGAACGCAGTGCCACTACCCGCTTGACGGGCTCGCTCCAAGGATCTCTCCCAAACGTACACCCACGCATTTATGTATAGAGACCTAGAGACTAAACAAACAGTCCGCCAGTCGAGTCAAGTAGCAGGCATTTTCTCGCATTTTCTCGCATTGTCTCGCATTGTCTCGCATTTTCTCCGTGCCCACGCGCCACCAGCGACGATCAATAAGTAATTGCACGACTACAAAGAGTCGCGTCCTTTAAACGCGGGAAAAAAGGAAAAAAGTAGCAACAAATTATGCAAAAGCATACATCTAAATATATATAGATATGTAATTGAGTGGTGGTCGAGGCTTTTATCGGTGATCGCGAGCGTGTGCGGCGTACGGCGAACGACTCCGAGTGGCGCGCAACGAAGACGAAAAAATAAAGTGAAATAAAAAAGTCCGACGGAGAAAAAATAGCAGAGACGGAATTCGTTATTTTTGTAGATTCAGCGGTGAACAAGTGAGAATTTTCGAGGAAGGAAAAAAATTTGCGCGATTTTAAGTCGTCGGCGCTCTGCAGCCGTGCTGTTTCGCAGCTAAAGGAATACCGCGCGTTGCGGTTGCGCGTGCTACTTTAGATATTGAAAAGAAATGAAGTCGGAGCAAGGGGCGAGATGGGTAAGAAAAAACATACTGATTAGCAGCAGGTAGTTAGGTAGTTAGATATTATTACAATAAAGAAAAATACGAGAAAAAATGAAAAAAGGAAAAAAGGAAAAAAGGAAAAAAGGAAAAAAGGAACAACGCGGCGGTTCTCTCGCTCTCGGGGGCCGAGCCAAAATTCGACGACGACAACGAAATCGGCCGCGCGACGGCACGGGTGAGGGGAGGAAACGTGGCACGCGCTGTATAAAATTATTTTTATCGGAATTTTTTATTCCAATGCACGCTGGCGACTCGGTGACGCTCGCCTCTTGAGCTAACACCGAACACCGGGCTCCGAAAATTTTATACAAGCTTGGCTCGTGTGATCGCTGCGTTAAGGTTGGAGGCACTTCAAGGTGCGTCTCGTTATTGTAAATTAATTTTTTTAAAGCGATTTTAAACTTAATTTAAAACTCTCTCGGCCGATGAGCACTTGCATTGAAATTTCATCTCGTTCCGCGGCCAGCGTCAGAGTTCAAAATTAACTTCCTGATAGGAATCAAAACTGTAAATAATTGATTGTAAATTATTCGAGCGGAGATTTCTCTTTCTCTTGTTTACTGCAAATTAGAATCAATTTGTAAAATTGAAAATGGATTATCGCAGGAGGCTTATTCTTTACAGTTGACATTTACGTAAAACAAGAGAGCGCAAAGATTATGCAAAGCCTAATAGCTGTCACTCGTCTCGTGGGGGATAATAATCAATAGTAAACAGAAAATGTCGGTCATATTTCGATAAAAACCAATTTTAAAGCAGAAAAAAATGAAAAAATGAAGGAGAACGGAAGAGAAAAAAGTGGAAAACGAACTACTTCTAGTTTTAGATAAAAAAATTTAAAAAATACATGCGCGAACAGTTTTTTCAACGTCAAAGCGTTGCTAAACGTTTTTAACCAGAGAAAAATAGATTTTTTATAACGAAACAAAATAAAGTTAAAGAATTAAAATGATGAAACGAACAATTCTGTAATGAGTAGCCGAGGACGACGTCTGCGCTTCGAATTTCGACTCGACCATATGTATAATATACATATGTATACACTCGAAAAATACACTGCAAATAGCTAATAGCAAATGTGCGAAAGGCGGTATAAAGAAGTATAACATATGTAGGAGAAAAACAAATTGCGAATGTGAGATGTGCGAACCTCGAGAAGCGAGATAAGGTAAACATAAAAAATTTCTGTAGGTAGATACATAATTGCACACACAGCACGAAAGTTAGTGATTAGTCAAAAGCGAAAAAACAAAAAAGAAAAGAAAAATAACATAGGCAACAAAAAAATGAGAAAACCTTATAAGAAACAATGCTAGAGCGAAATATCTCTTGTGGTCGCGTGTCCCGTGCTGTCGCAGACTTCCCGACGGCTCGGCTAGGGCTTTTAGCAACGAAGCTTTCGAGAAAGCGGCTGAGCGAATATTCCATATGAAGGCGAAAAATCCTTCCTGCTTGGAGGAAGCTGGAGCGCACTTTGGGCCAATTTTCTTTCCTTTTATTATCATTATTTTTTCTTCTCTTATTAATTAGTGTCGTGAAAACGCGAAAACATCACTCACTGGTGTAGGCGAGGGAGGAAACGCCGCGTCTCCGTCTGCGACGCAAGTCCGGAAATTGCAAATCCTCCTATTGTTGGACACGGGCCGTGTGGCGAAAGAGGGCCGGAAATTTTATCCAATTGTATTTTTCGATTTTACTTTTGTCCAGGGCGAGACGGACGGAGGCGCGACGGTCTGCCCAGTCCTTTGGCCAGACAGAGTTTACTTCAATTTCCTATCTTTTTTTACAAATTTATTTATTATACCTAATAACATGACGATATATGGAAACGTCGAACGTTCACATTGCCGCAACTCGTGTAGTATGTAATTAGAGGAAAAGTTTATGAAATACATAATTTGACAGTACCTGTGATGATCATTAAAGAAAATACTTGACACTTCATTTTTAAAATGCAATTCTCACAATGTCAATGAATCGTCGAACATCTATAAAGACTAAAACGTCTCAAGTCGGAATTAGCAAAAAAGTCAATAAAATTTACTTTTTTTATACTGTAAAAGTACTAAAATATGTAATAAACAATAAATCGATCTTCACAGGTGTTGAGAACGAAGGGAGCGCTGCAGCAGTGATTTTTCTATTCTTCCTGAATGCTTGCGAAACAAAGTACAAGATTAGTCTGCAAGTGCCGTAAACAAAAAGACCTGTACAAAAGGGTTAAAAAAAGAAACTACAATTGCCAAAGAGCGAACGTTCATTTGTCTTTGAATATGAGTCAATTAGCTACTTGTGTTCGTTGCGACGTTTTCAAATATATATATGCTTTTATTTCTTTTTCGAGGTCTTTCGAACGGAGTCTATAAGCGACGAGTGGAGGTTAAAAAACTAGGGGCAGAAAAGTGTAAGCATTGCGATTTCGCGATTTCGCGCGTGAGCATATACATCTATATATATTGTATTAAGCCTTAAAAATGCAAGGATGCGAAACACGAGCGACGATGCAACCGAAACCAAATGTTATATATATATATAAATAAATCTATTCATATACATATTGCGATTAAGTATAGCTATACATACATACAGAAATATATGCATGTAAACGTGAGCAAGGACGAGAGAAAGAATACAAGAGTGTGAACAAACTAATGATAGTTGAAGCGCGATTTATATACAATATATATAAATTGAACAAGAAGGATGAAATAAATGACATGAACAAGAAAGCGAATGGGATAGCGTACAAAACATAGAAGACAAACTATAAATATATATATATACACACATATATATAATATACAGACTCGAATAATTAAAGAAAAATGAAAGAAAGGAAAAATAAAAAGATATTGATTAAGGCGATTTGATTAAGGCAAAGGAATGTGTAAATTATTAGCTAGACAAAAAAGAAAAAATATAGTTATAAATGTCAAAATAGTCGTAGATAATTCGTCGGCTCGACGCACGACCCTCGGAGCAGTAGAACAAAACGTGAATAGTCAGACGTTTTGTAAGGAACGTTATATATAATAGTAGAGAAGGGCAGAACAGAAGGGAATATATATAATGTGTAATATATAATACATAATATATAATATACAATATATAATAATTAATGTGCAAAAAGTCCAGGAAAAGTCGACTGCTTCGAGGCTCACGCGATATTCACCGACAGAGACTCCGCGAGACTCTCTTGAATCCTGTGTAAAAATAGAAGGGCGTCCGGCAGAGCGAGAGTGGAAGGGGACAGAAAAAAGAAAAAAGGCAGAATATAGAGGGGAAATACGTGGGAGCCTTATAGTAAAACAGAGGCGAGCTCAGGGCTCAGACTTTGATCGGACTCGCGAGCTGCGTTGCACGCAGCGAGGCACGACGCAACCGTTAGCCGTGTAAGGTGATAACTAGGTAAATAATTCAAATGCGGCTGGACACAGAGGATATAAATATATATATATAAATATACATATACATTATACATATACATATACATATACATATACATATATACATACCCATCTATATGCGATTGGGCGTACGTACATGTTAGGTCTAATGTGGTAAGAGCCAATTATCGTAAGACACGCACACGTACACACGCGACAGTCGCGCGGGGAATTCGTTCGTATCTGCGCGAATGCCAGTTAGATTAAGTTAGTGTTAGAGCTGCTCGGGAACAGACTGGAATTTGCAAGATTCTTTGACGCTTGGTTTTCCAATCAGCAACGGACACGACAGTGGCATTTTTTTTAAAAAAATGCATTTTTCTTACTTGCGTAGCAAACATTGCTTTAAGCAATTAAAACTATTTAGTTACAACCAATTCAACCTTTTCAAACGCGAAATTCCTTAACCTTTGTTGAATTTATTAATCATTTATTATATTTAAGTATTTTCAACAGTATTCAAGTAATACTTAAATCTATTAATTCATGTTACCTTTATATTATATTTCTTACAGAGTTACATCTAAATAGTTATTACAAAAAAAAAAAATTGTTATTTCAATAAAAATTTAAAATTCTGTTTCATGCATGTATCAAAACTTTTATCTACTGTTTAACTAATCTATTAATTTTCTTTATTTCGTATTCTTTTAAATTGCGAGGAAAAAATTACGAAAAGAAACTTTGTTACTTCACTCATGAGATCAATTAACTAATTTAATCATCGAAATGCTTCCTAAAATAAGCATTTAATGTAAATGTTCATAAAGTAAAATAAACACGCGTTAGAAAAGATTCAATCTTTGATATAGTTTTCATTTCAAGTGAAAAACGGCGTATTTTTCATTCGCTAGAAAAACATTACAGTAATTAAGGTAGATTTTACCCCAACTACGCTAGTCAAATTAATGTCATTAATTACAATAATAAATTACAATTAGAAAACCTTTTTTTCATTCCTAATAACATTTGGAAAATGTTATTTCATTATTAAATAATAGCAAATTATAGTAATGTCAGTGAAACAATTTGTTAATTACGTACCGCAACTCATTTTTAAATAATAAGGAAGTGAACAAAAATTTGCAGTAAATGGCATTAAATAAGGACTGTTTTGACTAGCACATTTGAGGTATTAGTTGAACTACCGTAATTAAAAATTTCGAGAGAAACCGACATTTACATTTGAATAATTAGATTTATCAAATAAATTCGCATGTCCCAATGAATAATTAAAAATGTAAACGAAATTAACATAGAGGAAAGTAAAGCTTAGATTTAGTCATGACTTATTTATCCAGACGGTCACTAGATTAATAAAGCACAAAAAAATTTACACCAGTCTGTAGAGACATAATTGCAAACTGAAGTAAGAAATATTATCTCAAAGAATCAGCGTCGCGTCGAAATGTGTTGTTAGACATTCTCTCCTACTTTTCCGTTTTCTTCTTTTCTTTCGTCATCTTGGCTTTCATTTATCAAATGTTGACCAACTGTAAAATCCTCAACTCTGACATGTATAAAAATATAAATTGGACACCTTTAAACAACCTTCAATCTAAGAATGACTACTTTTCATTATTTCCTTTAAATCAACATAAATAAATTTGAAAACTATAAACTGTAAAGTGTAAACTGTAAAGATTAAAAGTAAAGAGATAAACCCGTATATGTTTCTCGAGTAACACATTTAAAGATTTAATGACCAAAACTAAACTATCAGTAATGATAAGATTTTTTTAATACTTATTTTTCGATTCAGCCGGGAGAAAAATATAAAATCATTTAAAGCCCTAGAGTTTTTTACTTTATTCGCATTAGGATGTAAACCGGTTAGGCTTAATCGAAACTTTTTATATTTCCTCATGCGAAGGCTTCGTTTTTACTTTTTATATGACTTGTTAAATTTTAAACTTTAATAAATGAATAAATTACGAGAAGCTAGATAAAAGCTCTATCACTGGAAAAACGGGAGAAGAAAATGTGATAAAAGTGAAAAATATTAATATAAGTATTTAATGATTTGAATGAAATCCGCGGGATATTCGATGAAAAGGGATGTGCGTGCAAATACCTTAAGTGTTGTAGTAGCTGTTTTTACTCGTTGTTAACTTAGTTGATGTTGTTTATCGATAACTTGGGTGATCCTTCAAGAAACCTCTTTTTATATAGATCGGAAATTTCCACTTTTTTATTAACTATAAATACTTTGAAGTAGTAATGAAATTGATCAGAATATTTTTGTATAATAAATTGCAAATGGTAGCAACCAAATGTTTGGTCATACATCATCCCGATCATTAAAAGAATACCCCAGAATTTTAGTGTCATACTTAATTTTTCAATAGAGTGATGAAAAAGTAATATCTATACCTGCTCCTCGTGATATTTATTCCAAGTAAGAGAAAATAAACGATTCGAAGATTTAACATCTTTCGCGCGTGTCCACAATGGCTGAAATATATTTAATTTCCACTTTCTTACTCGACTTCTTTCTCTCTCTTTCTCTCCCCTATAAACATTTATTTTGAATTTATTTAAAAGTAAATTAGACAATCTGTCCGAAATAATCTCTTGAAGAAAATAAAAATTTTTATATTTTTTTCCTTGAAATATTTCAACTAAATGACAATCTAAAGTAGGCTTTTACATACAAGTACAACTGCTTTGTTGAATTCATTAAGTAAATTTTTATAATAACTATAAAAGTTGGATTACATGCCACTTAAAAACAACGATCATTACTAAAAGTTTTTTGGTAAGAATAAGCAACGAAAAAAGTCTTACAGGGTGAAATGTGAAAAATTCTCTATGGTCTAAGTATTGAATCAGCGGAAAAATTATTTTTCTATTTAAATTTGATTTAATTTGAGTTTTTTCCGTGATATTTTGTCCGCGTTGGTTGAAACAACGAAACTGAACAATATCTTATTTGGGAGCAGTTAATTAAAGGGTTACGGTGTTAAGACGTTGAAAGTTGTAAATGAAAAGTGAGAGAAGTGGAGAGAAAGCGAGGAACGGGGGAACAGAGGAACAGATAGACGGGGGATCATCGAGTTCGGGCGGTCAGGTGGAAAAAGCGGATCGGCTTCGACGTCATTATGCACGCTTTTTGCACAGGCTCGCGCGTCTCCGGCGAGTTGCGTGAGAAACGGCAATCGAGATGCGCCGACCGTTGGTTATTACTTACCGCGCCGCACCGAGCCGCACCGCGCCACACAGCCACACATAGATATACGTAATGCGCACCATCGGAAGATAGCAACACGAGCCAGCCCGGTGATCGCGACGGGAATTAGTCGTAGGCTAAGAAGTCGCTGAACCAAGTTTTGCAATTTCTCCAACTGCGCGCTACATGCTTATGCAACATTTTTCTCTTTTCACTTGTGTACCCTTCTTTTTTCTTTCTTTCTTGAGTTGTTTATTTACTCGAATGCCGAAGTACGAGAAAAAGAGAACTTCGTTCAGGTGTCTTTTTTTCAGCAGTAGTAAATTGAACAAACCCGAACCACTGTTATCGACTATATCTAGGTAAACAGGACTGTGAGAGTACGGTATAGGTGAATTGCAAACTAGAATAGAACTGTAGCAGTGTACCAAGCATAATATAAGCAAATTAGGGAATAAATAATTTATAGATTTGTAGACATAGGACATATATAATTCAAGTGTACTCGTCATACAAGCAGAATCAACAGCAAATAATGCTATCGGCAATACACTATTCATTTATTCATTTATTCATTTATTCCTTTTCCAGAGCATCCGAAAATATAGGATTTTTTGCAAAAATAGTTAGCTAATTAGCTATTAAATTTGACATTGAACATTTTACTTTTGATATTAAAGTTGTTTTATGATCGAGTAATCCGACTTATCGCTCTCTAGACTTGTAAGCAAACTGTATAATATAAAGATGCGTAAGCATACCTGAGTAACGAAAAAAGGTAGTTGACAGTTATAGATAATAATAAATTTAAAAGAACGCCTGAACGTGTCTGAAGGATTTTGCGCGAATAGTCCAGGTGATGTAGTTGCGAGCGCAACTACTTAATTTGCAATGAAATTTTATTGAAAATTGCCATTTAAAATTATTGGTATTTTTCGAAAAAGTAGTCTATTGAGCGGAAGCGGCAAGGCGAAAAAGAATCAGTAAAGCATAATTAAGAATTCGCGCAAAATGCGCTTCGGTGTGTACAATGTCGGCGCATTATGGTATTAGGAAAAAAATGATGAAAGAGCGCACGAGGCTTGGTAGATTAATTAACCGTAGCAGAGTCGGGGAGGAAAAAGAGGGAAAAAGAGGGAAAAGGGAGAAAAAGAAAGAATAAAGCGAGGCAGGTAGGAGACAGACGAGAAAAGAGATGCGCTCGAGGCTCGCAATACACTGTGTTATAAATAAAAATACGTTAGGTCTTAAGCTGATAAAACGAGCGGTTAGCCTGTTAGGGAAGTCAGAAGAAAAAGAAAAAGGTGCGGCTAGCTTATCGGCGTCCCAAGCCTCCCGCGAATAAAAGAAGAAAGGAGGCGAAAGGAGGCGAAAGGAGGCGAAAGGAGGTTATTTGTTTCTAGGTAACACACATGTATATACGACATACGCTTAAACACGATGCGGAAGCACACATAAACGAGCACAGTTACACACACAAATTACATACACTAAGCACTGAGACACTGGTAGGCGAAAAAGTAAGGAATAGAAAGGTGAAGACACCCCACACGTGCACGTACGCTCGTGTGCGCGAAGAGGACAATTTTTTTGAGTACTTGCGTGCGTGCGAGAGGAACACGAATGACGATGACACATATTAACATATTACATTGACAATATATTAATTACGATGAGTAACGATGTCGTCTTGTGATTAATGTATTGCAATTAATATATTAGTGAATTAAATGTAGTGTGTTAGTATATTATACGTATAGAGAATAAAAGAAAAACAAAGAAATAAAAGAAAATATAAACTAAAGTAAATCGAAGCTAGAAGGTGAGTCATGAAGATAAGAGTAATTTGATGAAATAAAACGAAGCGTCCGATTTGTACAACCTAGGTACAGATTACCCGACGTTCCTTTCTTTTCACGTAGGTACTTCGTATGAACGATATTTTATAAGCACGAGTCCAGGGCGTTTTGCCGATTTTTATATATATATATTTTTAATGACTATCAGTATAAATATATTTGTAATGTGCATTTTTTCATGTTTTCTTTATTGAGATTTTGTAAAGTAGGTTTAGTTACCGACTGAGTAAACTACTGTAAAAGTAGGCTTTTATTACTTGTAATCATTAATTCGCTCATCTATCTGTTTCATCCTTAAATTTTCTTTTTTATTTATTTATTTTTTTTTTTCAGAAAGTTTCAAATTACTGTTATTAAAATTTACTCTGTCATGCATTTTATTTTAATGGGGTATGTCATTTGTGTGATTATTAACTCATCAATAATTACAGGAATTATTATTATTTTATGTATAATATAATAATAAATCTTTTAAATTTTGTTTGTGTATAGTCTGTGTATTTATACATATTTTCAATTTTCAATTTATTATCATTTCAGTGTATCGAATAACGAGAAACAACAATTTTAACGAAACCAAAGACGCGAGCTTGTTTAAATTGATTTTTTATAAATTTCCAGTTCGTCTTGAAAAATGTGTAAAGTAAAGCAATATATTCATTTGCAAATAATGTAAATAAAAAATGATGAATATTTGCACGATGTTACTGATTTAATAAATTTCACATTTTCAAATTGATGAAAGAGTAATAATTTACGGGAGTAAGGAATGTTGAAAAAATTAATACTTGATACGGAACGAAGAGTAACAGTTATTAATAATGGCTGTGATGATAATTTAAAAGTCCTTTGGTTGCAGATTTTACGAAAATTTACTCAGTCGGTAATGTCGACTAAATTCGCTACAAATGAAAATGATCAATCTGTTGAAATCTTCAAATTTTACCAATATTATATTTGAAAAAATAAAATGAATAACGCCGATCGCTCGCATAAAAAAGGAAAAGAACAAAATTTCTTATTTTTTTTAGGCAAGTTTGGCTTAAAAAGCTCAGTTGCCAAAAAGTGCAACTCGTTGTTCTGGATGACCTGGCATATCACACTTTCCACCGTACGTTATAAGGAGTTAGGTGCCTTTTCCCGTTGACGGCGCACTCGAAAATCTAGACAACGGCAAGAACAGCACTTGAGCGTTTTTCTCAGACAATGAGCGAAAGATCAATCGAAATAATCAAAAAAGTAAGAAAATGTAAGAAAATCTTTCACTAGCTACGCAGGATACTTTTTAAGTAAAGCGCGGGGTAATCTTGAATGTCCAAGCTTCGTTATCGAAATTTCGTTTACATAAGGAAAAAGGCTGCAGTAAGTAAGAGACTAGGGAGAAAAAATGAAAAAATTAGTAGGTGACTAACATTGTTTTAACGTCGGCGTGGCGCTGAGAGACTTCCAAGGGACGCCTGCTCTCGAGTAGTCGAGACGAGTTTCGCACTGCACGCGAGCCGAAAGACACTTGCGAGCGCGCGGTTCACTTTAGATTTTAGCGAAGTGAAAAAGTGAAAAATCGAAGCGAGGAAGGGCGCGCCAACCTCTTCGTAGCAAATCAAACGGGAGGCTGATGTGCTCGGCACAACTCCCAATCAAAGAATCCAAAAGAAACAATCAAAACTCAAAAAAAGCACGCGCCTTTCCTCGCTCTCGCCCGTGTGTACGCGCTAGCAGAGCGAAACATGCGTTCGCATTCAAAATAATTATCCACACCTGCGTTTCTGACTAGACGAGGAGCGCGAGATAAGGACACACGCGACACGCGAAAGCAAAGAAGTATATATATATATATAAACAAAAGTTAATAATAAATTGGCGCCCGAGCCATGTGGTATATATAAAAAATACATACACATCCTAGTTAGTGAATAAAAAAGATGAGAGGAAAGGAGCGAACGAGTGCAACGAGAAACAAAATAGCGTAGCGAGTATAAAAAATAATTGATTTAGACAACGCGCGCACCGGTACCTGCTCCGGTGGCGCGTCGCGCAAAAGTGTGAACGTCGTGCTTTCGGAAAGGGAATGTGCGTAAGACTGTGTGTGCGAGAGAGATCGAAAACAACAAAAAAACATGTATGATATTATACATATGCATAACATAGCGTAAAAAGTATATTATAAATAACGAACGATGAATATAAATATATATAAATACTATACAAAAAAGTAAACAAATTATAAATATGAAGGAAGTAAATAAACGAGGACACAGGATAAAAAAAACAACCGTTAGACGTAAGAACATAAGATATTATTATTATGATGTATGGTTGGTTTATAATGTAAAATATATTATAGAAAATGTAAGCGAGTCTCGTCATTTAATTCCTCTACGCCTTAAACTCTTTTTTCCTAATATGACCAAAGCTTTTATTTTACACTAATCCCAATAAATAAAATTTTATTAAAATTATACAGATATTAATTTAACACTTTTTTTATTTTATAAAATATTAGTCTTTATTTTTCTTCTAACTGAATTCATCACAAGGTAAGTGCAGAATTTAGTACATTTACGTAAAAATTAAACGAAAATAATAAAAGTAAAGCGATTATGCAGTAACATCAGTTGCGAGAGAAAAAAAACAAAAAATGAAGAAAGAACCCCGTTGTAGAGTAGACAGGGGAAGTGAAGCCCACGTAATCAAGCGAGATTCAGCTTTGATCAAAGCCTTCGAGCATGAAATAGCGCCAATAGCGCCAGTTGCCGGACAAATATGACGCACTGGTCGCAGGATCGCAGCGACCTCCGATTTTCGCGAGCCGCCGGATAATTACCGCCTCTGTCACCGCTTCACACTTTGCCCAGGCTCTTAACACTTGAAGCGCGGCTCATTTTCCAAAATACCGTGTGCGCGCCTCTGCCTAGTCGACTGCTTTTGCGCGCTCAACCGTCATTTAAACTGCTTGTCTCGCAGCACTTCTGAATCGACTGTGGTTCACATTATAACGAATTTTAAGACGAACACAAATTAATTAACAACTTCCATAATATACGCGTATTTTGGACGTAAAACGTCATTTTATTCTGATTGCTGTTAAACAAATCCCGTCTTCTTTCTTACTTTGAAACTATAAAAATAACTTCATTATTAGTTATTTTCGCAGATAAACAGTGGTTTCCAATTTCCATTTAAGTGGTTTGATATTTTCAAAAAATAATTATTAATAACTCTAAAATAAAAACCTAAACAAAGCTCATGCGATCAGTACTGCTCATGCATGAGTTTCGACAAATAAAAAATCGCACACCATTTGTTGCATTTATGAAATCTATCGTATACTGTCAGACTGTCACTGTATTTATTTATCATTCTATCAGACTCATCGATTAATAATTTTTTACATCTTCCAATGTGTCGTCCATAAAGTGCCGCTTTTAATGAATTATAAAAGTACCATCTAAATATCGAGGCCATTCATCTCTCTGGTGATTTACAAATTCCATTAATTCCGTTAATACCATTAGAGAAAAAAAAAGTGCAAAATAATCTAATAAAAGTGGGGTCACTTCATAACAACAAGGTAATTCCGCAGCCTTTATTATCGATCAGATATCAGATCCCCGATATACCCAAATCCGCGATATACTCAACTTTTACAGCCGAGACATAAAACGTGCAATTATTTATAAGTTATACGTTACAATAAAAAGTTTTTAAAAAATGAAGAAAAACGGAAGCCACGTAGCGCTTTATTGACTAATAAAATAAAAAGCGTTAAAAATAAATTGTTATCGAGCGGCCGAGCGTTTACGCGAGGCTGCGGCGCTAATACGGCCATACATAAAAGCAGGATCGAGGGAGGACCGGAGGAAGGAAAAAAGGAGGAGCATCAGCCTGGCCGGAAAGAGGCGCGTGCGACAGAGCTAGAAAGCCCCATTAGCCGCGGAGCCGCGGAGGAAGTCGTCGGCGACCAGCGCAACCAGCGCGACCAGCGCGACCCCGGGCTATGAGGCATAAACTACAATTAGCGCTAATCCGCGTGACACGGCCCCGCCGGCCTTTGCGCATATTAGAGTATTAGCTCCGCTCCGTGACCTCCGCGTGCGCCGCCACCGTGTGTCACGTTCACGTAGACGCGCAAAAAACCTGGACCCTACACACCTCATTATCAGCAATTGCACCGTCAAAATTCAAACTCAAAACAATATTGTAGAATTACCGAGAGTAACCGTGGTCCGTGGTGAGACCCCCTAAAAAAAGAATGTAATACCGAATACGGGACTCGGTCTAACCACGACGCGTGAAGCAAAAATGGGAAGAGTCTCATTACTTAAGTTCCGTATAATTCTTGTAGCAAAGTACTCGTTTAATTAAGTTAATTACAAGTCCGCTAACAGCCGCTACGGCTGCCGGCGTTAAGCCCGCTTCTCCGATTGTGGATTTTTTCTCCTCTCCGGCTCTCCCCTTTATCTCTGCAGTGCTCGTTTGAACGCGCCTCTTCTCCCGCGGCCGTACGTGCCACTTAAATTTTGGAAAAGCATTATTTAATGTCTTGTGAACCTAAAATATATTTACTCAATTCATACGGTGAATCGGTAAACAAACCCTAGAGCTAATCTCCGACTTTTCATTCTGAATGTTGTCATTGTTCACTGCAAATATCTTCATTGAACATTGAGCATGCATAACAATTATCGCAATTAATTTTGAATAGATAACTTTAAAACAAATTAAGCGGAAATGCAGGCATTCATCAAAATTCATCCGAATTTACGTGCGCCCAGCCACGAGGTCGTTTCATTTAAACGATGGCAAATGAAAAATTCAAATCACCAAATAACAGAATTTTCAATCTTTTATTTCACATTTCGCAATTTACATTTTTACATTTTACAGGTAAAAACGGGTAAAAACTCAACTAACAAGGAACATGCAAAAACAATAATTTAACCGCTTACTGATATTTCTATATATCTTACAGTAATTGCCGGAATGATGGCGAGAGTATCGCCATCAGCGTGCAATTAGCAAACATGAAAATACATCGCGAGCGCATAATGCCCGTTGCATTTTTAAAGCCGGGAGCCGCGTAAATGGAGAACAATGCGTTTTCATTTCATTTTTGCTAACCCGCGCGCCTCGTCGAATTGCATAATAATGACATTTAAATAATACCGCTCCCTGCACTCATTCGAAATTATGCCCTCGCTGATATTCTCGAAATACGCTGAAAATCAGTTTCGCCAACAATAATTTTCCCGAAAAATCTCGCAATTGCGATCATGCGAAACATTTATGCGAATAAACAGGCCTTGTTGCGGTTTTTTAGCAAATTTACAACAACTGAAGCCAGGAAATTGAATTGCATTTTTTTTTAATTTAATGAGCAAACGAACAGCTGTATCGTAAAAGTGAATAACTCAAGATAAAATTTATCAAAAGAAAATTACTTTTAGCTGCAAAAAAAGCGACTGGAGTGAAGTATCGTCATCGCGAGTGCTGGGATAGTACCTCGGGTGGCACCTCGGGAAAAAGTGTGTACGGCCGGAAAATACGAACTCCGCGGACGGAGACGCGAAGAGGAAATGATGACTGATAGAGACAGACAGGCATAAATCAGAGCTTGCGAAAGGGAGGGTGGAACATGCCATAGGACGCTCTGACATACAGAGTCAGAAGCATAAGCATCAGTGGAACGTGTGCTTACACTTTGCCGTTTTCCCGTTTTCCCGTTTTCCCGTATTCCAGTTTCCCGGCGCAGTTAAAGCACACCCGGGGCTCGACAAGCTCACTGCGCACGTAATGGCTGCTAATTTATGTTAAATAAATATTTGTCCCGAGCGCCACGTATCATCGTAAACGACAGTAACGATGGCTGCCGATGGCTGCCGATGGCAGCTGGTTAACGCGATAGCGCGCGTGCCCCTGCACTACGGGATGATCAATGCGATTTTATTGTTTACACCGGTAATTAAAAGACGCTGTATTTTATCCTTCGTTATTCAATGGCTCGCGAACGAGAAGTTGGAACCTACAAGGGACTGCATGACCTCAAAGCGCCAAGAAAATCAATTATAAAATACGTGTGCTACTTGCATTCTCACGATTTCAAAATGTGCTCATAATATTCTGAAAAGTATTTTCTGACAAATTGACTTTAAACCAGGCTGGCTCTTTGCGCGCGTCATTATTGTTCAACTAAAATTTCATCTGATACACAGCACTCGAATAACGCGTGCTATACTTGTGTAGACAACGCAGGCCTTGGGATTGAGTCGGATCGAGCGCAAAAGTAAATGGCACTCCGTCACGAAGCTACTGGCAAGGCGATAGATTTCCCATTGTTCTGTGTTCTCTATACACTTCACAGTTCCACTTTTTATTCCTCTCTCCTATCTCCACGGTGCCAAACAAGATAGATACAAAATGCTCTTATCGCTTCGGCACGAAATAGCGAATTAAAGATTTTTATCGGCTTGCGCGAAAGCACGCCAATGCGCTGAATAATCCGAATAATTCCCTTTTCAAAACTTACCCGACCCTTCTAAATGGACATAATAATTAATTTAAATGCGAGTAAATAGTCCTGCAGTCAAATTATCTGTCAGAGGACTGTCTCGCCTTTCTGTTGTCAAGTCTGCTCGTAACGTTTTTATTTACTTATAAAAGAAAATTTTAATATAAAAAAGATGTCGTGGATTTTCGATTATTTGATGTTTCCATAAAACGATCCATTGGAACAAAATTTAATGTAACGCTAAATATAAGATACGATAATTTTTTTCATGTCATTAATCCTGTCAGGTATTCGACTCTAATTTCAGATTTATGTTTGGCCTCAGTGTAATAAAATGTACCTTTATACTAGCTATTTTACCTTTATTTTGTTTATTTAAATGTAAAAACTCTTACAATGTTATTTTATTCGAATATTATCATGACGTGTAAACATTACTCTGATGCAGCGTAATTACAGATTACGAAATACGTAATAATATCAAATTTCATTGGAGAACCCAAAGGGCCATGGCGACGAGTTACTTTAGATATTTTGATGCCGCAGCCAATGCGATTTAGGTTTGTTTGCTCTCGAAAAGTTCCCCAAATCCTAAAAAATGTAAATTTTTTTAACATTGTTATTGTCAATGTAATAAACATTTTCTTGATATCACCAACAGCTCTGTATATCTTTATTCTAATTTAGCAAATAAAAGTGTTTAAAGTTAATTTGTAGCTTTGGATATGGAAAAATTAACTTACAAATTATTCCTTTGCTTTGACCAATTAGTAACTATTTCAGTTAGATTAAATGGCTTATCGTTTTGTGTTTTTGAAACAAGTTGATCAACAAATTTATATTTTCCTAAAAGAATTTCATTACTGTATTACAATTATAATTCACTGAGACGTGATAAACCTTACAATTTAATCAGTGCTTAATAAAATATTTACCAGTCGATCGGCATTCATCTTTGGTTTCCTTG
The DNA here is from genome assembly GCA_900480045.1 of Eurytoma adleriae. Taxonomy (NCBI): domain Eukaryota; kingdom Metazoa; phylum Arthropoda; class Insecta; order Hymenoptera; family Eurytomidae; genus Eurytoma; species Eurytoma adleriae. The sequence goes on from UXGC01000044.1 coordinate 416,121, forward strand.
CATTCATTAGCCCATTTTTGAGCTGTTTCTTCAAGCTCGCTGTCCCATTCCTTATAAAAGAAAAATTAATCCATTACATTTTCAAAAAATGTTATAAAATGGAAACTTTTGCTAACTTACAAATGGTGATACTTTTAATCCGTTATGGGCAGAAATAAAAATGCTACTTTTCCTTATCGCATTATGAGCGTCCAATAACTGCTTTTTGCTTTCTGGTGTCAAACCAGAGTGCACATGAATATTACAAGCTTCCCCTGGATTCTCAATCTAAACAAATTTTACGATTGAATTTTACAAAGACTGTTTTAGTTACACTTTTATATTTTCTCTTTCAATATATTGATGTGAAATTGATGATAAATTACCTTGCACGAATCTGCCTTCATCGCAGGTACAAAAATGCAAAGAAAATTTAAAAATAATATGAACTTTGAATTAAACATTCTTAAATTAAATTTTATATCTGTTAGAAAGATCAATGAGCACATCAAAGTACAGTTCTTCATTCCATTAAATGGGACTACTTTTCAATAAATGCGTGCGTTCTTTTGAATTATATTATAAACCAGTTATCAAAAGTATGTAATAAAAACTTAATCAACACAGGTGTATTATAAAGGCTAAACTTTTATGTGATCCAACCTGAGTAAATAATAGTGGGAATTCCAAAAAGAGGCGTTTGAAAAGAATATTTTTAACCGTCTACCCATAGTCATGATCTACATATGTACATATTTTCAACTACACGTGCATACCGTTTATAAAATAACACTCACCAGTTATAATGAAATCGCTTTATTTATGTAATTTCAAGGAATTAAAAATTTTTCTAACATTTACTGGAGAGTTTATAACGCTATTACTCAAACGATAGAGAGATTCCATTGCACAACAGTAGATCCAACAATTAAATTATAAATTTTGAATAAATGGCAGACTAGATAGATATTTTCTAGAATTTCTGGCCTTATTTTGCTATTCCGAATAGAAGATCAGTTTCGATTTATTTTATCATTACTTTTTTTTAAATAAAAAAGATGCTTTTTCCTTTAATTCTATGAGATAAAACATTTTTAACCTTAAATCGTCTTGGCAATGTTTAAAAAAATAAGTTTTTATGCAACAAAATAACAGTAAGCAGTATATAATCAAGGGATTTCCATCGTAATAAATTTTATATAAATGCAATACGACTGATAAGTTACCGACGTATGATATCACATTTAGTTATCGATTGTTGTTAATGTAAAAGTAAAGAAAAACATTCTTTACCTGCAATAATACAAAAAGTTTTCTACCTGGATTATCGAATGAAATAAATAAGATTTATAAAAAAATAACAATAAGTTAGGTTTATTCAACTCAATAGGTATTTACACTAATTGTATCACAAATTGATTTATACATTTTGCCCGAGTAGAGAAATAATTTTAAGTTTTACAAAAAGACTGTATCATATATATATTCATGGAGAAAGTTTATCTGTTATCTGTTCTCTCTTCCAATTTGAATTGATTTCTTTTCCGACGAAGAAGATGCGGCGTTTCTTTCGCTATAAGCCTAAAAACAATAATATGTCCTCTTCAATTATGAACTATTCAAGTTTTAAAGAATGTTTTTTTATAAATGTCTTACCTTTTCTGCAATTTGCTTAAGACGTTCTGACATAGAACTACCCGTTTGTTGAACCATTTTCGTAAAATATCCATCTTGTTTTAACAATAAAATGTGTGGATGATCGTATTCTGCGGCTGTACCCTGATGCATCACTAAAACTCTGTCACTGTCCATTATCGTATTAAGTCTGTGAGCTATTGTTAAAACGGTACAGTCTTTAAACTGGAAAAAATGAGTAATAAGCATAAAAAGTTATAAATGTTTGAATGAATGCAGTCTGGTAAATGAAGTAAATGACTACTGACGTTATTCCTAATAGACCTCTGGATTAAAGCATCGGTAGCAGGATCTACGTTGGCTGTAGCTTCGTCGAGGACGAGGACCTTGCTCCTCTTGATGATGGCTCGGGCGAGGCAGAGCAGCTGCCTCTGTCCGGCGCTAAGGTTCCCGCCACTCTGGTCGACTGACTGGTCCAACGAGACGATGGCCTTGTTCAGTTCGACGTCTTGCAGAGCCGACCAAAGAGCTGCGTCGTCGAATTCGTGGAATGGGTCAAGGTTATCCCGCAGAGAGGCCGAGAACAGCATTGGCTCCTGTGGAATGATCGACAACTTGCTTCGAAGCTCGCTCAGCCCTATGCGCTGAGTGTCTACTCCATCGATATACAGCGCTCCCTCGATTTTTGTCAGGCGAAACAACGCCGATATCAGCGTTGATTTTCCCGCGCCAGTACGTCCAACTATTCCCACCTGCAAGCATTTTTATTTAATTCAACGAGAATAGTCCGAATCCTGCTAAATTGGAAAATACCTTCATCCCCGGCTCAATGTTCAGATTGAGATTCTTCAAAACCGGCTCAACGGACTCGCCGTATCGTAGATAAAGATGGTCAAATGTAATTGCTCCCTTGGTAGGCCAGTCCTTTGAAGGTCCCTTTCCGAACTCGCTCTCGAAAGGTCCTTCCTGCTCCAGCTTGGTAAACTGGAAGAGTCTTTCGACGCCAATCATCTGCGAGACCATCTCTGCGGCCATCTTCATTCCGTGTTGCAGCACTCCGCAGATGACTAGCACCTGGGTGATAGCCAGACCAACGGTGTCTCCTGAGACGCTACTACTATCGAGAACAATAAAGCTGTAGGTAACCACAGCGACAAAGGCCACCGAGACCAAGTCGATCCAGAAACCAAAGGCAGTCATCGTTGATAGAACCAACGAAAAGGCCGAAGTGTGCGTGTCTTGTTGGCTGTCGAACTCTTTACACACCATCGCCTCCGCGCGGCACGATCGGATTGTCACAAGTCCGGCCAACGATGAGTTTGCGTGGGATAGTACCGGACTTTTCGCTGAAAATTTTTCTCTTTCCATTAGACTAATCGTTTGTAAATTATAAGCTCTAAAATAAACGAAAAATACGGCGTCTAGTTACCATTTCCTTCTAATCTCTTCACACTCTGGCCAGTGGCAAGGTAGACATTTTTTATATAGATATGAAGGAATAGCATAATGCACATTGGCAATAGCAGCCACCAGTTAATAATAAGTACTTGAACCATGATTCCTAAAAGTATGGAAAATACTTGAAGAGATTCCATCATGGCTAATGAGAGTATCTCATCTACAGCTCCGAGATCCTTTGAAAAACGGTTAAGAATTCTTCCTAAAAGATGAGTCAATTTTAAATATTTTATTTCGCTTTCCTATTTGCTTTTTTATATAAAAAAACAAACGCACCCGAGGGATTGACGTCGAAGAACTTCATTGGTGCTTTTAAGATGCAAGAAATCATTCGTTTATGTATATTATAATTAGCGTTTTTACATATCTTATAAAGTAAAATATTTCTTCCAGTAGATAAAATAACGCTTCCAAAAACTAAAAAGCCATATATGTAAAGGGCGACATTTCTGTCTAAATACTGTTCATCTTGAACGGTGGATGAGAATAGCGTGTCATTACTACTTGTACCATTAGCTTGCTCTTCACTGAAGAAGTTTGCTATTCTTCGTTCCTCCTGCCTAGTCCTAAATACAAATCATGGCCAATAGTGATGAACAGATGAATTTTTAGTAATTCAGAAAAATTGTATGTGATTAAAAAAGTATGTATATCTTACCAATATGCTATCCAATAATCACTTACGCTAGCATCGATTTGAGCTATTATTACAATGACTAATAAAAGGAATAACATGCAGTAAGAGCCGTTTGATTTGAAGTATTTCCAATAAAGAGAATTAGCTAAATCCCCTTTCGCTACCAGTTCTTGCGTCTCCTTCGGCTCTTCGCGATTCTCGTTATCGCTGGATAAAAGCATTTCTAATGGCCCATCTGCATCAACTTGAGGATCTGCCTCTTCTATTGGAGGTTTCTCCTCTTCTCTATCCAGCTGTTGAATGTGTTTGCTATGCTTTTGGAAATTTTCAAAGTTTCCCTGGTACTCGACCTTACCCTGATAAGTTTATAAAGATGATAAAATAAGATAAATTAATTTAGGAATAAATAAGGAGACGAGAGTTTTTTTGCCTGCTTAAATACTGAAATACTCACTTGCTCGAGATAAACTATGACATCCGCCTTTTTTAAGAATTGTACTTGATGAGTTACTAAAATGCGAGTTTTATCTTTTAAGTATCCGTTAATGCAGTCTTCAAAAAGCCGATTCGCCACGCGCGTATCTACTGCTGATAGTGGGTCATCGAGAAGATAAATGTCGGCATCTCTGTATACAGCTCTAAAATAAGAAGAGAACAAGGAAACTTGCGTTTAGTTGTTAAGATTTATTGTCCCATTTCTGAAAAAGGTATAAATTAAAGGAAAAATCACCTGGCTAGATTGACTCTAGCACACTGACCACCGCTGAGAGCAGCGCCCTTGTCACCCACGAGTGTCTTATCGCCGTGTGGCAGTTGTTCGAAGTCTTCGAGGAGGCAACAAGCCTTCGTGACCCGCCTATATTTTTCTTCATTGTAAGGCTCGCCAAAGAGTATGTTGCTTCTGACGGAGGCGGCGAACAGCCAGGCCTCCTGACTAGCATACGCTATGTTACCATTGGCGACGACTTGACCAGTGTTCGGCCGAAACTCTCCTAAGATCAATTTTAGAAAAGAGCTCTAAAAGAAGGGATCAAACGTTTCTGGATCAACTACACGGGCACCAGGCCGTTGGAGTGCGCTTATTCCCTCGCAGAAGCAATCTCCCGGAAATGAATCTTGACCTATTCATTTTTCTCAGAGCTTCCGCGAAGGAAAATATTTATTTCATCTTTTATTAATCAAATAATGCGAATTTAAAGAGCTAAACTGTTCATTTATTATTTACACTCTTAACATAACAGCTGTTAAAACAAAAATCTGATAAAAGTATGTCAAGTATGTGAATGAATTTATAAGCAATAAATCTACTTTTTCAACATGATGAAACATTTTCAGAGATTTGCACTACATATTAGCTTTAGATTTATAACTTTTGCGATCTGTGTAAATAAGTTTAAACAATTAACTCTACGCGAGAGTAGAAATTGCAGATAAAAAAATCAAAAATTCTTGTTGTAATTCAATTAACGTAATTTAAATAATTTGAACCCGTTAAAGCAGATTAATATTTTATCTTTGAAGAGAAGATATTTAAAGAGAAATGTGAAAACAGTTTTTAAACTTTGAATTCGCAGCCATTATCGTAGAAAGCATTTGCCTTTGAATATACTGTACCTTTCCAGCGCCGACTGGTCCCACAACAGCGTGCAAACTTTTTGACGGGATAGTGACACTAACGTTAGCCAAAGTATCACTGAGCGATTCTTCGGACCACGTTGCATTTACTTTTTCTATGATGACACTTGTATTGTTATCGGCTTTTACGAGTGGCTTATTTAGAGGACTGATTTCATCGAGATTTAAAAAGTTCTGCCACATAAGAAAGTATAATTCATTGACATAATTCGATGCGAATGAAATAATGTAGAAAATGAAAAGAAAAAAAGGAATACTACTTACTTGAATGCGGTTAATCGAAACCTTAGCTTCCGCAAAGAAATGCAAGCCACGAGGAAACAAGGCAGCCATAGTAAGTTGCATCGTACTGTAGTATTGCGCTATCGCAAAAACCTTATCGGCGGTTATGACATTGCCGTCCAAGACGTAAACCATGATTGTGACAAATAGCGCTGTACGCTGAGCGTAAGAGAATGATGCCCACGTCGCACCCTTTAAGTAATTTGCAATTGCGATAACGTTCAGCTCTTGCCTGCATAATTCGCAATCAGAAACAATTTTTTTATTGAAAAGATTTATTAAGCAAGCTAGCAACGAATATATCATTTTACAGAAATATTTTATAAGTTCGATTATAAAATGAAGCAGTACCTTCTCGCAAAGGAGACAAGCTCTTCGAAGACCGGTTCCCAGGTGTACATTTTGATCACGCGAATGCCATTAATTATTTCATTCATCAGTAGAACTCTGCGGTCGGTCCTTACGGCGACCTTTTTTCGTAAGCCGTGAATCATTTTACCAAAATAGACTAAATAATGATAAATTCAATTCACTTGATTTTATAAAAGCAATAACAACAAAATTGCGTATTAGTTTACCTTGAAAAGGTACAGTTTGCAGTGTCATGAACAGTACGCCCGCCAAAGAGGCAATACCAACGTTCCTCCAGATAAGGTAAGCAACTAAAGTTCCTTGTATAGGCATCAGCCACATGTAATGGAGAAAAACGAAAACTTGCTCGAATCTAACGACATCGTTCGATAATAGATTTATTACCAGACCACCCGAAGCTCGACTCGCCGATGCACAAGACAGTCGCATAACCTGTTGGCAATATTAAAAAAATGAGAAATCTTTTACGGGATTCCGGAGTGTGCAGCCCCTCGAATTTCGAGGGAAGTAAAAACGACAAGCATACTTTTCTGTAGATCAGCGAGGAGCACGCAACCCTCAATTGCATTCCGAGCTCGCGCGCCTGATACGTTGTGTGGCAGAATACGATGGATTCCAGGACGGTCATGAGAATAACAGCCGAGGCATAAATGTAAGCGTCTCCCGTGCTTGAGTTGGCTCCCGGAGCAAAGTGTCCGATTAATAGACCCAGCGCTAACGGCTGCAGTAATCTGTAACGACCAAGAGACAAAAGAGAGAGACATTAGTGATCAGCGAAACCGTCCCCAGGAATCTCTCAATCTGCCTGCTGCAAATTGACCATCAGCATTTCTATCAAACTTACTTTACCACGAGCGTGAGGACCGCAGTGTATATACCCAAATACATAAACGGCCAGCAATAGGTCCTTTGTATCGTCCTCAGGAAGCTGGCTTTTCTCTTCTTTTTCAAGGCATTATCCACTTCCTTTTTCCAATTTCTGCCAACATTAAGGGTTCCTTTTTTATTTCATCAATTACATATGAACAATCAATTATTACATCATTGGAGGAAAATTTAAATCCCTTACAAATGCAGACATCATTGCAGATTACTTGCAAGATAAGATCAAGTGAGTACATAAAAGGTATAAGCATCGCCGTATTCAATTTTTTTTCATTTATCCCATTCAACTCAATATAACATTCGATATACTTATGATGTGAAAGATACCACCCGAGACATTATCTGGCATGCACTGCAAGTAGCTGTTAAAGTTGTGTAACTGCACAATTAAGAGAATTAACCCATTTAAACTTGAAAACATTTTTATAGAACGTTTAATATACTTCTTAATACGTAAGCTTGATCGAAATTATTATAAAGAAATAATTTATAAATATTTATTGTAAAATATTCTAATAGAATGCAATGTTTAAAAATGATTATGAATAAATTAAGTATATAAAATTGTGTTGAGCAAAGCGATGAATTATAACTAGAAGTGCACAAAGAAAACATCTTGTCATCCCTTCAGAATTACTCATTTAATAGCAAATTATAATTAGGAACTATTAATTACCTTTCTAATTTATCTCCTAAAGATTCGCTCACATCTTTTGGCAAAACCTTATGAATATCCTTCGGCTCTAGGTCATTTTTCCTTCCATACCAGAAAATTGGAACAAGCCAACTAGAAATGCAAAAAATTAATAGTCATTTCATACTTGTCTACACTGTCTTGTCTTTATGATAAGGCAGTCTAAAAATTGCAAAGTTGCAACTTAAAGAAACATAACTGTTATCTAGAAAAGCTAAAAGTAGCCTCAGCATTATCCTAACAACACAAAATAATGAAAATTTTATCTTCTTATTTTTTATTTCATTTTCATTTTCCCTTGTTAATTCTAATGTTAATAAAGTAATAATTTTGTGAGCAAGAATTGTGATATAATTTCAAAATATTGAAGAACAAAAGTACCAAGTCTTTTGAATTTGCTACACTTGTTGCGATCATTGAAAAATGAATTGACGTCAACAGACTCATTATTTTCCAATTGATCAGTATATTTACAATGATTAATTTTCATTTACTAATTCACTGGATATTTTGAAGAATTTCTTATCGTTAAATTAATGTGCGTTGTCGAAAAATATATAGGTACATTGCCGGCCAAATGGCGCTACTACTTTTTATTTCTTTTTTTAAGAAATTGATGGATAACAAGGAATTAATTTATTAACTGTATTCTCGCGGGTAAAACAAAGTTTTTTTCCTCTAACATAATATTCCTTTGAATAAAAGTAATCGCAGGGTATTTAATTAGAATACAGAATATCTTTTATCTACTTCCGGCGAGTATACACGAAAACATGAAAATATTTTATTTACTTACATTTATTAACGAAGGAATTTTTTTCTGACTTTAAAAATTTGAATGAATGCAATGTAATATATTTTCTTAAGATTGTTATCGCTAATATGTCATAGGAATTGTTAAATGTTAATTTTATTCTAAAATAATTGCGCCGACGTTTGCAAAAAGGAAAATCATGTTTTTTAATTGATTCAGTTTCTTACTTTTTATATTGGAGGTAACTTGAACGTAAACAGAAAAAGAATGAAAAGCGTAAAATCTGAAAGAAAAGGTGAATGAACACGTGCACATATATTGCTCAAACATTTGTTAAACTAAGTAGAATTATATGAAATCAGGATTGTTTGGCAAATGACAATGACATACATATCCGGAAAGAAAGAAAAGTCTGAATAATCGTAGCAGTAATAGTAATAATTTTTCCGCAGTTTAGCAAGTATAATTTTAAAGAGTTTCGTAAGAGAGAAAAGTGACTCACCAAAAGAAAAGTTTGCTGAAAAAATTTGCCTTGAGCCGAGGGTTCGGGCAGTCGTACTTGCTGCCCGTGTCCATAGCGCGTGGATGATCCGACTGCTACGTCCAAGCTTCAGTCTCCAGTCTCAGTTGATACTCATAATTAATGCGAGGCGCCGCTAAACGATAAAGGCTAATATGTAGCTATGTTGTCGCTCGCGGGCAGACGCGGGCAGTCGCGGGCAGTCGCGGGCAAGGACTCGACTGTGCGTAAGTGTTTAAAACGTAAACGGAGCGATCCGCGCTATCGATACCCAAATAGTAGTAGTAGCAGTAGATTTATCAAGATTCTTATCTGAAGCATTATCAGCTCTCGTGACTTTGCTTTTCCGTTATCTGCGCATGTTTAATTGGAACTGCAATTTATAGGTCAAGCGTTACTCCATGGATTTTTAACTGAATCTTTTCGTCCGAGGGGTGAGCCGCACAGCTATAAGGTTTCGCCAGCGCGAGCCAAGGGGCTCGGAACGCGGAAGCGCGGATAGGAGGCGCGGAGGCGGTGGCGGGCGCTCGAGCGAAGGCGCACCTCGCGGCCGATGTTCCGAGCGACTGGCGGCACAGCTGGCGGTGCCGTTAGCTCCGAGCCTGAGCCGCCAAAGATATCGCGCGAGGCTATAAGTGTGCACTGCTCGCAGAGCCGAACGCATCGGCAGTGGGGAAAAAAACGAGTCCGTTCGGCCGCTCGTTCGGCCGCTCGTTCGGCCGCTCGTTCGCTCGCTGCCGGCAAAACAGTCTTCAGCATTTCAAAGGAACCTTAATCATCGTTTACTCTAGAAAAATAGCACGAAAATATAAAACTATGGAAGCTACATGCCAAACTATTCGCGCAACCCGCTGCACAGTCAGTTATTGCGCTACAACTATTTTTACTCTCCGCTTTCATACTACTGGGAGGCCGTATTAGAAAATCTTAATTTTAGAATTTCACAGCATATTAAATAATCAGAAGGACTTAATAAGCCAAGTAAAGTGGCATCTTTGCAACAAAAGTTTTCTCGTGATTTAGCACTAAAAATTACACGGTTTTACTGTTTACGTAATAGACTTTATCTAAGAATAAGTACTTAACAAATAAAATATCAAAACAAAAATGTCGGTTTTTTGAAAAGATTAATGAAACATTATCATTTAAAGATGCCTTATGCAAGAGCAGGAAAATGAAGCGAACGGGTCATATTGGGCAAGTACTTGTTCGAAATGTAGCTCTCGCCAGTTGCCCGATTGATTTTCAGCCGCTTAATTATCTCTCAAATTTAAAAGTCAACTCATCTCTTAACTCTTCTTAACTCTTCGCTTCCCCAACAGTCTTGTCTAAGCTGAACGGTTGAAATTACCATTCGCCGTATCAAGGACGGCGTACATCGTTAGAATAATAAAGAAGATCGCTTTGTTTCATTCAATTCAATTTTACGCTGACCTCTGTTGTTACAAAAAATAAACAGTGACTTGCTTGAAAGCGTTGTCCGTTAGTCCGTTTTTCTCCCATGCTGCCACCGCGCAATGCGCGCAATACGCCCATACGCGTGTAGCCTTTGAGTTAGTTTATCTTCATTGATTAATAATAATGCAAGTGCTGAATAGCTGAATAGTGACAAAAGAAAAGAATCAGAGTGAGTATTTCAGTATTTCAGGCAACATTCGTGCGATTTACGGCCTAAGTAAAGCTGCTAATTCTGCCTGCAAAATATGCTGAGTATAAATCAGCGCTCGAGTATCAGTTCTCGGTATGCGGTAACAAGACGCATGTCATCCACGCTACAAAACTATTATTTTTTTTCATTAAAAGCCACTTACGTGAGCGACAGAGACTTTATTTTATTTCATTCTATCTACTTTTATAGTAGGTAAGTGTGTACTGCATTAAGCATAGCAATCATAGAACAAACTCAAATAAACTTGACTTGGTAATTCAACAAATTTTTTAAAGCTACGATCCTGTCTTTGTGTCATACAGATTGAACCAACCTTCAAGCAACATATTATCTTTTAAACGAACATGATAACATATTTTTTCTTCTGATGCAGCACTATTCATTACTTTTCAAAAATTTCACTTTATATTTCAACACAAGCAAATTCAAACACGAAATAATTTCAAATTTTATAAAATACGGAAGTAAAAACAATGGGAGAGAGAGATATAAAGAAGTAAATAATAATGCACTATTGAATGCTTTAAGTGTAACTGTATATTACATTAATATGGTAAACACAATATTATCAATCAATCGTAATGATGATACGCTGTAATTAAGGATCTACAAATGATGATGATAATAGAGCTACCTACAAGATCGTCGTAAAATTTTTTGACGAATGTTTTTTTCTCGCGCACTGTACAGTTTTACAATATAATATTCTCGATAATAATTCTACTTACACTATGTAGTTCTATCGTTACATCGTTACAAACTTCAACTCATTAGACGCATGATAGGGGTGTGGAGAAAGCTTTGACGAGTCCTACAAGATTTTAAAATTTTTCCTGTACTTTTTAAGCAAGCCACTGAGACATACCAAGAGACAATGAAAACTTTCGTAAAAGCACTTTACTCTTGTAATGAATATAAAATTTCTTTTTGTAAAACACAGTGTTAATTCTTGGCAAAATTAATGACGGACATTTTAACATCAAGCAGAAATCGGCACAGCTTAACTCCAAATTGTGTATGTATTTAAGTTATAAAGGCACTGTACACATAAACATAGTTCATACACAGTTCATACACAGAAGAACGCTGCCGGCGGCCCGAAGCATTAATTAATTCATTTTTCCCCTACACGTCTCGAAACGCAACTGTTTCTTTTAAAAATAATGTATACTTTCTTACCCATTTCGCTTTTAGCTGCAATTTTGGTTTCAAATTGTACATTCCCTGCACATTTCGCGAGGCAAGCAAGGTGGATTGTTTTCTTTTATTTCAGACAGTACGAGTTGTTATTTGCTTTGAGAAATATTGTTTCATCATTATTCACTTTTTAGTCGTTGACAGTTAAAATTTTACTATCTAAATTAGCTATTAGATATTTACAATAATTAATGATTGCATAATTTTAATTTTAGTAAAAAATGTCGTTTAAATATATATAATTGCTGAATAGCTACTCAGCAATGCACAAGTCTTTTAAATCATAAACTAATAAGATTAGACGTGAATAAAAATGCCTTGAAATTGTTTCTAAAAGCAATATAGAAAACTCGCACTGCGACAGTAAGCAATCACTACATTACAATTAATCCGCAAACGATCGACTACGGTCCCCGGTGCTGCGCTTCATTCTCATCAAACTACAAAGGTGGGGCTTATAAGTATCACATTTTGGCAGTGAATGTTTCTCCATATACATCGCCTCCCGTCTCGAATCGCCTACGTTCACATTTCGTTTTCGCTGGGGACCTAAATTGCTTCACGAACACCTCCAGAATCTCACTGATAAAAAAATTAAAACCTCGAAAAAACAGGCGTCGCCTGCAGAAAATATCGCGATTTACCTATTTTTGTTAAATACAATTTTGCGATGCTTACTTTTTTTAGTCTTTGTAAAAAAAATTATTGTATCTTCATACAAAAATAGCGACTTAATTTTTTTCTTTTTCCTTTGACAGAGAGAGAGAGAGAGAAACAAGATGATATTTCAGTTTCTATTGCGGTGTTCATTTATTCATCATATTCAAAACTCTTACACTTTGATCGTAGCAAAAAATAGGATTTTCATTTTTTTCGAGTTAGAATATCATTATTTTTTAACGATTAGCACGCCTTTTGTCATGCGTCGTTCGGTAGCTTATCAATCTTTTCGCGGTCGTTGACATTTATTTTATCTAACGAGCGAATTTTCATTTGGAGTGAAGTTGGAACATTTCTAATTATCGAACTACACCACTTTGCATGTACTACAGCCAGCGAAAAGACTTACTGATCTCAAATTTTAATATTTGTACTTAAGACATTGAAGCGATTATCTTTTTAAGCTGGCTAATGTTTGTCATCCTTGCTTTAAATTTACTAATAAAATTACCATTAGTAAAAAATTACTAAATGTTTCCGTTTGGTTTAAGTAATGAATTAAGTAATTTAATTGACCACGCACATGCGTCCCATTATAGAAATATTTATTTCCAATAGAAAATTAAATATAAACTACCAAATAATTACATTGCACTGTAATTATTTTCTAGTTACATTTAATAAAAACGAAAAAAATAACGATTTTATGTACAAATACATATAATCTATTTATTAAAGTATTTATAAGTTAAAAAGTTTGAACTTGTTTCTTGAAATATAAAAACAATAAGAATTTTATTAGCGGTTATTTTTTTAATAAGAATAATTTTAGTCTTTTTACAGTATATTTACAATTTACAGTGGAAACTTTTCAACCTCATACATACTTTAAGTACTTAGCCAATCGTAAAAATCAGTCGCTTTCAAAATTTTATAAATTCGCGTTAAAACAAAAAATACATCATGAATGCCATAATAAAGACGATGTATTTTTTATTCGACCATCGATGGATCAGCAAGTTTCTTCGCTGTCGAAAAACGTGCAACGCTACATCAAGTGTACGAAAATACGAGATTTCGGAGAAAATGGCTTTTCTTTTGCTTTTCGTGTAAAAAGGGACGTGGACCTTGTGATACAGAGACTTCGTAAGTACACTACAATGATACACAACTCTTACGCATTACAAATCTTTGCGTCGTACGCATTGAATTGTCGTCACAGAATAGAAAACACAGACAAACTGACAGTTTTATCGAATTTTCGCTATTTACAAGTTTGACAAATAAAACTGATTTACTTCATTTCATTTACCTAATGCTAATGAAAAAAATTAAGCCCGAACTTTCGCAATTCACGTTTTATCAGCCTATTCGTTTATTACCGTTGAATGAAAATCAGGTGTCATTTTTATAAACGCACAACTTTATTTTTCACGATTTCAATCTGATCATTCTTCAAACATTCTTGCGCGAAAGTATTTTCAATAAAAACTACTTTTTACGTCAAAGAGCAACTGGTTCACTATAAGTTTACTATGTAAAATATCATAAAATGTACAACAACTTAATAAAATTATTTCTGTCTAAAAATTTAAAAATGTTAAGACAGATCTGATTTTCATTCTGTAGGTTCAGTTGGAATGATTGCGATAAAATTGACTTGTTGAAAGGCGGCACTGAATATTTTATTTTTATACATATCTAACGAGCTTTATTTAATTTTCTAACAAACTGATTCTACGAAATCGAGTCATCGCGTTACACAGAACGTCATATTCGAGTTTCTCGAAACAACGTCCGCACACAGCAAAAGTTCACAGGAGGAAAGAACCATAGTGAAATTGAATTTTTTCTCCCTTTAAACAATATAGCACTTATGGCTTACGGTAAATCAACTAATTATTTTAAAAAATGACAATTTTTTTATAATTTTTTCCTATAAAATTTTTCACAAATCTCGATAATAATAAGTATTAAAAAAAAAAAAACAGTCAAAAGTTCTCAAATTTTTCTAAATTATTTTTACTTCTTATGCCTAAAATTTTTTCAGTTTCACTACAATATCTTCCATTGGCATTATCTATTCCCCCCAACTATACAGTATATAATCAGTTTCATTTATTTTTACTCAACTGAATTTGCATTTCTTAATATACTCTTCTCATAATTCGAAAACGCTTAGCTTCTTTTAATAACTAGTTTTCAGAGCAAAAGGAGCTAAAAATATAATAATAATATTGGCAGAGTTACGTTGTATCACCGACGACTGCCAATATTGGCGCGGGTTTGAGATCATTGAACACGTCGGTTAAAAAGCTTCAAAATAAAAGAAACATTTCTTTTTCGCTTATTTTTTCGCGGTCTCACTGACTAAAACATACCGTACAGAATGCATTTTCTTCTAGCTACAATATATACTTTTCAAAGTCGTTTGACTCTTTAGTATGATGTTATGTTTCTATCATCATTAACTATGTTTTAAGCTTTTCAAAAATACGCGCGTTTTGTTGATTACATCTTCTTCCGAAGCAAATTGACACGATCATACAATATTATTTTCTAAAATCGTCCTGCTTTATGTCGGCAAAAAGTTACACTGAAATTTTTGTAATGCACTTCTTTTACTCTCAAGATAACTGGCAGCCTCATTAAAAACATATTTTGATTAATTTATATATTTTGTTATCTTTATATCCATTACGAAACTAAAATCAGTATTATTTAGTTGATATATTTGTTTTATCAGAAATAGGGTAATAAAGAAATGTTTACATTTCAGTGTAATGTCCAAGAGTAAAAATTTTAATGCAAGATATTGTTGTAAATTTAGAAAAAATCGCGTATACAAGTCTGTTTGTATTACATACGTTGGAATTTCATTGTATTTCACTACACGCAGAGCTTGAGCAAAATTTTTAAGACCGTTTATATTTATTACATTGTATTGAGAAAATAATGAAAAGTGCACTGACGAAAAATTTTCTAGCTAAAATCACACCGTTTAATATTTTATTTTTATAACATTATCTATTAATGTTATTTAAAAATAAATTTATTTAATATTTGATGATCATAGCTTCGACTTTTCATGCACATTCATTAATTTTTCAATATTACAATTTTATATACAAATACGTGTACTTGAAGTACATCACAGCATATTTGCGATTATTATGTAAATTGTTCTCGTCATGAAAAATACAAAGACATACGCGAATATTTTTGATTACGCTTTTTTAGTGAAAATTAATTAATTTATTTTCCTGAGTGACATTTCGAACTGATCTTTTATTCTATATTTAGCTATATAAGTGCTTTATATCCACTTGTCAACTTTGCTATCTCGTGTAAAGCGCAAATATTAAATATTTCTTTGTAATTTGGCAGTGAATGGAAAATTGTCTCTTTTGCAATTATTATTTCAAGTGAAATCGGTTACTATAGTCTAAAAATCATAGCACGTATAAATTTTTAACGTTGATAATATACAACGTTTAACAAATAATTTTACTCACGGCGATCGAACTTCGACGTTTACCTTCTGTTCACATTTGACGACTTCAACATGTTTTGTCAATAGATCAAAGAGTATATAAAAAATGTATCACACGCCGAAAATGTCTACGTGTTTTAATGCATTGATAGTTCCTTCGGAAACGTAGAAATTATAACAGGGAAACGAGAGAAAATGTGTAAGGATCAAACTAACGAGAGTTTTCCATACTTTGTACACTATAACTAAATAATTGATACTTCGTCGATGAAGGAGGGTAACTTACACTTTTCACATTTCGCACAGACTTCTATTTCGAGTTATCAGTCTACACTGGAGAAACAATATTCGCAAAAATAGCGAAGAAATAAATAACCCGACGACTTTCTTCATTCAAAGTGAAGAGCCGGAAACTCGAGTAATGTTGCACTTGTAACTATAACGCAGCGTCCATAATCGTGAAATCACATCATCGATCATCACTTCGCTAACATTATCACAATATATATTTTCGTATAAATTCATCACGAGTGCAGTCCATTTAGTTTCATTGCTTCTTCACACAGAAACTAGAACTCGGGTTATGGATTTAATCCAACCCAAGATATTCTAAGTATCTGTGTTCGTCGTCGTCTCAGGAAACATGAGAAGCTATTTGTGGTGGCGTCAGCTGCTGCTGCTGATGTTGCTGCTGATGCTGCTGATGCGGATGCAGCTGTTGCTGTTGTTGTTGTTGCTGCTGCTGCTGCTGCTGCTGCTGCTGTTGCTGCTGCTGCTGTGACTGCGAGGGCTGCTGTTGAGCTGCCTGAGTTTGCAACTGCGATTGCGATTGCGACAACGGCTGCGACTGCACTTGGGTTTGCGTCTGAGGCTGTGCATGTAGAGGTTGCTGCGACTGCGGTTGCTGCTGTTGATACTGTTGCTGATGTTGCTGAATCTGCTGTTGCAATTGATGCTGCTGATGTTGTATAAGCTGTTGCTGTGATTGAGGTTGCTGAATCTGCTGCTGCGGCGTATGCAGAGTAAAATTATCGTAAACATCCATGAGGTCCCGCAGTCTGTATTCTTCAAGGCACACGAAGCCTTCTAAAGACGGTGACTGTTTTCGCGCACAATCCATGCAGTGAACTACATGGCGTTTCTCTTGCTCACGAATAAACAAAACATTGAAAACTTCAATCTGTAAAATAAAACAATTTAAAAGATTATTTATTATATTCAACTTATTATTCAGACAATTAATTATTAATAGTCAAAACTCAAATTGAATTAGCCCTACCTCGCACTGTCCGCAATAATGAGAGGCTTCATTCTTTCCTCTACCGTGGAAACGAACTTCGACACCTTTAGACTTGACAAACTCTAGTGTGAGACAACAGTGACGCATTGTCCTTAACAGGCAATTTTTAATAAGCTCAAAAAGCCTACGATCCGACACTTTGATATTTCTAGCGAGATTCCACGAAAGGTGTACCATAGGTACAATAGATTTAAAGGACTGAAGCTTATTCCATTCGTAACGTTCGATAGCCAGTTGATATTGTCGTGCCGTCAATGGTCCCACATTCCAAGCGATATTATTGCACCATCCGACCGCTTGTACCCAATGTACGCAGCCTGCAAACATTTAGCATATAAAGAATTAAATAACGTTTACAAATTTGCAGAGAAATAGAAAATTCAAAACATTATCATTCACGATCATACGAACCAGCATTGACCCAAACAAGATCTCCAGGTTTCTGCAGAAACCTATATACTGGAACATTTTCTTCATACAAATCTTCCATTGATGGCCACCAACTACCGTGAAGATAATTAATATTATTGCGTTCACATAGAGACTGAATGACACCCCAGTACGCATCGGGCACTGCAAACCATTCACAATCTCCAGGTCCAATATTTATATTAATTGAGCAAAAATTGTTATTCTCTTGGTGCCCTGGTGTTCGACTTCCAGGTACCTAAATAGTTACATAATATAATATTAAAATATAAACTGTTGTCATTATAAATCGTTTAATTTTAAAATAAAAATAAAATTTTACCTTCATGTAAAGTTGAACTGTATTCATTCCTAAAATGACATGACCAACGTGACTAAGCATATTTCCAGCAGATACGACTCTAGCAAAGGCTGGTAATTTCATCAATTCTTGCAATTGCGCCTTCCATTTTCTTTCATCAGACAGATCGACGTTCGTTCCAAATCGTAGCATTTTTGAACCTGACCTTCCTGGCAGTCCATAAATATTTTTCTTTCTTTTAACTATGTTGCCTGTACTGTCCTTTGAGTCACTATCTGATAAATTTGCGGTAGTAGAAGTATGAATACCCTGAGCTTTTTCTCGTTCTTCTTTTAAACTCTCCTGGAAACTGGATGCCTGATATTGTGCGTACTTAGCAATAGTTGTGTGACTACGGTGGCTTATACATCCCCAAACTTTTCGCGCCAAAACTGGATCCCAATTTTCATCACTCGTTTGTTGAAGTTGTGTACGAACTTCGATTGTATGATCTGGATTAGCTTCCACGAGAGTTTTCGTAGAGAAAAGACCTAGGTCTAGTTTTAAAGCTGCTGCCAAGCCTAAAAGTGAAAAATGTATTTAGAGCCTTCGTACTTAAACGTAAACATGTCAGCGTGATAGAAGGATTTTTTAAATCGGCGATTTTTACCTCTGACGACGGCAATAGGGTGTTTCAAACAAAACTCTTGAAGAATCGGACTGAAAACATCTTTCTTGTTCTCGAGAAAAACGCTGGGCGTCCTGGGGAGTAATTGCTCCTTAGTAAGTTTTTGACTGGGCGGATCAGGTGGTGCTGGAGGTGGTGAGCGATCACTCAATATCGAGCAGTTGGGTACACCTTTAAGTCCACGTGTCCTGCACAGCTCAATGACATGCTTCGAATCCATTTCGATATTAAACTCTGGCTCGGTTTGTGTTTCGCAAAGCCGCTCTAATCGTAGCACCGGCTCGCAACGCAGCTTTACCGAGTCAACTTTGTTCGTACTCGAAGTCGCCTCGCATTTTATAGTTTCGACCAGTGATTTCACTTCAGACTTTATACATTTTGTACTTGGTTCGTCTACTTTTTCCACCTGAAATTTTATACCGTCAATTAAGAAACATAAATTGTATCCATCTTACAATCATCTACATTCTACAATTATCCAAAAATCCAAAAAATTAATTAATAAAACTTGAAAGAAGGAAAGCAGAAGTAAAAGAAAAAGAGAAGATATATCTACCTTGACTTCCTTAATTTTGTCGGCCTCATTTTCGAGATTCGACGGCGAAAATGGTCCCGAGCTGAGTGTGCCGTTGTTCATGATGGGTGGTTGTGGTTCCTCCTTGACCTCCAGCTCTTCAGAACCAAAGTGTTTGAGCAGATCTTCCGCGAGGGATGTGGCTATATCTTTCTGTGAAAGTAGCGCTTGTAACTCCTGATCAGTGACACCCAGGGGTGCATCCTTGTTAGCTGTTGGTGCAGCAGTAGTGTTGTTGCCAGATGAGCCTTCAGGATAGCAACTCGTCGTCGACGAGATCTGCGTGTAACTCTGGGCACCATACTGATTCGTCGACTGGTACTGCTGGCCGGCAAACTGCTGTTGCTGTTGTCCCCCGACTGGGCCACTTGCTACTTGCTGTGGCTGTTGCTGCTGCGGCTGTCGTGGCGGATAGTTTGGATCTGAGGCCGATTTGTATGGCATACCTGCCGCTTGACAGTTGCCAGTTGCTGCTGCATTATATCCAACGCTCGAATCTGAGAATCCTGTCTGCAGCGCGACCGTACCGCTTTGCTATTAAAATTATATATTTAATTACACTGACAGGTAAGTATGGAATAAAATTTAAATAATAAGTATCGCAATACTTATTCTCATAAGAAATAAAACTCGATGTAAGAAAACTCACAGGTTGTTGCGGCATGCCGTAGTTCTTGATCACACCAGGTTGTCCTGGTTGTCCAGGAGGTGCCGGTGCATAACCCATAGGATATCCGGGCTGACCGGGCCTTAGTCCTCGCTGAGCTGCTTGTTGTTGCTGGAGACGTAATTGTTGTTGATGTTGCTGCATTGCCCGGTACTGATGTTGCAGCTGAGCGAGTAATCCCTGCTGCTGAGCCGTCAGGCTTCCGTGATTCTGCTGCAGGAATTGTAACATTTGCAGCTGTTGCGGGGTAAGGTAGAAAGCTGGGGGCCTAGGTTGCGTCGACTGGCCCTGGCCAGCAGTCTGGCTAGCGGACTGTCCCGTTGCACCATCATCACCCGGCTATAACAGTTAGAACTCACGTTATGTTTCTTTGTATTTTTTATTTCGCTGGAGCTTGTCATTTTTAATGTTGCGTGACCATTTATGCTGAGCCCGTTGAGCATAGTGATTTAATTTAATTTTAAAATCTTATGTTTAAGAAAAAAAATCGCATACGTAACATTATTTAAGAATGAAAAAATGATGATGATAAATGTTGAATATTAAAAGTGTAGAACATACAAAAATAAGGAGTATTCATTAAAATGACATTTTAGTTCTTTAAAAGATCCACAGAGGATGTGTAATACACGTTCAACTAAAGTATCATTTAGTGTCAAACAATGTAATGTTTCAAATTAAATAGCTATTAGTAATTTAATTTATTAGCTTTTAATAAATAATAACATTGCTGCAGGGCCTTGTAGTGTAAAGAAAGTTTGATATATGAATGATGTATACATAATTAAGTAAGTGTAAAATTAAAATAATTGTTAACATAAAAATGCATTTGCGCATGCATTCTATACTAAAGCTTTGTATACAGCGAGAATGAACGGAATAGAAATGAAACGTAGAAACAATAAAACAAAATTATTAAAAAAAGAAACTATTACTAAAGAAATATATCACGGAGTATGATGAAGAAAATCTCCAACAGAGCTATACAACTTGATTTTCGAAATTATTAAAATTGTCAGACTCCGTGAGATATTTAAGAAAAAATATTCAGTTGGCAACTAAATATTGCAGTAGAAATAGTGGTTAGTTTATTGTTTCTTTTTTCTCTTATAACTTTATTTTACTCTACGAACCATAGAAGTGCGTGCCCGTTTAAATCCGTACCATCGGTACAGCGAAACCCACAATAAAAGTACTCGCTTTTGCCCGGGGCGTTAAGCTCTGCCGCCGTGACGTAGGGACAACCATCAGCGGTAGACCTACGCCGAGTACAGCCGGCGAAGGCAATCAGATTCGGCTGTTGGCGAACGATACATTTTAGTTCGTCTACAGCAGAATCATCCTCCCCCGCCTTCCGATGCTGTTGACTCCATCAAAAGAGCCCGCAAGGAAGCAATTCGATGGCCTCAAGTCTCGCAGGTATCTCAAGCAGACATTCGAATAGTTTTTACTTGAGCTACGAACTAACAATGAAGATACACCAAAAAATTGCTTTAGCTGCGTGTCCAATGATGTTCCAACAGCGCCGGCAAAATAATGTTGCTTTAGATCTTTCCTTCTGCATTTGAAAGAAAATTATTAAATGTATCATTTTACTATCAAATGAGATTTATTTACTAACATGGGTGATGATCTATCGTCTCTTTAAAATAATAGAAATTTCAATAAATATATGTATGGCACATATATTTTATGATCATCAACTGACGTGATTTTGCTAATGATGATGTAATAAAAATGTCGATGCATACTAAATTCATCACCCAAAAAAGATTCAAAATGATCTGACATACATATTACTTTTTTGTATTGCATGTGAAGTAATGTACATGTCACATCTATGTATTGAATAAAAATATATTTTAATAGACAAGCGGATCACATATTTAATTTTTTTCAACAAAAGTATCTGAAGCTTAACAGAGAATTGGAAAATTGGAGATCATTTAAGATCCGCTACTCTATTAACAAGAAATAATAAAATAGTTAAAGAAAAAAATTAATTATATACAAAATACGATAATACCTTAAATCTTTTATTTGCCAAATTTGGATTCTGTCCTTGAGGGTAAGGTGGTGGTGGCCCCGAGGGACCACCGGAGTATTTGTAACCAACACCAGCCGATGCTTGCTGCTGCTGTTGTTGCTGCTGCTGGCGACTGGATAGTTCTGCACTAATCGGCATGTTCCAGGCTTCTTCTATTGACGGTAGTTGGCGTCGCCTACAAAAAAGGAATCTAGTTAACGTTTGCAGCTAAAAGAAAGAGAGTAAATGCGTAGCAAAGGTAAAAAAGAGTTGAAAAATTAAGTAAAAGAAGTGAATAAGCAATTTTAACAGAAAGTACTTACTTAGTGGCTATAGAAGGCATGGGTGCTTGGCTCAGTTGATTCTGCAGAAAGGTAATGCGTTGCTGGAGCGAGGGGTTCATTGGACCACCGCCGCCCGACTTAGCTCCGCTTATCTGGCTGCTTAGAGAGCTGTTGGTGCAGTTGGGCGTATTGTTGTTACCTCTGGAAGAAAGAAACGCGAAACGCCGGCACAACATTAGCGATTGATCGACCAATAGTAGAAGTTACATCGCGCTTGGCTGGATGAGCTTTGGCTAGGGAAAACCCTGGCTAAGGCAGACCCGGCCTCCGATTCATGCCACTTACGGTACAAGCGGCGCTCGCGTCAAGCGCAAAGGCGTCACTTATGTGTCTGCATACGTTACCTTCGAGCAACAATGAATCAATGGAGATTATGTGCATCATACTATGGATTATAAAAGAGAGCAAATACAATTTTCATGGGATTTATATTAAAGCGATGAACATTTTACAACCATGACGGTCAATGCTTAGATCTGGGTGGATCTGCATTTATCTACTAGAAGTATA
Organism: Eurytoma adleriae; assembly: GCA_900480045.1. Classification (NCBI taxonomy): domain Eukaryota; kingdom Metazoa; phylum Arthropoda; class Insecta; order Hymenoptera; family Eurytomidae; genus Eurytoma; species Eurytoma adleriae. The sequence continues at coordinate 438,809 of UXGC01000044.1, forward strand.
GGGGAGAGTGGGCCTAATTCGTGTATGGGATAATTTCGTAATCGTCCCTATTTTATGAGCTGTCCTCTGTTTTCGTTAAAAGACAGATTCAACAAATCTGTAGCGATGAACTTCTGTACGTAACTTTAATTTTAATCATTCGCGATAATTCATCTGAGAATTGTGCTTCAAAAATAATTTTGGCACCTAGTAGACAACGATACGTCAAGTTCAAGGTTAGTACTTAAGTTGTACAATATTGAGTAATTTGAGACTAATTCCAACATATAACGTATAAGTTGGTATGATGTTTTAATTATTAACAGTAAATAATTTATCCTTTTCCAATAGTATTCTTTTAAAGATCTTAAAATTTTGGCAACTAAAAGAAACTCACTGTCAACAAGTACGTTGTAATGTACAAGTACGAAATAGAACCGCAAACATTTGCGCCGGGATTCGGGCTATTCCACAAAAAACGATGATTTCGATCTAGTACAATTGAATGATTAACAATTTAACTAATTTTAAAAGAATTAATAACGTACTAAAATTAATTACTTTAGTAGAAAAGAAATAATTGCTTTCATTAATTAGCCCACTCTCTTCTATTTCTCTTAATTATAGATTATAAGAATCATTATTTGCAAAAATTGAAAAAAAGTTTTATTGCAAGATCTGCAGAATTATTACTGTTTTACTATTTCAAAAGATCTGCTAATAAACTTCCATTCACGTCCTCGGAGGTGGAGGTTTTGGTAAAAGATAAAAAAGGAAAGATTTGAACTAGTTAAACTTTATGTATTAAAAAGTAAACATAGAATACACAGTCACGCACACTTCTAAGGATGTGGTGTTGCATCATGATGTGGACACTAAATAGTTATTCGAATTCATCAGAAATAAAGAAATGACAATAATCGTGAAAAAGAGAAAATTATTTCGGAAAGTTTGAAGAAAGAATGTAAAAAGAACCACTATTCATCTGAATACTTTTTCAGTAAATTATTATCATAGGACGAAGCTATTAACGATTCATACTTTCCACAATTTATAAAGAGTAAACCTTCTACAGGCGCAAAATCAGATTTCAGCACCAGTAATTACTTGAAAAAAAATCTTTTTTTTTCTACTATACATGCACACACGATCGCAACTTTTAATATATGTCGCTTATAAACAGTGAGTTTTGAAAGTTTACATACAAAGTTAATTGCTCAATAAAATGATCAGAAGAAATGCACATGATATAAAGGTGAAAAAAATGAAATAAGAATTTTCTTCTGAGAGAAGAACACGTGCCGGAAGTTGTCTGAAAGAGGTACGACCGATCAAGGTCGATCCTTCATTATTACCTCGAGGCGTTTACGTAGCAGACGAGGGCGTCCTTAGGTTGACTGTGACTCTCGTACAGGATCCCGAGGTTCGTCCACGCAGCCGAGTGCGACTTGTCGAGCTGGACCGCGCAAACGTACGCTTGTAGCGCGTCTAGCGGCTGATTCTGCTGCTGATACAGGATGCCTATACTACACCAAGTATCCGCATTACCCTCGGACTTTTCCACGGAGTTCCTGCGAGGAAAAAAATCCATTTAAAATCTATCAAATTTCTCTCTCTATATATATATATATATTTAACATTTTTGTTTTTTAAAAACTGCCTGATATAGCAAAAAGCTATGTTTTATCAGACAATAATACTGTTTTTATCTGAAAAAAAAGTTGGATGAAAATATAAAAAAACGATTACAACAGAGACAAGTTTAAAAGGCCTCGTCAATTGCGTACATTTCACGATTTAATTCCCACAAAGATAAGTTAGAGCATTTCGGTTATCCGTTAGATTAGCTCTATCGCTCTTGACCACGACCTGCTTTTTTATAGGAGATATTAAGACGAAATTATGAGAAACAAAAGTATTCACTTGCACTGTTTAAATGTTGAGATAATAAAACCGAATGACACAATAATTGCTGTTTTAGATAAAAGAAGTGAAACCTCTTCGACTTAAATAGCAGCAAATGTATTTTATTTAATTTAGATAAAAGATTTATAAATTAAAGACATTAATAATTTTGTATTAAATAAACATTGGAGCTCATGAAAGAGAAAAAAAGTTCCTCGCGGTAGATTATAAAAAAGTAAAAGGTGCGAGTTACGGAATTCTGCAGAGGAAGTACAAAGGCACATCGAGTAAAGAGAGGGCGGGGGAGATGGAAAAAAGGGAAAAAAGAAGCCGCGGAGCAGTTTTGTCCGGGAACATTACGCGACTCACCTGTAAGCGATGAAAGCATCGTGAACCTGCCCAGATGCGGCGAGGCAGCGCCCGAGAAGATAGAGGCTCTGTCCGCTCTTCGGCTCGGCTTCGATCGACTTCTGCAGGCAGTGGATCGCTATTGTTTGCTTCTGCTGACGAGTCACGCCGAGGATGTTGCAGTCAACGACATGATACATCCATCCTGAAAAAACACCAATCTGTGTTAGACAAACTCTCGCTGATTTTGCCAATTTATTTTACAAAAAACGTTCAAACTACTGTCGACAAATCGTTGGAAAGCAAAAGCAACCTTGAAGAAGTAAAAGAACCGATGAGAGCAATTTTCGACCCTGCAACGTTGAAAGTATTTTTTTCGGAGAGGTCGGAAAGGCCGGAAAGGCCGGAAAAACAAACTCGAGGCTGCGTTCTCAGTCACGATCGCGCGTCCGGTTTTTCCTCGCAGTCGGAGCGGCGTGGCTCAACCCCTCGGCGGTCACGTAGGCACTGTGCGAGCGAGACGGAACGAAGCGTCGCTCTCATGCCGCCGGCAGCCGGCAAGAGCGTCCGTCGCAACCTACAGTTGCTCTAGGAACTGAATAGATTTTCGCAGGTATGCCTGGGCCCTAGGGTGGCTGCCCACTTTTCCCCACTCCCTCGTGCTAGCCCTTGCCCCCTCCCCTCGAAATCCCCCGGCCTAGACGCAAAATAGGCCTAGCCGAGCTCTCTCCCCCCGCAGGCGGCGCAGGCGGCGCAGGCTCTACTCGCACGTACGCACCGGCAACTGCACTCCCACTCGGCCGCCCTCGGCGCGCTTCAATTCCTTTTACACGCAGCTAAGCTTTGCTGCTGCAACCAGCGGCCAGCGCTACTCCCCATTCCATCAGGCAAATCTCAATTGATATTAAATATAAAACAATAAATACGGGCTACTGCAGGTACATCAGAAATACAGGTCTGGAGCAATAGAAGCGAAAAGAATTAGCTGCTTTTTTCGCCCTTCTCGGGCTGCCGAGCCGTCTCCCTTACTCCTGGACGATCTCGAGTTTCAGTTCCCCTTCTCGAGTAAACATAGACACAGCCAGAGGAACCCGTAGCACGAGATCGAAAGAAAAGCCGAGTGTGCAGCGACTCAGTGAGCGTTACATCGAGAGAAGAGTGTGGGACGCGGGTGTCGCGAGCAGGGAGACCCGACTCGCGATTCACGACTCACCAGGGAGACGGAGCAAGAGAAAAGTTAGCGGCGGTTAGGAGAAGCGGAAGGCCCGTAGTCCGCGAGAAAAGTAGCGATGAAATTCAGATAAATCAAAGGAAAAGGCGCCGATCTGACTGAAAAAAAGATTACTCTTACTTAGTTGCTCGGATGGAAATAAAGGGACCTCCTTGATTACCTACAGAAATCTACCTAAAATTATTCATAGGCTGAACTAACCTCGAAATAAAATCGAAACAATTAGTACGAGCGCTTAAAATAGCTACTGCGAAATTCTTATGCGCTCGCAACAAACACATCCGAACGAGGGGGGGAGGTAAAGGGAGAGAAAGGGGAGAAGAGAAGAGAAAGGGGCAAAAGTAGCAGAGTGGCCCGGCAATTCTGTCGCATTAATTTTAATCGAGAGAATCAGCGTAATTCGGGCTACGTCGTTACGCCGTACCAACAAGAAGCCATTTTTTTCATTCGAACTTGCTTTGTGGATGCACAATTTGTCCGCGTATGATTGAAAACTCGTCCCATTTCATTACTTCTTATTTTTTCGTATTTATTTTTTTATATATTTAAAAAAAAATAAGTTTCAAATGTAACAATGATTGTTTGCATTAAAATCCAAATAGTAGGTAAAAAATATTGCGAAAATTTCCTTCCTAACACTTGCGATGCTCTCAGATATAGCCTAAATAAGGGCCCTTTGACCTGCCAACTTATCTCGGCAGCGAACACCTGGAGTCCCATGTTACTTCAGCCGAGGTAAAAGCGCGTGCGCCTCTCCCTCCAAGAGGTCCCATTCATATTGTCCCCAATAAAATTTTAGCACCGGGATGACGCTTCCTCTCTTTTTCCCTGTGGAGGAAATGCCAAACGTGTGCACGCCAGCTGTGTAATCGCTGAAGACTTTCCTTACAACTACTCAAAATATAAATTTTTTAGGAAAAAACAATAGCATGAAATGACCGAAATGAAGTTTTAAGTGGCCATAAATAAAGGCTGCGTTTTACGGATCCACAGCATCTGAAGAAAGTTGTCAGCTAAAATCTCAAACCCAAAGTGCGCCCCTTGAACCCAAGGTGTTGCCAACTCGTAGGTAGGCATAGCTACCGCTGTAAAGACACCTTTGTCGAACCTTCTTTTACCACCCACACTGAAGGTAAACGAAGCTAAAGATACGTTTGTAAACGAAGCAGGATTGTTTCATGTTTTTAGATATCAAAATGCTTGCCATCAGAATCAATAAACACTGTACTGAAAAGTACCTTTTTCTTTATAATGTTTTTTTACGATAAAACTAAAAGAAAAATGAAGTTGGTCCAAGTTGTAGAAAGCGTAGAGCGTTGTATCTAGCTACGAAGAGAGGAAGAGCGCACACTAGATGTGGCAGGCTGTATGCACGGCGAAAATTCACGTACGAAGGCGCGCACACGAGTGGAGTTTAGAACGCGGTATGACTCCGCGGAGAAAAGTACCGTTGGCTCTTAAAATAGAAGCGCACAGCTCCGCACGAACCGGCTCTTTCCCGGCCGGTTGCCACTGTCATTATGGCGTTCCGTAGCGCTCGATGCCTGCACACCCGGACAACTAGCAGCCCTTCCCGTAACAGTCACAAGTTATCGACTAACGCTGGATTCGATATTAAATGTAAAAGACCATTTAAGTTATTATTTTCTTTCACTTCGGTCAATATTCGAATTGATGAAATGAAAAAAAAAATTGTAGGGCATCTTAAAATAACGTCCGTTTCATCCATCATCCCGAGAGTAAAATGAACGGAAATATCGAGGGAAATATTTTGTTCCGCGGCCGCGCCAGCGAGGGCGCAGCGAAAATATGTAGGTCGCTCAACGTTGCAACTGTGAATGACTCGTGGGGGGTCCTCTCGCAGTCTCGCCGCGTAGTTACACGCCAGCGGCACCGTATACTCATGCGCAGCGTCGACGCCCGGCAGTCGTGACGTAGCCCGACAATTATTGCGTGACGATGAGGCGTCACCGCGAGACCACGTGCTTTACTACGCGATGAATATTTTTTACTTCTATTTCAAGCTAAATCGGGTTAACCGCTGTTTCTGCTCGTTTAAATTGTTAGACCTCGAGGCGATCGATAATGGCGATCATCATTAAACATGTATTCATTGAATAAATATTAAAACGATACTTGGACTTTTCCATTTATAATTTAATAAAACTTGAACTTTAAAGAGGTTCAGATCTACCAACAAATGCTCCGTACAAGTAGCTATTTATGCTTTACAATACTTAGACCGGGGCACAGACTTATGCGATACGGCGTACATCGTGGTTGTGGTTGCAGTTCTCAGGAAACTTTTAAAGTGTGTATTCGTGTGCCCGGACCATCTGCGGAGCTACGAGAAGAGACCAACGACAGACTGTCGAATCAAAAGGGAAAGGGGAGAGAAGTAGCAGGCCAAGAATCGCTTCATTTTTACATTCATTGAGAATTTTTCAGTCATAATTAAATAAGACGATAAGACAATTGGAAAGGAAAGTGAAAAACTCCATTACATTCGACTGATAGAATGTTAAAAAATAATCGACATATTAATTAACTTTTGAGGCATTACGCGAAATTTCACCGTGTGAAATCTTTGTCAATAAAAATGAATAAAAAAGAAACTGATAGAGGATTTGTAAATAAACTGTTTACTTCATATAAATTCTTTACTTTTCCGAACTGCCATTTCTCAATGTTTTCTTATTCTATTTGCAGTAGGTTTAAATACAGTAAAAATTGAAACTGAAAACTGGAATTTTTTGAGCGATTAAATATCCTTTGCCTGTAGCTGGCCGTAGGGCGTAGGGCCAACGCAATACACAAGTAATTGGCTTCTCCTGCGCGTCCTCCCCCTTCTGGTCTCCCTCCTTTCATCGTTGCAGTCCCCAATCCTCGTCCAATGCCTCCCCCTTCCACCGACACCCTGAATAAATCAATACACGTGTCTGCTGCTCTCGCCGCTCTCGGTGCAACCACCGAACCTTAAACTGTATCCAAAAACGAAGGAAGGAAAGGGGAAACTAATGCTTTCACTGTAAACACATTTGCGAGGAATCCGAAGCAAGTCGATAATGGCCTTTGCGACTTATTTCGACGTTGTTCATCAGATATTTCGATTTTCACGAATCATAAATTAAGGTTTATATAACAATATGAAATAACAACGACCCCTTGAACAGAAGAGAGTAAGAGAATGAATCTACTGCATCGGAAGAGAATGTGGGAAGACATAAGTGTTACCAAAGAATGAAGAGAACACAGTGGCGTTAGATATGCTTACCCAACTGTCGGCAGATATCGGCCTTGAGGTGAGAGGGCAGGGCCTTCTCCTTAAGCAGAGTTTCGTAGTGCTCCTTAGCCAACCGGTACTTGCCCTGAACTTCGTACAGGTGCGCGATGTGAAATTTAACTGAAAACAGTAAAAATAAGTTAGACAGGCTTTCTTCACTCTCTTTACTCGCTATATCTCATAGTATGAATATTTGGCGATATAAAAACTGCTCAATCTTGATTATTGTTTACTTTGCATAACTACTATCTTTACTTTATTTTTTATAAAAATTAATGAATTTACTTGTAGAAAGAACATTACACGAAACAAAACAAATGTTATATATTTTTCTAAAGCGATAGAACCTCGCGCAATATCGTAATGAATCACACTGCTCATTCAAAGCTAATGTCCGCTTACGCGCAACTATAAAACGTTTTCCATTCCATCATCCTTTAATCGAATGTGATTATTTTTAGTCATCCTGTAGCAGGAATTCCTTCAATCAAGTAGACGAACGCAGAAGCTTAAAATGAAATCATTGCCTGTCTGATTCACAGTACGATACTGATTCGATGAATCAATCTTCCCCATTCGATCAACTACAAGTTTCAATACTAAATTTACTAATTAGAAGAGAAGAAATTTTTTTTTGTTTTCATAAAAAATGTCAACCTTATTTTTTATCACAATTTATAGGTATAGGTACATTGGCAACACGTCACTCTAGCAATCACTCAAGCAAACTTAATAAAAGTCTTATCTACACTCAATTATCATATCGATCATAACGACTCCCTGTAACCTGTAATCTTGACACAAATTGTTCTCTTAATTTAATCGCAATTCGCAAACAATGTGTTACGCAAATAGTTAACAGGATAGTTATTATATATTTAATCAATGACATGCAAATTTTTCAAAGCTTATTCTGCTTAATTATTTCTTAAAGATAAAAAATATTTAAGATTTCTTGAATTTAGATAAAAAAAAGTAATTACTTTTTTTACTGCCCATTTTTACAATTAAAAATTATCCGATTTAGGGGATATTTCAGGTTTATTTTAAACTAGTCTAAGGTAGTTTCAATTTCGTTTTTGTTAAAATTGTTACTACGAATGTATATGAATTTATAACATTAGAGATTTTTAACATCGACCATCATACTTTTATTTTATGAAAAATTACAAAATAGCAAGAGGTTGAAGTAAAATAAAATAAGTTCAGAAGCAATAAATTTACAATTTAAAAACGACTCTAACAAAGGTATTTTTTAACTGTTATTTAATTATTGGTGTTTCTTTAAAGAAGAAATTCGGTATGTACACTAAAAAATTTCTGTGGGTAGCACAAAACGGGACACACGGTACTCTCAGTTATTTTATAAAGCTAAGTCACAATTTCAGCTTTACAGTAGCGTTTATTTCGCAATCCTTCAGAAGTTAGTATGCTTCATAGATTTTTTGTAAACTAACATTATTATCAACGGTGAGTAAACTTAACGCGAGGAAAATAATGAAGACCGATGGAGGGCCAGCCAACGGCAGTGTATGCGAAAGCCGGAACCGTCCTTAGGAATTAAAAATTCACGGCATAACCCCGCTAAGCTTAAGCGAGAATGAGAAAAAACGGCTCATTGATCGCATACGTTATGTAAAATTTCATTCGCATCAGGCTATTTTAATTGTTTAAACTATTATCCAGATCGCTTTTGACGGGGCGTTCGGTTAAATTAGAGCACTGCTTTTTCTGATTCTTTCTTTCTTATTTTAAATAAAAACTACGTAGACTGAAAGTTTTAAAAAGATTAAAATTATTTCAGATAATGCAGAATTAACAATACAGTTGATTCGATTTAAATGTCATTATAGCTATCAATTTTAATGAAGATTGTATTAAAAAAATCTCAACGTACTTTCAAGCTTAGAAAAGGAAGCAGGTGTGGTAACGTCGATTAAGGCGAGGGTCAGGTGCTTCAGAGCTGCTTCAAAATCACCATGGACCTTCAGCATCAAACCAAGCCGTAGGTGAACCTCGCAGGCTCGAGGAAATCCTGGCTCCACCCATAACACCTGCTGGAACGCTTTCACTGCCCTGTAACAAATTATAAACCATTATAAAATATTAAAATTAATTACAAAAATACTTGTAAAAATTTGTTAAAATCATATATTATGAGGAAAATTTTAAAGTACAACGCTTAACACAGGTTCTACGTCCTGTGTCGACGTTATTTTGCGATAATAAGGGTAATAAGATCTTTAGTACGATTCTTGCTGAAACTCAATAGCGGTGATGATAGTTTTAGTCTCGAACTGACATTATACGATTGATAGTTGTAACTTAGAAGCTTTTGATAACATACGATACAGCTTGATGTGACAATGACAACGAATTTTTTTACATCATGTGTTAAGATAACTATCGCATTCGCTTGTACATAGTTGGATTTACGTAACTACATTATCATTCGGATGTACTGTTTCTTTGTGCTTTGTGCTTTGTGCTTTATCTCTGCAGGCTATTGTAAAGTACTATCTTAATTCTAAGGAATTTTATGTTTTTTTAACTTATCAGTTATCAATTTTACAAGAAGCTGTTCAAAGTGTTAGAAACAGGTAGTGGGTTAAGTGAGTAGAGTAGAATAAAAACTAGGCGTTGTCGGATAGGCTAAACGAAGTTTCTATCGCATCGGTAAGAACAAAGCGGTAGCGATTCGCTGCAAATTAAGTAGTGCGCTAAAAAGGCGCGTGTGCCGTCGTCGCGTAAGGTCGATTGCGCAAGAGTGACGGCCTTGCTGAAGCGTTGCAAATATGCCGCGCACACCGGCACGTGCTGTGCCGTCGCTGCGCTTTCCAACCTGCACTTTTCCGAAGAGAGGGGAACAGCCCTGAGCGAGCCAAGGACGCGCGCCGCTTTCTGGCTTTTCCTACATCAGCTGCTGACGAACGCGAAGCCTCGCGGAAATATTCGCGAATCCGAGCGCATGCTGACGTCGCGCACTCGCGCCTGCAACGATATACCCTTCTCTAAATTCCCAGAAGACTGGCGAACATTTTTAAATAATCTGTGTTATATGTCCATCTTTTTCTTACAGTTTCCTTCAATTCGACATTTAGGCGAAATAACTAACGTAGGCAATTCCTGGAAATGCTATACACTTTAAAACAATTGATTTTCTGCCCTTTATGTTCTAAATAATACAATTTTAGTACTTTAGGGAGGTAAAACCGTAAATTTTAATTAAAAGAGAATCTCCCTTAAATTCTATGCAATTCGCATTAACTGCAAGCGAATTAGGGTCGATTAAATTCCGAAACCAAAGTAAAGCAAAAAGAAGACGCGTGCATTTGCGTGCCTTGTCGCGCCTTCGCGAGCTCTCGCATCAACAAGCAGATAAGCAATGAAGACTTGCAGAGGAACAAATTTAAAAGGTGTCACAATTTAAAACGAGTTTGTAATGCGACAATGAAGAAGAGCGAAAAAAGGGGGGGAAGGAAGAGGTGGAGGAGATTCGTGAAAGAAGAAGAGACGAAGATACATCGAGCGCAAGCTGATGTGCGCGACCCTCTTAGTATATATAAACCGCCATTCAACGGCAAGAGCAGCGCAAGAGAGCTTCCCATTCACTCGTTCATTCACTCGACAAGTCGGGGGTTCGTTGTCTTTTGACAAACTAATAAAGTACCGAGTACAGTTGGAACACTTCAATAAAAAACATTTTCAGATTTTTCCATTTTTATTATAATTTTATTTCAACACTTAAGAAATTAATAAAACAATACAAATTCTTATCGAGCTTTTATTAATTTTTATAAAATTTATAGATTCCTATGACTAATTCATTCTCTCTATCTCAGTTTTTTCTTATATTTTCTGTGACCTTCGTTATTTTTATAAATACTCGACTAACAAGTAAGTTTAAATCAGCGATAATAAAAACAGACAGAAAAATGTTTATCACTTTCTTACCGTAATTTTAACGAGGGTTGACAATGCGCACGGATGTACTTAGACTATTTGTAAACACGAAGAAAAGTAGAGCATATGTAAGTTTCGCTTAATATAATTGCAATTGTAATTTTTCTGGTTCAAGTGTCATACCTTATATTTCTTACTTATTGTACGATAAAATGTAAAAATAAAAAATTGTCTTAATTTATATTAGAAAAAATTAATATCATCATTCCAACATCGGTAAGGAGATGAGGAATTTGTGAGAAATAAAGAAAAAGGGAGAAGATAACTGAAGTACGCGGAACAGTCGGGGTAAAAGGCCAGACTAGAGCTAGAGAAGGCACATTGCGCAACGGCAATGGCCGCCCGCGCCTGGCCGCTTGCATATCTCCGCTCGCGCGCGCATGGCCGCCGTCGCCGCCGATAAACGAAAGCGCGAAAGCGCGAGCGAGAGTCTCCGGGGTGCCCGCGCCGCGAGGCAGGAAGACAAACGATTTCCTCGTGACCCACATTCGGGGGACTTGCCTCTCGCCTCTCGCCTCTCGCCACCCGCTTGCCTTTGCCTCGCCTCGCCTCGCCTTGCCTTGTCTCCTTCTATCTGCTGATCTGCCTAACTAAATAGGAGCCTCCATCTCCCTCCGATGATCCCACTCGCGACGCGTTGCATTGCTTTATTTTTAAAATAGGCACGAACTCCCCAAGTCTTTACTACAACTAACGCTCCGTAATCGACTGTATATTACATTTTTAGAGTTTTCTTTCTAAAAAGCTGATAAATAAGAGCCCTCTATTTGAAATAATTGCTTTGAATAACAGTTCTCGGTTATCTTGAAAGCCCATATTTATTATAAGTTTTATATTGAAATTTTAAGACAGCCGCTGGTAAGAACAATCATTTTTAAAATTGAATAAGACGCTCGTATCTTTTCTATTGCACACAACTCAAGAATCATGAAAATGTTCCGCCTAGCGAAATAATATTACTCAACTCGAAGAATAAATTAACGTAATTGTAGCTAATTTGCGAGGCGATTCCCGCAGTGAGTCCCACGAATCCAGTGCAGTCTTGCATGTGCAGACCGATTCATTCTGCCTTTTGCTTTCTCCCTACGTACGCAGTCGCGTTTTTAAACTATAACCAGCAAAAAAATAAAAAAAATCAAATGCACAAAAATAAAAATAGTGCATTTAAGCAGTAATCACGGATTTTCCCTCGGAGTTTCCTATAGCTCGATGTATGCGCACGCCCACACATGTGAGTTCGTTGCATTGATAAATCGACGTAAATCGTAATGTACCGTAATGTACCTTCCCCGAGAAGTGCAGTGTACGTAACAACACGTTTTGTACGAGGTCTCGAGAAAGACAGGGAAACTGGTTGATTCATGACGGTACTCTAAAAAGACTATAATTTTTTAAAGAATATTTTTGAGCAATAGAATGAGTTGTCTTATAAATATTTTAAACAGCATTGAAATAAAAAGCATGAGCGAATTAGAGTTTTTTGACTAAACATTGCGGATAATAATTTTTCCAAGTGCACAAATCCGTTAAGTGTCTAAGGCGATAGCCGTGCAGCGTACGTTCCTAACAGCGGCAAAAGGCAAAAACGTTCGTCTTAGTCCGTACAGAACGGAAAAAGACAAACAATGGCATTTTCAATGCAGGCCACGCGGAAAACAATGGGCAGTCGGGGAACAGAAGGACAAAGCGGCGAAGAAAAAGAAAAGCGAAAAAAGATGGAAGGCCTGCGTTTGATTTCGCATTATGCAATGGTGCAACCATTCGAAAGAGCCTGGCGCATACATATTATTAGAAACACAATGTCTTTTCTTTCAGCTCGAGTGCTAGATACTTTTAACTCGCAGCTTTCTAAAAGTTGGATGTATTAATGATTTTCCGCTAATTCTACCAAGTCCTACCCGATTAGTAGTGGCGAGACGTCGGGCGCGGCTACTGCTGTTCAATGAGAATTAAAAATGTCAAGGAATCCTAAACTGTTTGTTCTTATTAATGTATCCCAATCTACACCGATAGCGTTGAAACAGTAGACCTCTCATCCTAATGCTCAGAGCCTGCGAAGTACCGCCTAATTAGATTCCCGTCCCAATTAACCACGACAGTCTGACTGCAACCCAGTGATTACATAGGCAGGCGAGCACGAACTCGAAAACTGAGTAAACTGCAATGGATTTCAACATTTCGCAATAGACCAAGGCTACACTTAAGCAGTAGTGGCGCGGCGGCGCAACAATCAAGTGGCTTTTTCAATTTTCCTTTTAGAGAGTTGTTTTTCGCAAAGACGTTTCAACCCTTGTTGAAGCACAGATACATATTTTTTAAATAATTGTCTAAACAGAGCGAAAATGACTCTTTTATTTTAATACTTTCTATGCTATTTTTCACTGTTTAATATTAAAATCGCGGCGAGGAAATTAATAAGATTTAGATTGAATTTTTTTAAATATTTAATATCTTAATTTGGAATATTATGTGCCCTATTTACTACAAGTGCAGCGATGAAAAATAAAAAGAATACATAACTTTGATGTTAGTGCGCATCAGTAAGGTTTTGACAGCAGCTTGGTAAGAAAAGAAAAGCGAACCGTTCCGTCGAATGATTACCGGTCCGCTTTCTCAGCTCAGCTCAGCTCTCCGCTGAAGCTAAAATTCGCGACTATTGTGCGGAGGCCGAAGGCGCTCGGCAAGGTACGTTACGACAGATGAGTCTTTCGCAAAGCTGAGCTCGATTGCATTGTTGCCGCTCCAGGGGGGTTTCGAAATAGTTGAGAAGAAACCACTGGCGCATTTTAGTAATTTTAGCAATGCAGCCTGTAACGATCCATCTACGCTAAAACGACATCTTGTGGATTCTAATCGAACTAGTGTACTTTTTTCTATTCAGTTATGCGATTATACAATTATAGGAGGGTACACGAGCAAGCAAGGGATATAAAAAAGCATAGGGATAGAAAAATGAAAACATTTTTACGTACATATTGCAAAACGTACGAGTCTGGTTTACATGAAATAGGAGCGTTCGACAATCCGGGTGCAATCGACCCGAGGACGTTGGGCGTGCAGGTGCGCGAGGCAGATGCATCTTTGTCTCTCAGCGTGGCACGTGCCAGGCATAAGCAGAGGCGACGCGACCAGCTGCAAATTTCAGAGGGAGAAGAGTACGCCCTCGGCCGAGGCTGCGAGTAAATCTTTCATTCGCGAGCTGCACTCAGTACATTCGACTGACCTCCATTCTACATGCTCCCTGCTTGCGCCAATTTTTTCAGCAAAGGTACCGCCTTTTCTTTCTTGTTGTTCAAACGAAGCGAAATTTGACGAGGTAGATGCCACGCCGCAGTCGAGATACGCAAAGAAAAAAATAATGCGGTATTTCCCGGATAAAGAGGGAAAAAACGAATCTTCCCGAAGGTGCTACCAATATGGCGAGCAGGTGCGCGAGCAATCCGGCACGCGACCACCTTTTCTCTCATTCTCTCCTTCGCTTGCTTTCGAGGCATTACGTGTAACGGCTACTTCACCTAGCATTGCAGACACTTTTATTTTTAATCATTTTTTTTTCAATCTATCTTAAATTTTGCCCTTTCTACACACTGTGGCATCAACGCATTTCAAAGGAGTAAGTCACATGTCTATTTATTCTATATGCATTTTTTCGTAAATAAATCATTTTGGTCTGGGCTTTAAATTCATTATAATAACTAATGAACATAAAATAATTTATAGCGAACACTGTTTAATTCTGTAAAGAAAGAAGGAGATCCCCGAAACGATACGGCCGCGTACGCGTGCGCTAAACTCTGATATACATCAAGGGCCGCTCGCGTACGGGGTTAATTAGGGAAGGAAATCGTTAGGTGGTCGCGATTATACTCCACCACGTGTATGGTCATATTTCCAAATGCCGAGCCGAGATTATCGAGTAACGGTTTCTATTTTCCATACAATAGTTTCGAGTATTGTTTTTTTTTGTCACGGCCAGAATGTCTTTGATAGCTCACCTGAATGGTTTTTCTCGTATTTTTTCAATTTTTATATTGTAATAATTCACACCTAATTATTAAGAATTATTTTAATGATCGTCTAAATTAGACGTATCTGTAGCAGCTATATGTCAAGAGTACCTATCTCGGTATAATCAATGTAGTCACAATTTGCACTTATCATGAATTAAAGTTAATAGTTAAATTTAAGACATTTAGCGTGTGATCAGATGATTCGATTTACATAATTGAAAATGCAATATAAAATTTAAATTTCAAACTCAGAATAAATCCAAAGTGTACAATAAGAATTGATAGGTAATGCGCTTCCTACTTCCCATGAATGCTTGATACCGGACATAGAATAAATATTCATCGGTCGGCGAAGTAGTTGTATGAACGAACCCTGCGTATATACGCAATCTCAATCCTTGCGCCTGCAATTTGTAAGTCAAATATCGAGGATCCTCCTGCTCGATTTCGCCAGGTTCTCGCATCGGTCTTTGCCAAGCCTCGAGCGGCAAGCACAGAAAAAATGGAGGCGGAAAGATCAACAAAGAAAAGAAGGAAAAAGATAGCCGGAGGTAGAAGCGGGCGGCGGGTGGCGGCCGGTAGGCACAGGATGCGGGCAGCTGCCAGACACCAGCTGGACTACTCTGACAGGGCTTGCAAAACCTCCTTATGGTATTTGCGCCAGACGTACCTTCATAAGAGTAGATCCTGACTTTGCGCAAACATTTTGCAGTTTTCATTTTCTCTATTGTTTACTGCTACAGTCGGCAAAGATGAACTTAGGGCAAAATTATTGCTATTAAATTGTTTATAGCCATATTAATTGTGGAACTAACATGATCGTTTTTCAATTTTTGTTATAGAGATTCCGGAAAAAGCCGATAGAACCAATTTAATTCAAAGTTGGCTTAACATTCTATTGTTTAAGTTTTTCTCACAGTAGCAGTCAACGACTGAAAAAAAAATAACCCATTTAAGAAAAATAATACAATGAACATCCTTTCGCAAGTGATAATTTACTTCGTTCATTCAAAAGCCCGCTGTCGTCCCACGAATCAAACGTTTATATTTCCTTCCCCTTTTCTGGAGCGACGCTCAAAAATGTTCGTGTGCCTTGCAGACATTCAAGAAGAAATAAAAGTAACAAAGGCTAAAAGGAAAGTAAAAAAAGAGAATGTCAGAAAAGACATTAAAAATTGGCCATGTCGATCACAGAGGAAACGGATGCAGCTCTCATTCGTGGTCGTTTTGTATGTCCGTGCATATGAATGAAATCATTGGACCCCTCTTTCTTCCGCTTCTGCGGTTTCGTCAAAAAGTGTATTGTACAAATCAAAAACACACTGTTTATTTTCGATTTCCAAATACGGATATCAAAGGTTTTACTACCGTTTAAAAAATGCCAGAAACAGTTGTTACTTTATTAATGTGCATTAACAACTCCTTTGCACTCAAATTATCGTCCAACTGTGGCGGCTGCCAAATCACTTTTATCGGCTTGAAAACAGATTCTCACAGGACGTATCGGTTTGTACCGCATTCTGCTTCCCTTTCTCTCTTCCAAAAGAATGAAACACCTCTGATCCAAGAAAAAGAGAAGGAACCGGTTCGTTCCTTTTCGGCGCGACCATCCCGAAAAAAGTTGCATTTTTCTTACTTTTTTTCCTAGTCTGGAAGCGAAGATCGTCGAGCTATCGTGCAATATATTGGAAATAGATCCAGGGAATTTTTGTGAAATACTTTCAGGCCAAAATAGCTCCCGATTTTTTTCATCCGGGCTTCTATTGCGAAAGGAGTTTGCTTGAAAAAGTTTCGTTGTATTT
This sequence comes from Eurytoma adleriae, assembly GCA_900480045.1. Lineage (NCBI taxonomy): Eukaryota > Metazoa > Arthropoda > Insecta > Hymenoptera > Eurytomidae > Eurytoma > Eurytoma adleriae. The sequence continues at coordinate 455,330 of UXGC01000044.1, forward strand.
AATTAACCTTCTTTTGTCTTCCAATGATTTTTTACTATCTATTTTAAAAGAAATATTATGTAAATAAATTTTAATGCATTTGTAACCGATATCGTCCCTTATTGGCCATAAATAGGGTGAGAAGCTGACACAGTTGATAAGCGGCGTACAGACAAAAATTTTTGTCATTCAGACATTCATTTATAATAAAATCAGAGAGTCGTGAATAAAAAATAGTCAGAAGAACGAGATAGAAAATGAATTTGGGAATGGTACATTTTATCCCAACAAACCAAGTGTGAAGAGCTTAAATAAACAACTGTTATTATTTATTAGAATTTAAATTTTTTTAAAGTAGTAAGACATTTTTAATTTACAAAATATGAATTTAGTCCAGCGAGCTTTTCGTTTTATCATTATTCGTATTGTCTGCTTGTGCCTGTCTCCCTTTCCCTCAAAGACTTCCTATCCCCGAGCAGATATACGGCACGTGCTTACAAATTAAATCCCGTGCGATGATCGTACAATGACCAGACCTTGAATGACAAAAGCTGTCTGAATGAGGTTTCGTACGATCGACCCGCAGCGGAGTTTCTCACGTTGTACCAATCTTCACAGTGTTCGGAATTATATAAGGCCAAGAATTATGGATTGAAATATAGAGCAGTCAGTTTCTTTGGATTCCTTTCTTTACTACCTTTTAGTAAAACGCAGGTCAAATGCACTTAAGTAATCGCATCAAGAACGCTCTCTGTGTAAAACGTTTATAATTGTAAACAACGACCTTTATAATAAATTTAATTTATAAATTCTAGTTTTCGGTTTCGCATAAAACAAATTATCAAAAAAGTTGGTCAATTTAGATTTTCGTTATTTAAATTTCAAGTTTCAACCTGGTCTATGGACAGCCTTTTTAAAACTTTCTTTCTTTTGGTCGATATTCGATTACCGTTAAGTCAATATTGTATTCCTCCTATTTTTTTTCTTTAGAACGCAACTGGCTAAAAGAAAATGGGTGCGGGTTTTTTGGGTAACTTTGTTTCGAAATGCTTTTAAAGGAGAAATAACAGTTTAAAAATGAGGACATCTTTTTTTACAATACAAATACGCAAAGATTATCGTTCTTCAAGAGAAAATGAATTTATATGAACAAAAACATTCATGTACAAAGTTTTAGAAAAGAATGAATTTTGGTAGAAAGAAGAGTACTTTGGTCTAAATTTCAGTAAAAATCAGTCCAGGTCCGAGACTTCCCTAAGCAGATATTTTGTTTCCTTTATCCAGCTCAAAAGCGCAAAAGCGCAAAATGTTTTGGTCGATTATCGCAAAGACAAGCAGAGTAAAAAGCAGAAACGAGATAAGTGCTCGTGCGAGTAGACATTAAAGTACGGTGAACCGTCGGCGAATTTCGTAATCGCGAGTCGGTGTGCCAACGTCACTGAGTGCGAACATAACCTAGCGTAACCCAAACTGGAGTGCGGGAAGCGAGCTTTCCTTCTCTTCTCTTTCTCATTCTAGCCGAGCAGTGCCAAGCAGTCGGAGACCCTGAATGCGAGCCGGACGCACGGCGCCGGCTGGCAGAAGGAAAAGTGGGATCGATTTTCGACGCGAAAGAGAAGACGATATTATTCCTCTCCCGCGTCTCCTCACCACCTCACCCTCCGCCACGCCTGTGTGCCACGGTGTGTTTCTTTCGATCGTAGATGCACGCGCGAGGGGCATCATGCTGCATAAACGCTTTTTTCCTTTTGCCTTCCAATTTATTATTTCTTTTATCGCGAACGCTCAGCAATTCTATAGCAGACTTTTATGAAGATTTTAGTGATTAAAACCGCACAAGAATAAATATTAATGAATGTTCCATCTAAAGTTTAATTAGTGAAAAACCGCTAAAATTAGTTAAACTTGCTCCACTAATCACTGAATAGCAGAGCTTATTTCACTATTTTTTAGTGGAATTCTACTAATTGTAGTGGTTTTTCACTAATTCAACTTTAAATAGTTTTGCAAGTGAAAAATAATCAAACCTTAACAGTTTGCATATTAACCGTTCTAGTGGCAAAAAATCCAATATTTGCATGTAATTAAAAAAAACAAGCGTATATACACTTTCATTTTTCCCGCAGAACGAAAGCTTTTTCCACTTGCGCGCGTTTCGGCACTCCTCGGCAACCCTCGGCCACATGGTGGTAGAGGGAGGCAAACGCCCGCCAGCCTGCCAGCCAGCTTATCGACACCTCGGACCGCCGATTTTCGACTTTACTTGGTTCCGTTCAGGGTTCAGGTGTGCCGTCTATGCAACGCACACTGTACCGTACGCTGCAACAAGCTGTTTTCTGACCATTCGCTCTTCCACTCCCCCCCAAAGCCCTAATGACATGTTCCCTCAAGTATAACACAATTTTTCATAAAATTAATTATCCAAAAAAAGCCAAGTCGATTTTATACCTAAATATAACAAACGTTGAAAAAGTCATGTTTGCAAAAACAGTTTTGCAAATTTTAACTAATAATAAATATTTATTTTTCTATAAAGTACGTATGTAAAATGAAAACTCTGTGGCGAAATTTAAAGAAGGCAAGCTCGACGTGCCCCTCACACCCTCATAATCGGGGCCAACGTACCGTCCATCTTTCACTCTCTCCATCTCTGTTTCTCCGAGTGCTACGCACCGGTAGGGTAAGGCTGGGGTCGCGATAAGACGAGCGACCGGGTCAATACTCGGGGTGTCCCATCCGCTTTAAGGGCAGGCACACCAGGGAGGGAGGCTCGCCCCAGCGTAGAGGGAGGATGTACGTTGGACCGCCGGGGCTGTGCGCGGCCCGGCTCCAGGGGGCGCGCACAGGAGAAATTGCGCTCGCTCGCGCAATTTCTCCTGCAGTACCGCCACCGTCGCTGTATATTTTTCCCACTTTCCACCCTCTTCCTCCCCCAGTTAGCCCTTTTATTCATTCTCCTTTCTTTCTTTCTGCTAATTCCGCTGCTCGCACTCAGTACTCACTCAGGTTAACATCTAGGTTACGCTCGGATCAGGTTCATCCTCGTAAATGTCTTGACAGCTACCTATACAATAAAAAATCTGTTTTCATTAGAGTTGCTGTAGACTAGTATTGAATTCTTGAACACAAAGAACAAGAGTAGCCTTAGCTAGTATGAAGTACAATCTCATAATGGCTGAACATCGACATCTTTAAAGAACAAGATGATCATTTAAAAAAAGAAAATAAATTTGATTGTACTAATTTAAGAATTAATTGAATTATCTACTTATTATATATACAAATATTGAAAGTCAAGGTTATAACATCATTCTGAACACATCTGACAGATTCAAAATCGGTCCTTTCTCACTTTCCAGGAGCTAGCGTGTGCGGGTCGATCGCGCGAAAAAAATTGCGGTAACTCCCCATAAAAATTTCATTCGATATACGTAAATAGCAAGCGGTGGCAGGTCACGCATTCTGGGAAACACAATCAATCCCTCGTGAATTAATAAAACCATTCCTCCCTGCGTACCTCCCACCGGGAGGGAGGACCATTATTTTATGACCGTGCGTTGCTTCCTTACTTCTGGTGGCAAGAATATCGCAAAGATAAACGGTAGGTAATTGCCGCAAGGGCGATGTCGATTTCACTTACCTCAAACGAAAAGCAAAAAGATTGACATTAGCTCTATGATGCTCAATGAAGAAATGGCGAAATATTATTATAACGAGTTTACGCAAGTGAACAAGCTCCATGTATTACGTGAATTTTTATGAAAGAATTGATTGATTAATGATGCTTACAGCGTACTTCTTTACTCCAGCGCTTTTTACGCCGACAGTATAGTAAGAAAAAAGCATTTTGCGTGGAATTTTGGGGTCAATAGAGGATGAAAACATGTACAAGGTTTCGTTATTTAGGACAAATTCCATGTTTATAACAGGCTTTTTATTATTTTCTGATGTAATGCAAAGGCAATAAGTCCTTAAAATCCTTAATTATACTGTTTCTATAGCGCTGTTAAAGTCTAAAAGTTACTCAAAGAAGAGTCTTAAGAATTGAAGATACTAATAGCCTCTCTATGGAACCTATACTGATTCCACAGAGCAAATGTTTGCTTGCTTGCTTTCGCGTAAGGGAAAAACATGAAAAACGGTGGAAGGGTGTAAGAGAAAAAAGAAAAGCATCGGCGGAAACGATAAAGCAGAAGCGCGTCGGCGAGAGACGAAGAAAGTTCGCTATCCACAATCTTCCGCCGACATAAATATAACATAGTCATCCTTTGTCGCTTTAAATGGAGGAAGCAAACGCAGACACAGGCGGGGAACGATGGCTCCTGGGGCCAAGGGGCGAATGAAAAAAGAGTAGAGAACGATCGTAACCCCTCGGCTAGACGCGCGAAACAACCCCTTCTTTTATTACAATCTCTTGGTGCAAGGCTTGTCGGTTGACGAACTCTTACATATACGTTGCGAATCCTCGTGTTCCATCGGCAGATGCTGCCCGGCTCTTTATGAATCTACATAGAAAAGAAGGTAGTGTCGAAAGAAAATAAAAATGAGAATGACCAATTAGGACAAGTTGCGGTTACACGAGGAATAAGATTAAAATACAATGCGGAAAGAACATTTTCAACCCTTTCAATAAAAATAATTAAATATCGAGTTAAATATTTAGCGCCAAGACTAATTGCAACATTTTAAATGCGAAGTGGATAAAGTGAATAATGGAAATCTAATTTAAAATTGAAAGTTTTTAAGTGTAAAATGCCAACATCTGCACGTGAAGCTTGACGCTGAACTTTACTATCGATCACAAATACATCGACTTAGTACAATCAGTGTAGGGGATAAGAATACCATACGGCGCGTGGTTGTACAATTTCCTATTCAGTACTCCACTATGTCTCTTAAGTTTACACAATTGATTTTAGTTATGGCAAATGAGGAAAGAAGTACGATTAAATCCTTTATGTAAATTTAGCGATCGAGATTCATCCGAATTTTGAGCATTTTCTTCGAAATCGATCTCGAAGTGGTTTTAATTTTCAAGAAAAACAAATTTTCGAGGTTAAACTTTTTTTTGTAGGCGAAACTCTAAATCCGCTAGAATAATAAATTCATCACGCGGAATCTTTTTTAGTGTTTTTAGTATTCATCAGAATTCGAATGTAATCGTTACTTAAACTGCGTAAAACTGCAAAAATAACTGGCTTAACCAATTGATTCTCACGGTAATTTCGCGTAGCTCTAAAAATTTTTTTTCGGCCGCGTCAGTCGCACTCGGTCGAAACTAGTAAGATACTCGTGCAAACGTAATCGATTCTCCGGACGAGCTCCAGGCATCGGTGCACACGGAAAGACGTGAATAAGGGTAGAAGATACAAAAAAGCAAAAAAAGGCAAATAATTATATGCCGGCCGAAAATCATTTCCGAGTAGCGTCTTTACGAGTGATCATTACTTTCATCATATTATCCTTGAATTTGGAGCTTCCTAAGATATTTTAAGTATATTTTACGTATACAAATAATGTAAACTAAAAATTTATACGGAAAAGTCGCGCATTGTTGAAAGTTGTCTAGTATAATAGAGTGAGATGGATTTTATAAACATTTGAATACGTAATACATTCCTAGCTTGAGAAAGCAATAGAATGGTTCTCTAAATACAAAATAGCAAAAATATCTCGCTAGTAAAAAACACTTTAACATAAATAAGTATAATAGCCCATAAAGCCGCCACTAGGAAAGCAATGTCACAGCTTGTGCGGCGGCACAGTTACTTCTTATCTCTCGGCTACAGAAAACGTGGCAGCCATAACGCAACAGTAACAGCATCACCAAGATGCAAGAGCACAGACACATACATGGTCGCTCGGCAGCGTGACGTAAGTCCCGGCCGATTACGTGTCGCGTGCTCCGCTATACGCGCCGCGATCTCTGCGGAGGCTCGTTTGTCTCTCGTTATTTCGTTCGCCCAAGCTATAGCGCCATTCCATACCTTCATCGTCAAATGAAGCCTTATTCGAATAATTGAGTAAATTATAAAACACTTTTCTTTACTACAGTTCAGTCGAAAAAGTTTGATCATTTTTCATAAGTCTTAGCTTACAAAACCTAGTTAGTGTTATGATGGTACGCGCAAGAGAAATCCGCAAGCATTCTCCTCCGGCGAAGGACAAAACGAAGGCACTGTCGCTGTCGTCAGCGTACGTGGAATCATCAGCTGACTTGGCGCGAACGGGAGGGGACTGGCAAGAGAAGCAGGAAGAGGGCCACCGGAAGTGTACAATTAAGAACGCACCAACATGCTATGCATTCCTTTAAAGTTCTTATGCGCCGGCTTTTGATACTATAGTTATAGATAGTAAAATCATTAAACTCTAATTAAATTAATGAATTACAAAAAATATTGTTAGATAGGATTAGTATATGGATATGCTAAATAAACACAATATCCCAAATTCTGATTCTATCAAATTTTCTCCCTTGCGTTTAGAACGCCTCGGTCACTAATGAAAACCAAGTCGTAATGTAGAAACAAGGTGCTGCTTTAAAGTAAAGTTTTCGAAAAATATGAATTCCCGAGGATTTGAACCTGAACCCAAATATAGAGACCCACGCCGAAAGCGAGCATGCTGCCAACTGAGCTATGCTACAACTCGGACGACCACATCAACAGTCTATCTACATCAACCTTTATAAGTATTTCTTTTAACATTACTAGCAAAATTAATCACGCTAAGAATCCCTAATTTTCTATTTTTAAACATACACTATATTATCAGAAAGTGTAGGTAACTTAAAACTGCAATTTCAAACCGCAATTTTCACTTTTTAGGAATTGAAAAATGTATTGCAATAGCCTTTTCATCATTTTATTTACTAATTTAATCTAGGATGGTATAATATATAACATGTGAATTATTTAATAGTATTAACGATGTATAAAACTCATAGTTAGGAATCTATCTTACCGACATAACTATTGTCTATATTATTTTAAAACATATATTTTCAAAAAAAACGTAACATAATGCTCTCCCCAACGATGTGAAAAATATCTGATTACAATTTCAAGTCATTCTATTCTAAGGACTCTGAGAGTGAAATTGATTAAAAAAATGAAAATATTTCGGATAAAAGCACCCTTTCTAGTTGTGCTGATTTCCTAAACTTTTTGCACAATTAACATTAACTAGAATCAAAATGAAATTAGACACATTTTTAGTTGAAGATTAATTTTGAATCAATGATCTAGGCAACATCGTTTTTCATTATCAAATTAATGCGACTTTTTTGCGAAGAGTGGTAAGTACATATGTACTTTGGCAAAAATATTAGTAAATATAAATCAGTTAATAAAAAAGCACATATAATTATAATCCCGAGAGTTACTCTCTCAACACGTATTAACGTATCAAACAATAACGAATAATCACAAAGATGAGAAAGTAAAAAGGGATCAACCGAGAGGCCGGAAGAGCAGTAAAAGAATAGTGAAATATAAACATTTCCTGCGGTCATGGTGGGCACAAAAATATAAGCAAAGAAGAATAAGGATGCGCCGTATCCAGCAGTAGAGGAGGATCCAGACGAAGTAGATCCAGAAAAAGAGTGCTGAAGCAAAAAATAAGGCGAGAGGAGAGGGAGAGAGAGAGAGAGAGAGAGAGCAGTGTTCCAAAAAGTGGAACAAAAATGCAGTACCTCTCCATCTAAGCTCTTTGTCCTGGGACAGAAAGGCCCACGTGTGTGCGTAATGGGGCCCGCCGAAACGTCGGCGAGTTAGGTTCACCGGCTCGCACACAAAAAGGTAAAAGCGCACGGAGAAAGAGAAGGTAAAAGAGGGCGCCGCTGAGGGGGCTGTTGAACTTTCAGGGTCAGCCAACCTCTCTCTCTCTCTCTCGCTCTCTCTTCCTTTCGCATGGGGCGCGCGCTGCTGCCATAGCAGACACGAAAACTCACTCCTAAACCGTCGTCTAACGCTTTCGATCAGCCCCTCCCCTCCCGTTTCTTTTTCCCTCTACTCCCGCAGCGGCGGTCCGTTGTCCCTTCTTGTATCTTATCCCGTATATAAGACGAGACTTCGATGTATCGCCCCAGCAGCAACTTCCAATCTGTCTACTCTTACATTCTGGAGCACAACCGTAAGGCTTCATCTCTATCTTCATCTTTTCTCGCAAACATTGCTTCAATCCAAGTTGCTTTTTCAAACTATATTAATAATTTTCAAAATTATTTTCCGTACTAAGAAATTCCGTAATAATAATTATTAACTGCAAAATACCTGTCTATTCATCATTAATATTTTTATTATATCTATTTTCAATGTTATCTAGACATCTGCGTCGACGCATCCATTTTATAGCTATACATTCTTATCCATACTCATCCCAACTTGTACAATCGACGATATTGCTATATATGTAGTAGATTGGAAGATTTAGATGGAGGTAAAAAATTAGAGATGACCTTGAAATTTCGCAGAGGACCCAAAATTAAATGAATAAAATACAATTAATTATTTTATTTTATTTTTCAAAGTTTGTTAATGATAATAAATAAAATTAATTCTTTTTAGGAAACCTTTTTAAAACATCCACGATAAAATGTAATTGATGACAAATGTGCATCTCCTGTTAGATTACTTAGAATTTCGATCGAGTGTAAGAAATTTTAAAGCACCAATTTTTAGATTTAACAATAACAACCTAAGTAATCTTCTATTCTAGAAGAGAAGCCCATTTTCTCTGAGTCTACGAAGAAGTTCATCCCTTTACAATAGTATATAAAATTGAATTGCTCGATTAGTTAAAATAAAAAATGAGTTTGGAATGTTCAGAAAAGATTTGTAAAAAAAATTTAAGGTATCGTGAGACAGCAGAGAGTTGCCACACTTCTTACGAATACAATGAGCAAAGAAACATTCCAGAAGCGCATAGGTAGATGACCCACGTCGATCAGACGTGCTCACAACCTGTCCTCTGAAAATATAAAAAAAAGAGAGGAAGGGAATCGCGAAGCGACAAGAACAAACTCTCGACGACACTCAATCCAGCAATAAATCCGTCGCAAGGCATCTTCCTATAAAAGAAAGGAGCTAACTTGGCAGCACGTTCCATACTTGCGCAGCTAACGGACAAATAAGGCATCACTGCACGAAGCTGCACCGTACGCGGCGCGAAGTGCGTGCGCAGCCCTAACAGCGAATAGTTAGGCGCTTGGTGAATTATTCATCGTGAGCTCGAGAGAAAGAAGGAGGGACAAGAGAAATCAATGGAAATTTCGCATAAGATTTCATTCCGACGAATTATGTGGAATTATATGCTGTTCTCGGCCTCGATGTGTGCGCGGCGGTGCGCGCGCCGACTCGCGAGGTTCAACGCCCTGCTCGCCGCGGTATCATCCGCCTTCCTCCTTGCTCTCCTCACCTCCTCCCGCCGCCGCGCCTCTCCTGACCTTACCACCGACCCGAACTACTACGCGCGCATCAGCACGCGTCACGTGCGTCCCTCTTCTGCACTGCATATCCCTCGCTTCTTTTCTTCATCTTTTTTCTAACTCATTCCCTCTTTCTTTTTCTTTAAGAAGCCCAGCCAGCGCCAAAAGACGAAAGTACAGAGAAATAGGGAGAACCGCTGCTCGAAACCGCTGCATTTCGGCTGCGAGTTCAGGTGCTTTGAAGATTATTTGTGAATTTACCAACGAGTGAGTCGCAAGATTTTACAATGCGTTGCCACCACTGCTAAACTTTACTCAAGATGTTACTTTTATTTACTATAATTCATAATAAATAAAATTTCACTCGTCATTAAATTTTAAAATAGTTTAAAATATTACAGTTGATATGAAACTATTGTTGTGAAACTATACCAATCTATGTTGATTATTATTAGATTTCAGATCTTGGCAAAAGGTACAAAAGAATCTGCGATGTAAAGGGAAAGACATCATCCTTCTGAAAGGAGAAGTTGACAAATGGGAAAAAAGAGGAAGATAGAACTTAAATAAGCACAACTCGCGATGACAATAGGCAGCAGCAACAGTCGTGGAAATAGAAATCATAATTAACATATTTGAAGACACACAGAAACGAGGTGCTATTTTTTATTAAACATGAGTGCATTTTTAATGTGTGATTAACATTTTCAGAGAAAAAAGCCATTATAACTGTGTGCGACTGAAGAATGCGATTGAGATAACGTAATTAATTTCAACAAAATATGATATTCAACTTATCGCTTCCATTATCATTCGTATTAATTTGTGATAAAAAAATTCACTCGATATCACTTGTTAAACAAAAATAAACTCAACATAAAAGTAACACAGTAGAAATTAATTTGTCGTGTAAAAATATCTGGTTTGATCAAAAGAATTTAATAATCAATATAACCAGATTAAGAAAATGCAGATTGCTTATGCATACTTGTACTGCAACTGACTAAACGCAAACGGCTGGCAGTCAATTGCTTCAAAATACAAAAGTATAGGTGGATTCAGTGTCTTTGTTCATATAATATTAATGGAATAAAAGTAGAAATAGAGTTGCGTAAATTGCTTAAAACAATTCCATTTTATTTTATTATTGTATTTAAAAGATAAAAAATTTCATGAATTTTGCGATAATGCTCTCTTATAGTATAATGAAAATGATCAAGAATTACTGAAAACACATCTCGGAGTGAGAGATAAGTAAAGGAGCACTCGCGATTGGAGTGATATTAGAAATTGCCACTCTGATTTTTTAGACAACGCGGGGATGCGCGTTTTCGGAATGCTCCGCGCCTTGAACTAACGGAAAGAGCATTTCCTGTATCTGAGAGGCTCTGAGAAACTTCGACGCCCCCGCGGAAATGAAATCAATTTTTACCTATTGACGAATGAAACGGCCTACACCGGGCCTCGCACCGGGCTTAAACTTAATTATTTTATAAATAGTATTAATTATACCTTGCTTACACGATCACTCATCTATTTACTAAATTATTTTCAATCACGAACGCCTTTCTTTTAAGAACATTTCATGTACATATTTATAGAAAAATCATGATGATTCTGTTCTTCTTTAGTCTTGTTAGGGTGGATAAGCTTGTGTTCTCGCGCTTTCAGGACTCTCTTGCAGAAGTACCGGAAATGTTAAAGCACTATAACTCAATTTGCAAGCTCGTGGTCGACATGTTATCGGACCAGAGTATAATTTCGAAGCGAGAAATGTGCCAACTCATGAATCTCTTGATGCTTGGAGTGACAGACGGTGCACAGCGAAACAACAAAGCTCGATGCCGAGCGAGATACGACAGGTTTGTAATGGAATCAGAATAAATTCACTTTTAAGGCAGAATTTCGAGAAAAACTCGTTTGAGTTCAATCTGTTGTGGATCTGTCAGAGAAGGGCGGGCGTGAATTGACTCATTGTATATGCAGCAATAGCTTGTCTATTAAACAATAGCGAATAAATAATTATATAAAGAAAAAGTAAGAGTTACTTATTATTCGATAAAACACCGAGAAATAAAATATTTTCACTCAAAAATAGAGCTTGGTATAGCATTTATAACGAAGCTGCTAGAAAAATTGCGATTGCATTTTTCCCTCATGCCTTGCCCTTTGAACCCATCTCGGAAGTTTTTGTAAAGAAAATTACACAGCAGGTTAAATAAAAAAGGCGCAAAAGAGAAAACTCGCACGATACCGTGTACCGATTAACGCGATGTAGTGGGCGAAACAAAAGGACGGCCTGAGAGAGCAGTGCAGGGAAGCGCAGGGAAGCGCAGGGAAGCGGGTATAACGAAAGGCAAAAGGAGGATAATCAGATTCTATTTTCGTGAGCCGAGTAATTATGGCTCATAATTATTCTCCCAATTCTCTACGAGCTGCTGGGTTGCCACGACTCGGGTGCGCACGCTTGCACATGCGTGCTCTTACACGTGACCTGGTTTCACCCAGAGGTTCTCCGAGTTATTGCAGTTGCAACTTAGCGGGTACATTGACTCCCGGTGAAATACGAAATTTCGTTACTCTTGCATGGCACTGTCATTTGTCAGTTTCCAAATACAAATGGAAACTACATCGCAAGAGCGCAAGAAAAATCAGCCCACTTCCAGTGCTGTAAACGCCTAGAAGAAAAGCACTCGAGTATCGTGTAATTTATACGGAAAATCTACCGAAGGCCAAAACCAATCTCCAGTAATGTTTTTGCGAACAGTCGTTGCGCTCGCGCGTGTAGCCACGAGGCTTGCCCTCGGACGCGCGACTGGGTCAATGCAACAAGTCGCGAGGTTGCTGCCGAGCTAAAGGCTTGACGATAACGATTATTGAAATGCAGGCGCCGTTGCTGCGTACCTACGCATTTACCAGCGCGAAAGTCGCTCGGCAAATCGGTGAATCTAAGCCAGCGACGACGGCTGCTGAAAGTTTCCACAAATGACTGAAAATACCGATATCAAGAAAAACTCCTAACGACTGTCAAGTGTAATGGCGGAGTCTAATGGAGTGATTTCAAAGCTATCACGGCGAATGATAAAAACTGTAAATAAGGCGGCATGCCACCATGCACGTTGATGAAGCTATTGAAAAAGAAGAAAATATTAATGAACGAACTGGAAGAAACAATTTTATCGACGAGCCATTGCAAAGAATGATCCAGGTATAAAAAAAGAAAGACGCATGCACCGTTGCACGGCGGCTGCGATCTCAGCATTTTTCGTCGGTTGCTTGAACTCTGTCTCTCCTGCTCAGACAACCTCGGCCCCGAAGTGTCCCCGGCAACACGGACGCGGATTCACCTGTGTCTTGCGTGCACGCGCGCGAGAGAGCAACGACCGCCGCGGACTCGGGACTGCCGCTCGCAACCAGCAGGCTCGCCCGCGCCTATGCCACAGTACACCTAAGTGCGCAAACGCAAAAACGAGGATAATCACGTGCGCGCTGATGACAGCATGCGCGAGCACGCTTTTTCTCCTTTTCCTCCTTTTTCTGCTTCTTTTAATTTTTTATACTCTCCGCTCACGACTGATCTCTTATATTAACAAACGTTGCGATCGATATCTGCCTAACGTCAATTCAAGTATATTACTCCAAATCTAAAGTATCGTACAACTTTAATTAGTAAAGAATCCATAGCTGAAGGAATCATTAATGGTATATAAATAAAGCTTTACTGTCAACTGCAATTAATTTAATTAATATTCTTCTTATGCGCCTTAAGATCGAATTTTCTTTTTAAGGTGAAAATGAAAATGGTAGAAATTCGTAGGCCGAGTCTATTTGACTGTTGGGCCATTTCGGAGCAACAGCAAGGCGGAAAGGGGCTTAGGGAAAATGGTGAAAGGGAGTGTTACGAGGAAGCGAAAAACACTCACCATTTAAATGTCCGCTGTCGTCAGCGACGCGGCGTGGAATTTAAAGTACGAGCGCTCGGCTACTGGCGCGCTGCTGCCTCGCCGACCTCGTCCCTCCTCGATCGCACATGCACTTGCACAAGTTTCGCTCGCAAAGCACGCAAAGCAGCGCTAAAAGAAGCAGTGCTACTGAGATCCTGAGATCCTGTGGAATCCTCTCCCCCGACGCACAAAAGAGAACAAGCTCACCTCACCACCGACACACTGGCCGCTTTTTTGCTTATTCTTTCTACTTTTTCTTATGCTCAACTTCGGATATGACACTAAACACACCAGAAGCTCGGGCGTCGCTAGAAATTCGTGGGCGCGACGCGAGCTATCGATATAAACAGCTTCATTGGCAACTGTGCGTTCTAGAGGCCGAGCGTTGAACTCGGTCTCGCGCGCTACGGGTCGACGCCAATGCGAATACGCGCGGCACGCTCGCGTCAGGACTTTTCGGCGCGTCGGTGTGTGGGATGGAGAAAAGTGAGAGAGCGAGGCTCCTCCCCCACAGAAGGCTCTCGCGCGACTGACGCGAGCTCCAAGCGCAATAGGGCGCGTAGGGTCGTCGGCGCATTCGCTCGCAGATAGAGAGAGAGAGCAGAGCCGCGGAGGAGAGGGAGACGCGCGCGGCGCGCGCCGCGTATATACCTACACACGCCATGCATAGCATAGGCGCTCGAAGGAGGGGAGCGCGAGCGTAGCGCGCGCCGAGAGGGGAGAGTATTGATAGGAGGACGCCCGTCAGAGATGGAGGATTGATAGTGAGAGTTGCTCGAGAACGCGCTAGAGACTATTTCGGTGCTGACCCGAACAATTTCCTTTTTTCTTTATTCCATTTTCCACTCAAAAGTTTGCACAATATTCATTTTATCATTTCTAAAAATTGATTCGATAAAATCAATTGCAAATTAAATAAATATAAATCCAAATATTTAGAGCAACAGCATCAGCTTATTGTTTGTGCACTTATGCACGAGCACCGGAAGGTTGGTATAATTCATACAGGATTATTGACAATGCAAACTTCAAGTGTGAAATTGAGGACTTTAAATGTGCACGAAGGGACAAATTAGTCAGGCATTCGATACGGAGACGAGTACCACGCCAGTACTACTGTGAGATCTGATCTGAATTGAGAAATAAGAATGATAAGAATGAAACTAAAAAATAGTTATAGAACTCTAAGGTTACGGAGCTGAAAAGTAAATCGAAAGAAATTAATAGATCAAGAGCAGTAGAAGAGCGAGGATGAGCGAGGAGCGATCGAACGCGGCCATGAGAAAGAAGGAAAATGCCAAAGTGAAACGAGAATGCGGAGGGGATGAAGAGGGGACGAAGAGGGGATGAAGGGGCGAGTAGAGGGGAAGCATACTGAACGCATGCGCGAGGTCAGTGTTTTGGTACTAAGAGGCAGAGCACTGCGAGGCACACGGCCGTCGGCGACGACGCACCACCCGATGCACTGAAACGGAGCAAGAGGTGAATTTTGAACCGCCACCACTTTGGAATTTCTAGTGGAGAAGAACGATTCGCTCGTACTTTGTAAGCTCGTCAAATCGGCACCGACTTATCTAATCTAAAATTTTATTCTTCTTCTAAAATTGTGCGAACTTTGGAGAAAAAGTGAGAAGGAGTAGAAAGAAAAGGTCGAGATAACAAGCAGAATGTGACAGTCGGTGCAGCTGGGCCTTTTTAAATAGTGGAATACCCTATTTAAGACAACTTTAACTTTGATACGATTCAAAATGATATTTACTCTATAATTAAAATTGAAAAGAAAAAAATAAAATAAAATAAATGCAGATTGTTATATCTTCTTACACAATTTATAAGGTTAGCGAACAGGAAGTGTAGACGCACGCGGAAATCACATCTGTTATTTTATGTACTGTCCTTGACATCACTTTCTCTTCAAACGACGGTCAGTTGGCTTGACTAACATTCAACTAGTATTAGTTAAGTTATATCACTGGAGGAGTTGACCGATTTCTATTTTTCATTAAGCAAACAATGCCTATGCTCTCACACAAACTCCCGTATTTTATTAGTTACTTACTATAAAGACACTTGCGAAAAGAGCTTGAGTTAGAAATTAATTTTCAATGAGTATTTTTAGTGAAATAAAGAAATTTTAGTTTATTTTAGCATACTCCAAAATTTTGATAAGTAGAAAAGCAAAGATATTATAAATATTTTCTAGCTATTCGTCAAAATAAAAAGCTAGAAGCGCAAACTTTCCAGCCGGATAAGGCGAGGCCGGGAGAACGAGCTTAATGAATAAATCAGCAGTGAAAATCAGTCTGTGTTTAAATAAAAACATCGGTAAGGGGAGAAGTCACATACTTAGAGGGACAAGTGCAACAGTGCACGTATACGCGCAGTGATGGCTTATCAGATGTGGGTCGGCAAAGCGCATGGCGGTAACGGATTCGCGAACACGCCTACACGTCAACACGCCAACACGCCAACGCGGAAAACGTCTTAGGGGAAGTAGGCGCGAGAGTCGACTTCTTCATCAACCGCTACCCTCGCGTCCGGATCTTTTATCTTCTACTCGTAATCGCTCGCACCGCTCCTTATAATCTTCTTGCGCATTCTTGAATTAGAGAATAGAAAAAATATTTGCACAAACTACGATAGAATGATGTTGCTGATGCTAATGATATATTAATAATTAATATAATAGTAGTTTCTTTCGGTAGCGTTACGAATTAAAATCAAAGTGTCCTTCCATGATAGTCAGAAAAAACGATCAGTATTATTATAAATGAAGCATCACAATTTTCAGATGAAAAGTTAAAAAACTAGAAAAGTAAAGAGAGCCTAAAGAATCCAATCGAAGGAGTATCCCCAGCGCGTGACTACAAATGCGAAGGGTTAAAAATAATTGAACGTAGTTGCAAGGAAGGCGGGTTACATTTGTTAACGAGCATGCGTTGCTGCGTAATGAATTCTTCTTTTCGGGCCTTTTAAAAGCGGAATGTGTCGTCGAGTCAATGACATTCTCGGCCTGTACTAATTTTAAGCATGCGCCCAGAGTCAGTTGACAGTTCTTATTTTCCGCTGCGCATCACGAGAAGTGCTCCTTGAAAAGGAAGCAAATTCCGAGGCCCGAGCGGATAAAAATATGTCCGTACTCTGTCGCATTCGAAGAGGTGCTATTTAGTGACCAAATTTCTAGCTAATGAACCATCTTCAAATATGTGAAAGTTCTACTAAAAATTACAATAGTCTCTTTTAATATTTACTAGAAATCCAACCAATAGTACCTGTAGTTTTTAATAGAGCTGTAAAATTATCGCATGGGTGTTAAATCTAAATCGCAAGGATGTTGAGACTGTGACGTCTGCGATAAAGTAACATGCTAATTATTAGCAAAATTTTGGAAAACAACAATGTTACTTAATGACTTGGCTTAATAGTTGCTGTAAATAAAATAAATTTTGAGTATTCCGCAAAAACTGTGATTAATTCATGAAAGGCAGTAGGCAGCGACTCTCGTAACTGGAAAACTGCAGCCTCCTAATCTCTCCCTTGCACTTTTCCAGTTTCTCTCGCGCCTCTCCATCGCGCACACGCAGACACGCAGCTCGCAGACACGCGGACACGCGGACACGCAGACACGCAGCACGCAGCACGCTTTCGTAACGCCATCCGTATTTTCAATCCCTCTCGTTGTCGCTGCTGCCGCTGCCGCTGCCGCCGCTGTTGCCGTCGCGACTCGGTGTATTGAACTCGGATCGCGAGGTCGTTAAACTCCGGAGCTAGGCTCCTCCAGTGAGCTTGCGCGCGCCGCCGCTTGCCCTCCCTCTTTCTCTTGCCGGCGCCGCTGCACTGTCTCTCTTGTTCTCGTGACGTCAGCCGATTCCCGGCGCGCTTCGCGTCCTCCGCGTGGACTCTAGCGAGGGACACGAGAGAGGGACAATCGTGGACAAAGATGCACGAGGATGGCAGATAACGCGTGCTGCGACGTGCGCGCGTCTTCTCGGGGGTCAACGCTGACGTGGCACCCGGCTATACGTCCGATTTCGCCCTCTTACAAGTCCGCCGCCTTGACGTCAGATGCCGGAGCTAGGAAACAACTTCAATTCAGCGCTTTAATATCTTTTTTTGCCTAGCGGGCCGAAAGTACCACTTTCGCTCCCGGCGCTCGATCGCGAAGGTTGTCCTTTCGGCCTCGC